>JAGWCC010000283.1:0-571467 GCA_022651775.1 Drusus annulatus
TTTATTTCTCAAAATACCGGTTCCAAAAATAACTGGATAAATAACCGACTACCTTGCAGTCACCTGTAGCTGGAGTCGAAGTGACACCCAATTTCCGTTATCAACCATCCCTAGGCAATACCTTAGAGTAACGTAGAGACCTAACATTGCGAAATTTTGTCCGCACTTTTTGACCAAGGATTGACCAAGGGAGGTATGACGTATATGCTTCCAGCCAATCGGATGCGAAGAACCGTAAGATAAACATTATTCCGTCTTTATCTGTTCGCGAACACAATTTTGCGTTAGTATCATGAGAAAGAAAGAGACCGGGATACTTTTAGAAGCCGTACAAAAGGGAATTCCCCGTTCTTGAAAATTTTTTGACATTCTCGTAAATATTTTTAAGTTAAAACATATTACAGATCTACAAAACTCATTTTCAAACGGAAGTTTATTAGAATTGGAACGAATAGTCAAAAAGATTAATTACATATTGGTGGTTATAGTTGTTTTGTAGGTTAGGATGTTAAATATTTGAGATCAAACTAAAAGACGATTTTTATGGTACGTAACTTGTTTGTTTTTTGGTCTTTTGTACTTCGATTGAAGCAACCAAGTATAGCACATATGGCCATGATGTTTTTTTGCTAGATATCGGACAAAAATAACTCAAGTTTTTAACTATTTACGCACTTTTGACAGTCCGTTCTCCTGACACTCCAAACATGAATGAAGTGCGTACAGATCAAATATCGCGGACATAGTATTTGGCCCGCCCCAAATCGTGTATTGGTTTCAGCAATTGTTTGTCTCTTTTTTCTCATATGCGTATAGAACCGAACAAAGAGAGCTATATTTGCGAGTTTGTCAACGATTTGTCACAAATTAGTACGGTCTCTTTATATTGTTACTCTAAGGGCAATACGCATGTTCCTTAGAGTAACAATATAAAGAGACCGTACTAATTTGTGACAAATCGTTGACAAACTCGCAAAATATAGCTCTCTTTTTATGCTCGGTTCTATACGCATATGAGAAAAAAGAGACAAACAATTGTTGAAACCAATACACGATTTGGGGCGTGCTGAATACCATGTCCGCAATATTTGATCTGTACGAGCTTCATTCTGGTTTGGAGTGTCAGGCGAACGGACTGTCAAAAGTGCGTAAATATTTAAAAACTTGAGTTATTTTTTGTCCGATATCTAGCAAAAACATCATGGCCATATGTGCTATACTTGGTTGCTTCAATCGAAGTACAAAAGGACCAAAACAAACAGTTTTCACACGTATGTACCATAAAAATCGTCTTTTTTAGTTAGATCTCAAATATTTAACATTCTAACCTACAAAAACAACTAGTAACTTACACCAATATGTAATTAATCTTTGGACTATTCGTTCCAATATAATAAACTTCCGTTTGAAATGAGTTTTAGTGGATTCGTAATATTTTTAACTTAGAGATATTTACTAGCTGTCACATAAGAAACCATTACAAGGGGGAATACCCATATTGTACGGCTTCTTAAAGTATCCCGGTCTCTTTCTTTCTCATGATACTAACGCTAAATTGTTGGCAAAACAGATAAAGACAGAATAGTGTTTATCTCTTAGTTATATTTATAATTTCGGTTACGTCCCCAGATTCAGGGCTATGCCAAAATTGGAATATTATTATTTATTTAATTATTTTTAGATTTCCAAAGGATGAAAAAGACGAGAAAAATCTAATTTCTTTTTTCTTTGATTTAACAAATATGTTAATATGAATTCATACGTTTCATCTGGATTTTTATACCCTTAGCTTCTAGTTAATTGTTTTTTTTAAATCTATTGATGTGCACATGCACTATTGTACCAATTTCTGAACCTGTTCTCTGATGATTTATGATAACGATATGCATCTAGATAGTTTTAATTTTGTATACATATTATATATTATTTTCTCCTTGTTAGTTAGAATTATTAGCTTAATTAATTAAGTATGAAGCGCACTTGACGTGAAATATCACAAAACTGTGCTATATAAGTTCACTGTTATTATTATCTGCATTCGAAATTTCCTTTAAAAATAACGCGGGACGGAAAACATCCCTACAATACTTAAAAGCGGTGTCATGTTTTGTGAATTTTTTTGTGTCTCTTTCTCTCTCATGGTGTACGACGTAAAAACGCAGAGAAAGTGATTTATCGCAAATTTATATAGGTAAAAAAAAATTGATCTCTCTCCATATATTCTTACTCCAAGGTTAAGAAAATGATTTAACATCTGTTATCACCGTACATTTTTTTTTATTTTACTTTTGTTTGTAAACTATTTTGTTGATGGAGACTGAAGTTCATTTTATAATATGTATTATAAAATGTTCTGTACTAATAATTTAATTCGTTTATATTTTTATCTATAAATAAGATTTTAATAATCTTATTGATTAATGTATATTTGAATAAACAAAAAAAAATATACAACATTCATTCTTTTTAATGATTTACAACTACCTACTCACAACAAAATACCTAATTTACTTAATTTGTGACAACCCTGTTAGTGATTTTACTCCGAGTTTAGGCCACACCCTTTGGTCATTGCTTGGTCAAAAAGTGCGGACAAAATTTCGCCATTTTTAATTATGAAATAAAAGACGAAAATAGTGATGAAAATTTTCAAAAAGAAACTAAAAATACAAACTAGTTATACAGAGGCGTTTTAAAAAAAACATGTTACGATATTTCTAAAATGTATTTGGGAATGTTGCCATTTACTTTAAAATAAAATTCAATGATTTCTAAAACAAATTTAGGGAATTTTATGTTGACACATTTAAACATTTAATTGAATAATAAAAAGTACACAAATAATTCAGATATTTATTTAAAAAAAATAAATTATATGTATATTTATTGGTGCTTAACTATTATTTGCGTATGAGAGTAAATTTAAAAAAAAACACTTTATTGAACCTTTACTCACGCAATATTAAAAAAAGCCTGTGCTGATTGACACATTCACAATAAACAACTATGTATTCATATTATAACCAAAAATATCACTAAACATAACTTGCGTGATTCGATCTTCTGACAAAAATATTGATTTTATTTTATTTAAGAGTCAGTTTAGCACCTCATTTTTATCATTTTTGCTGTTTCAGAGTTAGTACCTCGTTTTACCCGTTATTTTTGTTGTCTGTTTTTAACTAAGTACCCTTTAATAATTATTTATTTGTTTCTGTGTAAGTACTTTATTTTATTATTATTTTTAGTGGTAAGTACTTCATTTACCCTTTATTCCCTCATCTGTTTCTGAAAAAGTCTCCTTCAATTTAGCTACTGCTCTTGATGTATGTTACCCTTGTTGTTTATTTCCGAGTAAGTGTCAAATTATCTAATATTTCCAAGTATCAATCTATCTACAGCTTTTTGTGAAAGGTCTGCAGCGGAATATCATGAACCCCCTTGATGAGGCTTCCCTTTCGGCTGAATCCCAGCCCCGCCTTGATAATTTCTATGGCCGCCTCTAGGGTCTTGTTGCTATCCTCCTTGCTGCCTATTAGGGGGTTGACTTCCACCAAGTCGATGGCGGCCAGGCGACCCGTATTGTAGACCTGTTCCATCAGGTAGACTCCCTCTCGGAGGGTGAGGCCTCCGCGCACTAAAAGTAAATAGTTTTATTTGTAAATGTTCATTTTGACAGCGGTTGGAGCCAGTTTTGTAAGGTTCACTAAACATATTTCAAATTAAAATAAAAAAGTACTGGGTAGGGTCTTCAATACTATGAGACAGGTACTTAGGTGAAATAAAGTCACCTCACAATCATAGACATAAAATACAAGACACGTCATATTCATACAAATCTTACGAAAAATGAAGCACCACTAATGTTGCACCACTAAATGTTTCACCCGCGTATGAAAAGGATAGCTATTCAAAGAATATGCGTGTGCGGAAGAGATAGCTATTGGAAGCGTGTTTCTAAGGTATGTCTCGTTGACTTGGTTTAGTGCAACCAGGCGCGTTGTCTCAGTAACATGTCATATCATATAATTCATCTAAGCTCACAATGAACAAAAATTACACTATTTTTTAGGTATTTACATGTCTTCGACAGCCAAATACATCGACAAAACATGTCGTATTAATACATCTGGCAACAGAACAGTATTTCAATCTAACAATTTTTAAATATTTATAACACGATAACTTATTATTTCAAAGTTAGAGCACTCAAAAATGCACAGATCGATATAATTTTAATACTAGAAACAGATTTCATTTCGCCAGTGCAAGTTGTGATGTGACGCTTGAATCTCAGCTAATGTGACCATTTTAAAATGTCAATTTTTTAAACATTTTACATAACTGTGTTGTAATGCAAAAAAATGCAGAAAATATACATCTTTTTAAAACAAAACAAAAAATTGGTACACTTGACAAGATACACCTACCATATTATTGATTCTACTTCAACCTCACAATATAACACTCTTATGCAATGACGTAACATATATAGACACGTTATAGCATTAGAATATTACTACAAAATGTGGCAAGCAAAACACACACGTTACCAGTAAATTCATCATTCAAATATCGGTCATGTATGACAAAGATAGACATTCATAGAGTATATGTGTATGAACGGAACAGATCCGAAGTTCGGACCGCGTTCTATACTTGCTTGAAACGACCTCAAGCGACGAGGGACCGTTTAGTACTAAATCGGCTTAAACACCGATCACACCAACTAGCGTGATTATTGCTTGCCACTTTGAGAGGGCTACAACGTGTCTATACATATATGTAACGTCATTGCTCCTATGTGACGAATTCAACATCTAGGAAATACTCGTAGAAACTATTTAACTCTAGATGTATATGTTATTCAATACTATTTTTATCTTTCTTGTACAATATTTTTGCACTGTTTATGAGTCTATTGTTTAAAAAAAAATGATAATATTTGTGTAAAAAGCCTTTAACGGGCATAAATAAATAAGTAATACAAAAGCAGTATATGGCAATAAACTAGCGTTGTGACCGCTTTGAAAGAACTACTTCTTTTGGCAACAGTTCGTACTTCATTCATTGTTCATTGAACAAATACTTCAATTGAAGTCGGTAGTTCATTATAGCGTTCATTCATTTTAATAACTTCATTTCATTGAACAAATATTTCAATTGAAGGTGGTAGTTCATTTTAGCCTTCATTCATTTCATTAACTTCATTTCAATAACTTCTTTTGACTGAACCAACACTTCAATTGAAGTTGGTAGTTCATTTTAGCCTTCATTCATTTGATTAACTTCATTCCATTGAAAGAAGTACTTGAATCTGAAGCAGTACCGTTGCATTGACATTTCAAAAAGAAGGATCCAGTTCCAGTTCCTTTCGTTTTGAAATGTCTACCGACTAGTACGTGATTTTTGTGGCGAGGAACCGGTTCTAGTGCTTTTCACTTTGAAATCTATACCGACTAGCATGTGCTTTTCGGTGAGGAACCAGTTCCAGTTCTTTCGGTTTGTAAATTCCTACCGACTAGCCAGTGCTTTTCCGGCGAGGAACCGGTTCCAAAAAGAACTGAACAAATAAGCGGATAAATTCAAATCACTTTTTTGCGAGTTCGACTTCAATTGAAGTGTTCATTTCGAAGGGTTCTTTTTAAAGAACTAACAATTCGTGAAGCATTCACAAAACATTGAAGTTTTTCCCAACGCTAGTTGTGACAGTTTTGAAAGAACTGTTTCAAAGAAGTACTTCTTTTGACAGCAGTCCCAACTTCATTCATTTTTCATTGAACAAATACTTCAATTGAAGTTGGTTAAGTTGGTACTTCCGATTGAACAATCTATGGCATCTACTTCGAACTTCAATTTTTCATTCGTTCGAAAGACTGAAATATTGCATCATCCACAGTTCAATTGTTCATTCCCTTCTTCCTTCGATTTTAGTTCGAAGAATGAATGAAGCAATGAAGTATCTTTTTAGTTATCCGTTCCCTCGCATGTACCCGTGACAGTTTCTTATGATTTCTGTGCTTGTTTTGTCTATAGGACTATATAATCTCTACCTAAAATTATGGATGGCCGTTCAACGAGAAAGTGAAATATGGGCTTATTTTAAGGAAGTTGGGGTTTACCAGGCCAAATGCAACTTTTGTTCTAAAGTTATATCCATAAAGGAAGGCAATGCCTGTAATATGAATCGTCATTTGCGCAATATTCACCCTATTGCTAAGCAAACTGTCAAACTGTGTACAGTAAGAAATATTCAAATTGTACTTCAAGCCCTGAAAAACGTTCACATCGCTCTTACAGAAACTGAAAATTTCGCAATTACTACATTTGCTTTTTGCAAATTCTCTGTAAGGCTATGCATACTTATTGTACATCATTCCTTTTAAGGCATGATACCGCCAACTCAAACATATGGGCAGCTGTCATCGAGAAACAATAGACAAGAAACTAGTAATAGACAATTCATTAATACACACATAGAAGAAAGAAAGAAGTAGTTTTTCTACACGGTATAATTTTTGTTATACAATAATGGAGGAGTGGGTTATGTGGTTGGGAGAGCTGTCCCGAATAAAACTATTAAGAAAAAAACGTGACTATTATTTGGTACATTTATCGCTAGCAACCCCCCCGACGAGAAATGCTGTGATTAATATGTTACTTCAATTGAAGGGTTCATCGTGAAAGGTTCATTTTGAAGAAGTATCAATTCGTGAAGCATTCACAAATCTGTGAAGCTTTTCCCATCGCTACGCAAAACGATAAACGACACTGTTTAGTAGCGTTGTGACAGTTTTGAAAGAACTGTTTCAAAGAAGTACTTCTTTTGACAGCAGTCCCAACTTCATTCATTTTTCATTGAACAAATACTTCAATTGAAGTTGGTTAAGTTGGTACTTCCGATTGAACAATCTATGGCATCTACTTCGAACTTCAATTTTTCATTCGTTCGAAAGACTGAAATATTGCATCATCCACAGTTCAATTGTTCATTCCCTTCTTCCTTCGATTTTAGTTCGAAGAATGAATGAAGCAATGAAGTATCTTTTTAGTTATCCGTTCCCTCGCACGTACTCGTGACATTTGCTTATGATTTCTTTGCTTGTTTTGTCTATACGACACTAGTTTTTCCGAGTGTTTTTTGGTGATTTTGAATTGTGAACGAATTATTTTGTTGAACTTTTATAATATCTCAGCTTACAAACATACCTTTCAATCTCTACCTAAAATTATGACTGGCCGTTCAACGAGAAAGAAAAAGTGAAATATGGG
Organism: Drusus annulatus; assembly: GCA_022651775.1. Classification (NCBI taxonomy): domain Eukaryota; kingdom Metazoa; phylum Arthropoda; class Insecta; order Trichoptera; family Limnephilidae; genus Drusus; species Drusus annulatus. The sequence continues at coordinate 7,273 of JAGWCC010000283.1, forward strand.
TTTATTTTTAAAAAGTTGAGGTTTACCAGGCCAAATGCAACTTTTGTTCTGAAGTTATATCCATAAAAGGGGGAAATGCCTTTAATATGAATCGTCATTTGCGCAATATTCAGCCTATTGCTAACCAAACTGTCAAACTGAGTACTGTACAGTAAGAATATTCAAATCGTATCTCAAGCCCTGAAAGAAGTTTATATCGCTCTTACAGAAACTGGAAATTTTGCTAGTACTTCATTTGCTTTTTGCAAGTTCCTTGTGCATACTCATTGTAAATCATCCCTTTTAAGTCATGCTACACTTAACAATTCAAACCTTGAATACTTTTAAGATTCAAACGATTTTGACAGCTGCATCCGTAAACCATAGAAGAGAAACCAATAATAGACAATTCATCATTGTTTTTCTACAAGCTATAATTTTTGCCATAGAATAATGCACATACATACATCAATTTATGTGGTTGGGAGAGCTGCCCCGAAAATATTATTATTTAACCCCCCCCCCCTCCCCCTCGACGAGGAATGCTGTGATTAATATGTTACTTCAATTGAAGGGTTCATCGTGAAGGTTTCATTTTGAAGAAGCATCAATTCGTGAAGCATTCACAAATCTGTGAAGCTTTTCCCATCGCTACTGTTTAGAGATGTTCGATATTTCGGTCCCGGTTACTTTGTCCAAGTGACTTGTCGGTCACTGGAACCATCAATATTTTTTCTCCAAAGTGCAAGTTATTTTTGGAACCGATTCCAATATTAGTAAATATATATACATATATATATATATATATATATATATATATATATATATATATATATATATATATATATATATATATATATATATATATATATATATATATAGGGTCCGCCAAATACCTTTTTTTTTTTTTTCAACTAGTGCTTATTTCGTGAATGGTAACACTTAGCTCATGTCTGATTTGACAGATAATTAGTTTTATCCTTCCGCTAAGCGAATATGGTTGTGTATACGCTTGAACAACGCTGGGAAATATTGCGACATTACTTTGAAAATCATGGTAATGTTTTGGCCGATTTTGCCAAAAAATCATCTTTTCGGATGAAGCTCATTTTGATCTTGGCGGGTATGTAAACAAGCAAAATTGTCGTATTTGGGGCACAGAAAACCCGCACGCATACATTGAAAAGCCGGTACACCCAAAACGAGTCACTGTTTGGTGCGGATTTTGGTCCAGAGGCATAATTGGGCCATTTTTCTTTGAAAATGAGCAAGAGTGGCCGTTACAGTCAATGGCGATCCGTGTTGCCATGTTGAACGAATTTTTGTTCACAAAAATTGAAGAGGAGGATATTGGCAACATTTGGTTTCAACAGGACGGCGCTACGTGCCACACAGCCGAAGCTACACTCGATGTTTTGCGCCCTTTTTCAAAAAAAAAAAAGTTATTTGGCGGACCCTATATATATATATATATATATATATATATATATATATATATATATATATATATATATATATATATATATATATATTTAAAAATATATATTTAAAAATATATATTAGGGAGTAACCGATGGTTTTTTATTGGAATTTCGTGACTAAACAAACCCAGCCGGATTGGATAAATAACCGATTCCTCGTCGGTCTACGGTATTTGAAACCGCAGTGACACCCCATTTTAAATATCAACTATCCCTAATAGTGTTGCCGTGATGGATATAGACGGTTTATTTTTCCTTTGTCCCGTTGACTCTTTGTCACTGGAACCATCAATGTTATTTTTCTGAGGAATCCATTATTTGTTAGACCAGCTCCTTTTTAACTTTTTATTCGTAATGAAATGTCCAAAAAAGTATCAACCGGTTCCTTACTTGGAGATTTGCTGACCACTCACCCATGGGATCAAAATATTTTGAGAAACCGATAATTTTTGTAAGAACCTAGCAAGCTGCCCCTCTGACTAATAAAATAATCCATATTATATTAGAGTTCATCGCTTAGAAAATATTTTTCTTATTATGGGAGAAAAACTTATCGAAAATTAAATTGCCGTAGCTGTTATCATATTTTAAGAAAAACGAGGGTATAACAATTTTTGTTTATTATAATTAAACGCATGTTTTCATAGATCGGGTAACCCTAAAACCGTAGACGAAAACAATTGTCAATACGAAAACCAAAGATAACGTTGTTTAGTTGTTTACTGCGAATTTGACTCAGAATATTTTTCCTGTCAATTTACTGTCACATTTTGATAACGAATTTCATAAACTGGAGAAATTATTTTCCGATTATCTGCGTACAAAGCTAGAGATCTGTGCGATCTACTTTCTTAATATATTTTAGTGTTGTGAAATCTATCAAAACGGGGAACGAGATGTCTACTTCTGCAATGGAAAGTATCCTTTTAATGATGACTCATAATATGTCAAAGATTTTACTAAGGCTCGATTTAACATTATGAAATTATTTTAGATTGGTTTTGGCCTTGTGTAGTTTCAGTTTGCCAAATAATAGTAGATAATATGTGTACCAACAGTAATATTAGCTACAGACAGCAAATTAAGCCAATGAGAAAATTGGAATCTTTGATACCAAGTGTGGGTATTTTTCACCTTGACTTAATGCCTGAATAATAGTAGTCAGTAATTGGTTTGAAAGAAGACAGAAGAATTTTTTTTGAGTGAAATTAATATTTTGACCAGATGTTAAATAAGTGAATGGCGTTTATGGGTACGTTTTATGTCTACCAAGCCCGAACCATATTTAAAAATGCATTTATGTACAACAGTTTATCGGAGTTTCGATGTTAATATGCCAATATAATGATGCTCTTTTATGCTAACAAAAACTATCCAAACATAAAAAAAAAATGATTACCGCACAAGAGTTCCAACAGCTGCTAACAGTACGGAGCCAGTAGGACTATGGCATCCCCATTTGGAGTACGTTGTAAAACTGAAGGTAGTGGGGAGGGGAAGGAAATGGGGAAGAGAAAGTTTGTGAAGTACCTGGCTATCCCGATCTGGTCACTGGCACATAGCTATTACCGTTTTAAGCAACTTTTCGATTCTGAATGGTGGTCATTCACCAGGGCAATACTGACAGTATATACCACTCTGGAATGTGGTGCAAATATAATACATATTATGAAGAATATATGAAATAACACATTAATAAAATTAATTTTATTTGCACTCGCCAGCCCTCGAACCTGCGACTTCCGAATTTGTAGCCGAGGATCTTAACCGCTCGGCCACGGAGGTCGTAAAACCTAAACTAGCTTATTATAATTGTAGTTGTCCATAAATCTGGCGTGATTGCCTAGCCCACCGTGAGTCGACTGAAGCTACTGAGAACCTTTTTGGGAATGTCGTGGGTTTTGATTTCAGAACAATAATAGGTTTTTGTTCAACTCATGTTCATATTTTATAATTATTATGTTTTACCATGCAATACCTTCCTTAACCAACTTCCTCAGAGCATATGTTTAATTTAAAATTTGCTGTAAAAGAATTGGAACGAAATTCAAAAAAATGTGAAAAAGAGGAACGGGTCGAGAAGACCAAAACTAAGAAAGCCATCCAGAAGGGCAACATGGAGGGGGCGCGGATACATGCGGAGAATGCCATTCGGCAGAAGAACCAGGCGCTCAACTATCTTCGCATGTCTGCCAGAGTGGATGCTGTAGCTAGCAGAGTACAGACCGCCCTCACTACAAGGAAGGTTATAATACTACATACCTACAAATATTACAAAGAATGTTTATTTATTTGAAAATTGAATGAATCTCATCTTGATGACAAGTTTGTTTTTTGTTGCTTGTCATTGAACTATAAGTTTCTACCTAGAGTCAAATTCAAAATATTCAGTGTGTTACTTAAATGTATTGGAAAACAATCGATGTTATTGAGTATCTTTTTTATTGACGGCAACATTGGCATAGAATTAAAAAAATATATATTTGTGAACGTTTATAGCTTATTTGCTGTTGTTATATTATCATCATTAATTTACTTAACTTCAAGCAAAAATAGTTGACATAATGCTCAATTTATTGTTATTGTTGACAATACACACCTACACACACAATTCTGTACATTTTTCTTGGTTATTTCTAGCTTTCTTTCAAATTACTAAGTAAAAATAATGTACTGAACACTCACAAATTATACTTACATACGTACTACAAAGTTTTAGATTTATTAGGTTTAAAAAAAACTTGTATTGTGAGAACAAATACTTTTTTCTAAATATTTTAATTTCCATCGAAGATTTTTTTTAGTTGTGTATTACTTAAAATTATTAAAAATATACTTGGAGATATCATAAACCCAAAAAGTAAGTAATCAGACGAATATTTTTGTTTTAAGGTTACTAATTCTATGGCGGGAGTCGTCAAGGCCATGGACGCAGCTATGAAGTCCATGAACCTTGAAAAGATATCTGGGCTCATGGATAAGTTTGAAAGCCAGTTCGAAGACCTGGATGTCCAGTCCTCCTACATGGAGAATGCCATGTCCCAGACCACCACCACCTCCGTCCCGCAGGGAGACGTGGATAATCTCTTGCAGCAAGTGGCCGATGAAGCTGGGTAAGATATTGAACAACCTATGTTTTCTGGTCCATAGAAGGGCAGTAAATATATGAATTGTAAACCAAGAGCGCGTAGATTACAAAAAATCTGGACACATTTGATATATGCCCCACCAGTTAAAATATTTTCCATTTGCAAACGTGGGCAAGCAGTGTCAGCAGATGGCAGTAATTCAATTTTGAATCATTCATTATGCTATAGTTGAAAATTTTGTTACAATAAGTAATATTGTTTGTATTAAATTAGAGATACAATGTAATTTGTACAACATTTTAATAGGGCATAGCATAGAGATTTGCCCCTGTTGAATTAGCAGGAGATGATTTTCAACTTTCTCATTATTTATCCAAAGCTATGTCTTGTGGTGTACGTAACAAGACTGTTGTTCAATAATAGACTATCCAAAAGGTTGATTTAAGGAGGTAGCTAAATACATACTGTGAGAAACTGAACAAATCGTTGTATAGGTAAATAAGTATGAAAATTTATTTGAATGCTTCTTTATTAGTTAACGACTTGAATAATTGTAACTTTAATAATTTGACGGCCTACATAGTCGAGTGGTAAGACGCTCGACTACAAATCCAAAGGTCGCGGGTTCAAACGCGGCGTGGGCCAATAACTTTTATTTAATTAATATGTGTCATAACACATTTAATTCATATAAAAATAATAAAAAAAGTATATTTGTGGCACGTTCCAGAGTGGTAGATACTCTAAGTATCGCCCCGGTGAAAGACCACCATTCAGAATTGAAACGTTGCTTGAAATGGCTTTAGCCGTGTTTGGTGACCAGATCTGAATAGCCAGGTACTTCCCAACCTTCCTCTTCCCAATCTCCTTCCCCTCCCCAGTACTTCAGCCTCACAACATACCCTATTTGGGGATGCCATTTTCTCACTGGCTCTAGACGGTTGAGAGCAGTTGAGACTCTTGTGCGGTATTCATATAAAAAAAAGCAAAATCTTAATTTTGAAATCAGTCCTATATTAAACATGATTAAATGCTCACCTTTAGCGCGTCTCAAGAAAATGTTTGTTCGGATTATAAAAGTACCAAAGTCAATGATTATTTCTCAATGTTTACTTTTGTAATGTGACAATTAAATGACACCTGATAATGTTTTCAGGTTGGAATTGAACATGGAGCTGCCCCAGGGTGTTGCTGGCAGTACTATTGGAACCAGCACGGCCGTTTCACAGGAACAAGACGAGCTAACACAAAGACTGGCGAGACTGCGGCAAGCAGAATAAAAACCCTTATCCATCAATCACTTTCCAAAGGCGAAAATTGTTCGTTGAAATCCATTTATGTATAAATAATTATTCTATTTCCGCATATTTATGTTGTTGATGCATGGTATAGAATATTTATGTTATGATACCATTCAGTTTAATAATGCAGTACATATATTCTAAACAACATTTTGAAATATCGATGTATGCATGTAATTCTTTTGCCTGGAAAAAAATATTGAAATTGTGATCATTCCCTAGAAAAGTCTAAGGATATATGTGTTCAATTGTGAAAGGGCAGAAAGGCACACACATATGCCTAAGTTTTCAAGAGGTTTTAAAACTATTGTATGGTATGTTAAAGTATGTATCCGAGAAGCTAATGGCTACACATAGAGAAAAACTGTTGTAAACGTAATTTAGTATGGATATTTAGTTAACTAACGTTACATAAATGCGGGTTATACCTTATCAGTTGTTTCGTATTAGGAGTAGGTTGTAAAAAATTGTATTATTTTCACAATGTCGAACAATGCTAATGCAGCCTTAAAAAAGAGAATAATTGCTATAACCATATTTTTTTAACTGGCAATCGATATAATATAGTAATAACTAATGTTTAAGTCAGTGGATCCTTCATCTTTTTGATAGTAAACATAAGATATTCTTAGCATTTCCACGCTTATATTCGTTTTTTACGATTTATGCTCTGGTGACACGTTCAGATGATATGTTAAATTATATATGATATTCAATCTGGCGTTGGGAGCAGCCCCAACACTAACAGAAATTTCTCAGCCAATCAATAGTTGATAACCACTGATTTAAATACTTAATCAATTTTTACCCAAAGTGTAGTTTCAGTAGGTGCACAATATGCATATACGAGTATGTATATATTTTATAATTACATATGATTAATAAAAATGAGAAAAAAACTCAATTTCTCATAATTATAATAGTATGAACGATTGCTTTTGAAATCAACAGCGAGCTTTGATATACCGAACAGAAATGTGCTGTACATTTATAAGTTATAAAATTTCACCAAGCAATGCAAATATAATGTTACGTTTTATAATTGTGTTTTTATTTTATTTATGTAGATCAAAAGTAAAAGGTAACGGGTGACATAAAGATGATTAGAAACTGAAAATGTTTAAATATTTTTAGTTTTTATGCGATACCACACAAAATACCCAACTGCCTGGAAATAAATGCGTATTTATTTTTATTGTGTAATATTATTTTCATACAATGGGAATTTGTACCTGCTAAGCTACTGCAAGTAGCTTGGATCGTAGATTTTGCAATACCTTTACATGAGTTTGGTCGCTAGTGTGGAAGGCCTTGAAGGGAATGAAGAATGAAAAGTATGTCAGTTTGGGAATCAGATTCAGGGCATCTAATAAGGAAATTAATTACATATTTTGATTCGTTCAGTCAGTTTCGCCCAATGTGTACTGGGAACATATTAATTAAATTTCAGTTATTTCTTATGGGGAATAACTGTTCCTATATTCGTTAGGGTATCAGGAATGGATTAATGGCGAATATAGAGGTTTTACTGTAGTATTTTTTATTTATTTCAATTCTATAGAGGAAAAAAAAAAATTTTTGTGCAAAAAAACCACAAATGTAATGATAATTAATTGTATCGGTCGCGGGGATAAAAATATGAAGGAAAAAAGCAAAAATAGTTTCATAGTGAAGAAAACAAAACTCATAGAAATCCTGAAGAGTGTGAATTTGATTAATATTTTTCCTAAAATATTTGAAATATGTATACACCATCACCCGTGAAAAATCACAAAAACTAACTTGACTTGTCAAGAAAAAATACTAGTTGCTTTGATCCACCTATTTAAAATATAGAATAATGCCTGCTGAAATACATTATAGGTAGGTGGGTAGGGAATTGAAAAAAATATTTTTTAGAATTGAAATTTTTAAATTCATACAATATGTACATATTACAAAAAATATGTACATACTCACAAATCAAATTATTTATAGTTACATTAATAATAATTATAATATTATTTACTGTCTCATTTATTTTGAGTGTATGAAAAATTCTTTTGAGTTTTATTGTCTTCACATATTTCTGACAGGTTTTTTGTAATACATTTATTAAGGAAAACCTTTAACGGCTCCAACAACATTGGATATCTAACACTGTTGACTAGTGTTGAGGTGATTAAAAATTACAAACTTAACACTCAAATTATAATAATGTAAGTACAAACAATATACTTTTAGGTACTGGTAAGTTAGCTTAAAGGTGAATAAAATAGCACTGGAATATCTTTACCTAACAAAGTATTAAAAGCAATAAACACGCAACAAAACAATACATCGTTCACAAATATGTTTACAATAATAAATGCTGGATGGAAGTAATCTTTGGCCATTTAATAATACAACTGCTATAAGTGAAACCTATAATATGAGAGTCTAGTCCTTAGCTTTAAGATTGGAAATATTTAATAACTTGGAGTAATTGCTCTACTGGTGTTATGCCTTGAACGATATCTGGTAGAACAGCCAGTCTTCGAGGAAGGAAGGCACAAACGCGCTGCTTTTGGTGAAGGTCACGGGTCTATCTAGCTTCGACAGTTGGTCTTCAAACATTTGCAGCGACGCCGGGCAGCTAGCTCCGTTGGCCTGAAAAGGGCCATTTTTATTTAATAATAATCTATACCACACATGCTTTAACCATACGCGTAGGCTTAATTCCTAACTCGCTCACATACTGGATGAAAGAGTTGCGTATTATTCGCAATAGAAATGCCAGCATGGAGTGAAGCATTTTACTAATTCTTGTTTATAAACTTAATGGATTTTTTCACAGGTTTTCTACTCGAAGGGTAATTTATTTTAACAACAGATAGCATTCAAAACTTATATTGAAAAAAAAGGAGTTACAACTTCATGTGTGAGTATTTTCACCACCAACATCAATACTGTAAATTCATAACTAATCTAACTTTTGGAAAAAATTAAGCAGATTTCGATTGCCCCTTTGTCAAAAATGTAGATCTGGTTTGTAGATTAAGCTATCGATATGTCGGGTGTATGTAATTTTATGATGGAACAAATACTTACATGCGTCATGAATTTTCCATCAGGTTTGAGAACTTTGAAGGAAGTGTCTAGAATGAGCATGATGAAGTCCCAAATCTCCACGCTGGGAGTGTCGGATATCGGTATATCAGTCAGATCGCCAAACACGTAGTCCACCTTCTTCCCTTGTTTTATAAATTTGTTTAAAGTCACCATACAATCGTCCACAATTATCTGAAAAAACAATAACTTTAACCCACTACCTCCTTACTTATTTATGAATACATATGTATATTGAAATAGGAAATATGATAACTTTTTTGTTATTGTGTTTATTTGATATATTTTCTTTATGTTTTGTTGATATTGATTTGGACTACTTATTTAAATAATTTTAAAAAAAAAGTCGTCTATAAGGCTTGTATAAATGAAATAATCTGGAATTTAAAATTTATGTACAATATGTCATCGGAATAAAAAAAAATTGCAGCATTTAAGATACCTGAGCATGAATAGAAAAAAGGACACTGCTTGATCCTGACGATCAACACCTCCATTATTTTATTATAATTAATAATTGCCTAGGGCTTGATGATAATTTTCTATGTTTTATGATTCATCTTGGCAAAAAAAGTATCTGCTAAGCTCTTCATCTATTGTTTTTTAAGCAACTTAATGTAAACAGTTTTTTTTTGCACATTTTTTAATATCTCACTAAAATTATTACTTCCATTGACACACTGGAGCTTTATAAAATAACAATACTGACACTAACTTAAATTAACTCCTAACAAAACACAATAACTTATGTAAAGCGGCCTTGAGGGGGTTTAATCACTTAGCAGCGCTACATGACAGCAATTAACACGCAACAAAACAATGCACCAATAGTTATAATAAATCTGGTGTGTCGCAGGAAAATAACAATGGAGAGATGGATCAAGTAAAATTAAATGCGAAAACTGCTCCTCGTGGCCCAATTTGGCATACGTGAAGTGGTAAAAATGGAAAGATGGGCTTAATACCTCATAATTATCGCCCTTTCTGGTTTCTAGAACATCTCCGCAGATTGACTTCATGTGTTTGTTGCAAGCTTTCATCACATCTTCATCTATCTCCAACATCCACACATGCTTTGGTTTCTCCTTCAACAGTTCGTAGAGTAGTGCTCCGTCCCCACCACCTACCGAGCAAAGTCGTCATGAAATTACTACACTTCTACAAAAAAATCATCAAATAGAAATATTAGAGCATAACATATAACATGATATCAAGTAACGTATTAGAAAATAATGTACTTAAAAGTTATTATGAAATTTGAATGTTCTCAATTTGAGCATACCCAATATAACGATTTCAGATCCTTCATAATTCACTTTTCCCCTTTGCATCAACGTCTCTGTATAGATGAGATCAGCTTCTGCAATATCTGAAACAACGAATTCAGTCAAGAAATACAGTTTAACATTTTTTATCGTTAATGTTTAATTAAATACTCAATAATATATTCTTCAAAATTATCCTCTACCCATGGCAGCCATTTTGATTCCAAACCTGTCAGGTTTATTAAATAACGGAAGCTATCCACTTTTCAGATGTCTGTTTGAAAAGTATTGGAACTGTAGTGGAAGGATAATATTTTACTGTCCAAAAAAAATGTTAGTCAGGTTAGCTCAGCACCTATCAGATTTTAATTTTACACAAAACACTTGAGCAGTATTACAGCTTGAGGTATTCAAATATTGCAAGATGGACTCACTTTGTAACTCATCCAAAACAAGCATATTGCCTAGGGTTTTAGAATGTACTATTTGAATTTTCTGAAAGGGCGAGGTATTTTCATAAACCACCGAGTCAATGTCATATTCCAATAATCTTTCATCTGAAAAGAAATCAAATTTAGTTACCTAAAATTAAATTTTATAAACGTAAAAGAAATAAAAATTGCGATTTTAATTGTTAAAAAAAATCAGCAGTATATATAAAGATAGCATTCCGCAATTCATTAGTTTCCAGCACCCAATAATATTAATTGATCATATGTGTTTAGGCGAGATCTGGAATAAATATAAATAAATAAAAATATATTCATACAAAAACATTTTAACAGAAATACTAAAGTACGAGTAAAATATATTTACCATTTGGGAGAAGGCTTGAGACTTTTTTAACTCAGTGAGAGTATTGAGTTACCTGCGTTAACTTTTTTTTTTTTTGCTAGATAATGTTGTTGATTTATGTACTTCAATTAATGGAATTTGGTTGGTTTAAAATATTTTAAAATACTTTTCATTTGCAACGGTTTGTTTCCTACATAAAAAAGATATCAGTTATAAACTTACCGGAACTGGGGAAATATCTCCGGAATAACGCCCTCTTGAGAGGAGGGTAGGCCTGGCCTTTGAAAGCTTTTAATTGCTTTCGCAACTTAGTCTCCAGCACTCGCGCTGTCTATGGTAAAAATGAAACAAAAAAGAAAAAAATTGGGGAGGAAAGTTACTAAATTAATAGTCATGCCAAAATGCAAAGCCTTTTTACTGATGCGTTTAGTAAATGAAGAATATTAGAAAATGGACTTTATTACTACCAACCATTTTGGTTTGGTGAATGTTAGGATTCTACAATTTAAAATGATTATTAATCTAGTCTAAAGGAGATTTTATGAATTTTGAAAGTGTTGCTAGTTTGAAATATCGACCCTTTGGAATAACAAGGTTCCATCTGACACCGCACTGCTATCCGATAATAAACTCTAGTAGTACTAAAGTAGCTTTCTATAGATCCCATTAACACATGACATAGCTGTGTCAGATGGAACCTTATTATTCCTAGGGGTCGATATGTCGAATGATATTGTATAAATGAATGAAATATTAGTAATCAAATATGTAAATTTCGAAGAGGTTAATTGTATTATTGTGTTTTTGATAGTTTTTGTAGTGTGGGGAGAGATTAGGACCGCAGTGAATTGGGCACTTCAAAATAACGCAAAATAGCGCACTATCAAAGCAATGAGCCTGATCCTACCAGGAACAGGTGAACAAAATTATGATGAGGGTAGCATTAGCAACTATGTAACTGTTGAAAAAATTATTTCAGTTCAATTTCACAATGACAAAGTTAACAAAACAGAGAATGCTTAATTTTAACATAACACATTTTATTATGATTATTTTCTTATTTGACATCAAAACAAAATTAATTTTTTGAAACTATGAAAGTTTTACAAAAATTGATTTTGATATTACATTATAAAAATGCTCAAGATTTATAGTTTTTTCTTAGTGATAAAGTAATAAAAAAAACCCTTTCTTCAGTAATTCAAGTTCTTTAGCCTATTCCAGGCAACTGTCTCAACATAGTAGACGGCGAAATACATGTCCCGTACGCTAACATCACAACATTTGAGACGGCACCGTACTACAAAATTTCAACCATTGTATGTTTGTAAATATATAAATATATACAAACTGAGATAATTTTGTTACCGTACCTAAATCTGTCCTATACCGGGACTTATCAAAATTTTCAGAATTATTTGGCTTTATTATTTAAAAAATATTTTTGTACGGGTCGGTCGTGAATCTTGTTCCCAAGTTTCTCGGCGCAGTGTTCGGTGATCGAAGACAATATGGCCGACGTAAAGAACATGCCGTTATATATTTTTGCTATCTGAACGAGATATTCATTGCGTTAAACTAATTTTATATGGTAATTTATTTGCAAACAAATAGAATGTAAAATTCTTTTAAAATCCATCAACATTAAAACAAATTGCCAAATGATTTTTGATCCATTTATTTTTCTCGTAAAAGTTTAACAATGAGATTCTGTTTAATAATAAAATAAATTATTGAATAATCTAATATATTTCTTGTTAAAATGAATATCAAGATACCAAGCAATATACTGGCTTCCGTATACTGTTCTTTGGGCGATTTTTACTGCATTAAAACCAATTTTACGGTAATTTATTTACGAATTTGTTGGCAAATAAATTATTGTAAAATTCCATGTAAAACGTAAAATTCTTGTAAAATTCAACACAAAAAATTGCCCCATATGATCCATTTTTTTTTCTTGCACATAATTAAAAATGAGATTCTGTTTGATAATTGTAATGTAAATGTTAAATTGTAATGTTTTAAATGAGTTTGAATAGATTTAAAAAAAAAAATTGAAGTGGATTTCTCGACTATGCCCATCACTAATAATCGTAATTCTTTGTAGATTTTATTTGTTTTGCGAAATTTCCCTTTACTTTAGTAAAATCTGTTATAAAAATAGATATTTTGTAAGTTTTATAAATCGAAGAACAAAATTGATATTTTTGACTGACAATAAAACAATAAATAACATAATTTGTTAATAGGATATTACATTGATTACTTTTGCTGAATGAAAGATTCTGGCCAAAGGCGTGCAATTCATAGAGACTGTACTGATTCCTTTAAGAAAATAATAAAAATTCTGGAAAAAAAATTACAGAAAAGGGGTGCTATTTGTCTATAAGTATTTTTTTTATGTGAATATAAACAATCTTTAATGGTTTATTGTATTTTTAAAAAATAAATAGAATTTACAATTTATTTTAACTTTCAATGATATAAATACAATGCCAGTTGACTGATAAGTAGGTTTTCAATTAAAGTGCACTGGACACTAAAGTTGGATACAAATAATTGTTAAAGGGATAAAAATTACATATTTCTCATTGCAAGTATTTTTGTAGAATAAATTATATAGCTGTGTATAAATGAAAAAGCATACTCTGATCATAATTGTTATTTTGTTAGTAATAATTGGATTAGTCTTGAATAGTACAAACAATAATCAGATGTCCATGAGGTGTGTGAAATGGATGATTCCATGGTTAGTATTAGAGGAAGTTTTAGTGTGCAAACATCTATACCAATTCTGTAGCTAGGCGGGAAAACACAGATTATAATATGAAATGTTAAAGACTGATATGAATTGAGCTGATGATAAAGTGCGTGAAATCCACAAAAAGTTGAAATGAAAAAAATACAGAATAAGAGCTACAATAATAATTATTATTCTAACTCAGATATGCCCCATGTAAACATATGGACAAATCTTCCCGAAGCACGTCAATCAAAAATTAGTTTTGAATACTAAAGACAGAAATTCTTCATCTTTATTGATCAGAGAATATCTGAGTTTATAATGATGGATTAGTGTAAAATAATTAATAGTAATGAATCTAAGGTTATTTGACTTGATTCATCAAAATGTTGCTTTTATTAGAAACACCACATGCACCTAAAGTTTTGTGAAGAATGACTACAGAAAATGAAAACAACATTTAGGTAACAATGGCTACCAGGACATGGTGTACCCTGACCTGAACTGGTGAGGTAAACATCGTATTTATATCCTCTTTTAATCGTGGGGAATAATTTTGCCCGCTCACATCCCAAAGTCAATCTCATAGAATTTTCCAGTAGTTTACAAGACTAGAAATAAAATGTTTGACCCGGCAGGTTAAAAAATCTCACGATAGTTATCGATTTGTTGTCAATTCTTACAGATGTGTGATTGTGAATAGAAGAGAATTTGCTACACATCATATTGTCAACAAGCTAAAGCTTTTGCCAGAACAGGGACAATAACATGCTCCCACAATTGGCGGAAGAGAGGATTATTGTGATTTATCAGTCAAAAATATCAATTTATTATGAGTCTAAACAAACTACAATATTTCAAAAGTATTATCGAGTAAAGAAACATATTATTATAAAAAAATAATTGCCATATGTATAAATATTTAGTAGTTGTTTTTAGGTCACATAAAAAGTATTTAAAATAAAAATAAAATTGTACAACCTTTGTCAAAGTAAGTAATCATAATAAGCAGTGTTAAGAAATTCATTTAGCATATAATAGATTCGAATTAAAGATTAGTTAGGGTAATAAAAGCAATCAATACAGTGTACATTGCATTATCACAAGTCTTGTGTTGATATTTAGGTAGATGGTTCTAAGAACTTTAACGGCTTTGTATTCATTGGAACTATGGATAAAATCATCAGTTGGATTTTTGGAAGTTATCAAGAATTCAAAGAGTCAGCTGTATTAAAACCCTAATGAATCAACTAGGTTTTCCCAAAAATTATATTTAGACTGGATAATGTCAGTAATAGGTGACCTAATTTAATGGTTTGAGAATAAAAAAGGTTCGTTAAATTTTTGGCAGTGTTCTGATAAGACTCGATTGTCCGATTTAATTCATAAAAAAATAAGAAAGCACATTAAATGATTTGCAGAATCAAAAAATATATTACATACCTCATAATTAATAATTGGCTCTGCATCATCGTGTTTATAGTATTCTAAGTTTATGGTGATCAGACCTTGATCGAAAAACCTGACAGAAATAGTGAATCCGTTTTTTCCAGTTAAAATTTTCAACGATCCACCTTCCACTTTGATATCTGCTACCAGAATCAGATGAGAAACATGCTCTTTCAAAAGAAATTCAATTTTATCGAAAACCGCTTTCTGACCGAGATCATCCTCAATTCGGTGTGAGTCAAGTGAAAAGTCAAGCAAAACGGTTTGAACCGACATTTTTGAAAATTATTATATAATCCGTGTTTTCCGGATGATGTGAAAAACCAATATGATATTGATTTCGCGCACAATACCAGAGAATAGAGAAAATGGATCAAATGCATAGAAAAATATAACACATTTCCTCTTGGCAGCAAGCAGCAACTGTCAAAACAAGAATTGCAAACGTCTGTCAACATCTCAAAAAATGAACTAAATATTAAGATGTAAAAAAACTTTAATGTTGAGGCTTCAAAAGTATTATGCTACATATTTGACATTATTCTTGTACTATTTTAGGCAAATTTGAGAAAAAAATTCACTAAACCCATAAAAGCCCAATACATTTACATAATACGTAATAATAACAATAAAGGATTTTTAGGTTTTCACTAATCAGTCCACCACAATTCATGTGAATTATTTTGTTGAGATTCTTACTCTAATGATGTAATAAATATGAAGTGGAAGTTAGACAGAGTCGGCAAAAAAACCTAACCTTTAAAAATGTTGAATTGAGCAAATTTATTAAAAGAAAGCAAAACAAATAATTTTTTTCTAATTGTATTACACATTTCATTAGTTTTTAAATGCATTTGAAAGCCTTTTTACAAAATATCAGCATATCAATTACGAAACTGGTATTTTTCCCTTTTCTGAAATTGTTGAAAATACATCGATCAATCTTCAAAATGGCGCTTTTCTGAAATATGCACACCATTTATTTTATCAAATAATCGTGAACAATTTATACTAAAGTATTTTGCCATAAATATTAGAAAATCAATTTGAATTTTTTATATCTTTAGTAATTTTGACGTTTGACAGATGTTCTTTTGTGGAGTTCTTTAAGTTTCTATGGTTAAAGTTTGAAAAACGACAACCGCTCACTTCACGGCTTTTATAGCAGTTTTCGAAAAGTTTTTGCTTATATGCCTACAAGTTTATCGCTTTTAAAAGTTTACGAAAATGGGGTCTGAATATCCAAATTTGAATCTCATTCTTGAAAAACTCGAAAAGTTGCCGAAAGACACGAAATCAGCTATTGAATTTTTTACTGTGAGTTTTACATATTTTTATTTGTGATAAAGTGTGACTCATTTTTCACGCAAAAATCATAAAACGTAGAATATTCAGTAAATAGTATAACTTATATAATTTTAGTTTAGCAATATTTATTTACATAGGTTATGTCATTCTTGTTTGTTAAATTCCAGAAAATTTTAATGGAGAACATGCCACAAGTCCTGATTTTCTTGAAAACGAAGTCGGCGGGAACAAATGCTTGTGAATCATCAAGCCAAGACGTTACCCGTGATTGTGAAGCTGAAGCTTATTTTCTCTGTCATATTCTGATTTTAAAATACACAAATATGATGGTTGATATTTTCAAAGAAGAGACCGAGAACTCCTGTATTTTACAGGTAAGATAATTTACAATTGATTTCTAGCAAAAAAATCACTAATTTCAAAACACAACATTGGATACTTTTCCAAAACATGTCTCAAAGCATCCAGCTGATAGTTCTGTTGTAACCTATTTCTCAAAAGTGATGTATGTAGAAGGATATTACAATGGATCTCTCAGCGGCAGGGCCATCCCACTGTGGATCTGGTAACTTTGCAAAATGTACAGCACTTTTTGAATGAGGAGAATCAAAAAAATATATATCTATGTATTTGGAACATACAACTATCAGACTAGGCACATGCCCGTGTTGTGGCGGTTGGTTTTTCAAAATTGTTTTGCGGTTAATCACTTTAAGAAAAGTGAATACTGCCCGAGAGAACTGTCTGGAGCTATTGGGACTATGGCATCCCCAATTGCGGAATGTTGGGGGGGCTGAAGAGAGTGTTGAGAAGAAGATTTGCAAGATAAAGGTTGGGAAATACCTGGATATTTAGATTTAGTCACTTAACTTGGCTATTCTCATTTCAAGCAATGTTTCTATGCTGAATGGTGGTCTTTTATTAGCACGATACTTAGAGTATTCACGAAAATCTGCGACCTCCGGATTCATAGCTGAGGATCTTAACCGCTCAGCCACAGAGGTCGACAGTGATTTTTACACTACGATTCTCAATAATACAACAAACTCGTATATACTATTTCTTGTAAGTGATACCTATGATTCGTTGTCATTACATTTTGATGGTATAAGTTCTTAAATCATTATGTTAACTACCTACTTATAGACATTGATATTTCAATCAGCTGTTGTACAACATTGCATTTCAACCTTGGAGTAAGAATATAAATATGGAGAGAGATCTAAATATTTTTACCCAACCTATTCAAATTTACGATAAATCACTTTCTCCGGGTTTTTACGTCGTAAACTGTGAGCTAAAAACAGACAAGACAAGTTGTCACATTATATCGCACCACTTTTAGGTATGTAAGCATGTTTTCCGTCTCCCGCGTCTCCGGCGACTCCGCCCACTATGTTTTGTCATGCGACATAACTCATTGGTTTTTGATGTTGTATCCTATATTTTTGTTGATAACAATACTGTGAAAAAGTGGTTATACAAATAAACAAAACATCATGTCGGCATGTGCCATGAATGTATGTAAAAAGGTGTGTCCATGAAAACCCTAGCCACGCCCGAGTCAGGAAAAAATCAACAATCCTGACTACATTGTTTCGCAAAGCTATTCCTCCTGGTATATTATTGCTCTGAGATTTGAACACATGGTCCAGCCTTGGTAGATACAAAATTTCTGGTTAAACCTGGTTGGATCCAATTGAAGTAGAAACATTTTGTCGCTTTATTCACAATATCTTTCTTGATAATTTTAAAATCCCGAATGGACAGAGGTGGACAGGAGGAGTTCCTTCTTGAAACTTCTGGAAATGTTGCTCCCTTTAAGGGTATGATTTACACTGTTTACTGTTGAGAAAAGGAAATATGATATGAAAAGGTGCAATTTGCAATTTTTAGAAAACAGTAAATATTGACCAGATAAACCATTTTTCGTATACCATTCCCGAACTTGATATTTTTTATTACCAAAGAATGGACTGCTGGCTTTCACTACACCAATATTTTTCGTAATTAATAAAGGCATTTAACTACAAAAAATAAAACTTTGATACAAATTAAAACCCACATATACGAACTTTGTCGCTATTTGTCACATAAATGGTTATTTTAGACAGTGTTTTTTATTAGAAATACATAGATAATATACACATATTGACTGAAGCCATTTGTCCATTCCACGATAGGAGCTCAAGGCGCTTGAAACCAAACTTTACACTCTCTGATTTTTTCGCTTCGTATAATGAAAAATGTTATCAAAAAGCCTAGGTAATAGATCAAAAAGTAGAATAAAAACACATTTGAAACATTGCGATCATTTAGAAAGGCTAAAAAATCAGTTAGTATAAGAAAACATCCATAAATACCTTGAAGTAACAATATATGGAGAGAGAGCTAATTCTTTTTACCCAACCTATACATGATTTGGGATAAATCACTTTCTCCGGGTTTTGTACACCATGAGAAAGAAAGAGACAACAAATTTTCCCAAATTATCACACTGCTTTAAAGTATTGTTAGAATGTTATTTGTGTCCCGCGTCTCCGTTGAATCCGCCCACATGTTATGATACGCGAAATAAATTGACATAACTCAACGGTTTATTAGGTTACATGTTATATATATTTTTTTAACAATACTGTGAAAAAGTGGTTGTACGAATAAACAAAAACATGTCGACATGAATGGATGTATAAATACCATAACCTTAGTCCTAGCCACGTCCAGGTCTAGCCGAGTCCGGCAAACCTCGTATAAACTGACTATAGCTCTCTCTACAGCGCTCTCTCTTGTATATTATTGCTCTGAGATAAATACCTAAAACTATGAGCTAGTATGTAGTTCTGACAGCCATTCCAAGTAACTTTTGACGTGTATGTGATTTCTTGTCTCTGTTATTAATATTATACTATGTTAATATTCTTATTTAAAAAAAAAAAGGCAACCATCTTTATAATCCATTAAATCCATGATGCCATCTATGTTTGCAATTGTGTTTGGATAAAACTTTGCTCACCATCTGGTATGTAAAATTGTTACCCTACGTCAATATTTTTTTCTCCCAGGAAAGCAGAACTTGGACCATACAGAGAATCATCTGGTGCTTAGAAAAATGTGACATTTACCACCAAAAATCTTTGGGTACATCGGAAGACCTAACAGAGGCTCCCGACTTCTTGGAGACCTGTGATGGGGATGATTTCATTACTTGGGTGGACGATGCCTTGGATTTGCAAGATCTATTCACAAAGTTGTTCCAGGATGACACCGACAAATACAACCTTCAACATGGCGAAGCTGACAAACTGGTAACTTGGAAGAATGAGGTAAATTTATATAAATATCTAAGTCGTTTTTCAAATGAGCCATGTTTTGGCCTCAGCCATTTTTAACCTTTTAACCGCTAAACAAATATGTATACCTAAGCAGTCATCCCTACGCGGCACATTTTTTGTTTACCCATTTTTTGTTGAATGTTTTTTTTAGAAAGACCCTTTTAGGGAAACAAAATCATTATATGAATTATGAACTATCCTAAAATCATCCTCCAACATCGAAGAATCAATAAACATTCACTTGAGATAAACCCAAATTAAGATAACGCCATAATTGTGTTAATATAAACAAACGCGGTAAATTTCAAGGAGACAAGGCCATCTATATGGACACTCCCATCAAACATGCGCGCGAGATTCAAAACTCTGACTGATGGCTTTCCCCGGGCTTTCGGTTTTATTATTTTATAAGATAAACAATGTAATAATTCATAAAGATTCTCAGAGATCTTAATCCACAAATAAATATTCTTATTTTTAAAACAAATTTCGCCCGAATACGGCATACATGTGCTCAGAAAACGAAGTCGAAACTTGAAAATGACTTCAGTCAGCCGCCGCGTGGTGCGAACGATTTGTAGAAATGACTAAAGTTACTCGCCGCGGTGAAAGAGTTATAAGTGTTTCATAGATTAATTTATTTGGATGACAAAAGGTTCCTCTAGTGGACTTTCCTTATTTCAGGATTTTTCCTATGTCAATGTATTTTATATGATATACACTCTAGGTGCAGCGATAGATCGGCACTCTGGGATCAAAAGGGCTAATCTGTTGTATGTTTGCTATTAAATTTTACACCTGGCTGCCAATGTCTTTAGTGGCTTTTTAGTCTATAAATGTTTAAAGTATTTAGACTAGTAGACATTGAATTCACTAAAATCTCTATCACTATTTTTAATTTTTCCAGTGCATATCCGGCTTGTTGAAGCTGCACGGAGTTATAAGAGAGTTGGTATCATCAGCCATGAAAATCTGCCAGAATTGTCTTCCCCCGGACCAAAGTATCATCATTGCGAGGTGTCATGTTGTAAGTGTTTGGTTCAAAATCTCCTACAGTTGAAATTTCAGAAGGAATATACAAAACCTACAAACACAGTTACAACCTAATTGTTTCCTGGACAATGCCCACCACTCATGCTGTTTTAAGTCGAACCCATATTTTATTTTGGATCAATATTATAAATTTGGATTTGGTTCCTCGAATCACATTTCATATGATTTATTTCAATAAAATTAATTAAAATAATATTCATGTAAGTCTAATTCTAATGAATAAACACGTCCTTCAATAGGCAATAGGAGACAACTTTTAATGTTTATAGCTTTTTTTGTCACTTTGGGGTTATGATCTTTCTTTTTCTCAGTCAAAAACATTGATATTTAGAAAAAAAGCTGAACAAGAAATAAACATTCACAGTCTGAAAAAAAAAACTAAAAGCGCATTCTGCAGACTGAGTTGGCATAAAATTCTATTTTGCTTAGTAGAGCAATATGAATTGTACACTGTGTAAGCATATTTTAATTTTTATGACGATCTTTGTTAGCGTAAATTTTAAAGTGAACCACTAAGCAGGGTTCCGCTATAATGCTATTAAAAAAACATTTTCAATCTCACTTTAAATTTTTTAAAAATATTTAACATTAAATTCAAACCCTCATTAGTTTATTTAGTTCCTTTCATCCAAGAAATTCTGGGTCACACTTATTGTTGAGTAAATAATTTATTTTTCAAGGTATTTCGAGAATCAAAAATACTGATGGCCGAAATTCTGACCACGGATTTATCCATGGAAGACGGAATCGATCCTGGGAAGATCAAGCTGAAGGAGGACCTGCACTACCCCACGGTACGGCTGTTGAACGACGTCCTGCGTGACGCCATCTACAACGTGGAGGCCAGCATCAACCGGGCGGTACTGGGCCTCGTGCTGGGCTGCATGGTATACCCTGTGGAGCCCCTGCAGAGGGCCATGCGAGAGCAGGTTGAAAATAGATGTGGGAAATTCGGGATTGAAGATTCTGCGGAAATTGTGCGTTTACGAGAAAATAATATTCAAGGTATATTTAACACAGTTATTAATATTCATTTACGTTCAGTACTTTTCTGGGGTCCCACTAATTTTTTTGTTTTCCTAGTGTTATTCTTACCATTGTTATTTCTTATGTCAAAATTATTGTTACTTGTAGATTTAAAAAATGGGAAAAAAATTGATAAAAAAATGATGCGCAGCTTTAAAGGAACTTTAGCACATGTAAACTATAATTAAGTATAAGGTTTTTATTTATGAAATTTGTGTTTAATTCGTAAATCTATCAATAATTTTACGTATTTCGATATTCATTTAATTTTATGGGCCAATCTGCCTTGAAGAAGATGTGCCTATGTTCCCCAATGGCCATTTTGTTACATCTCTCACTTTCCAGTCTACAAATTTGACAACGTATAACGAACCACTTGAATGCAATTATAACTAAAAAGTATGACCATAGATTAAATACAACCCTCTCATAAATCAATCAAATATTAAATGAGGTATAACAAATATATTACGAAATTTACTTACCGGTGTTTAAAAAAATATTTCTCATAGAGACAGTAACGTATAGCGTTGTGACCGTTTTCGTGTGAACTACTACAAAGAACTACTTCATTTTGCAGCAGTTCAAACTTCATTCATTTTCCATTGAACAAATACTTCAATTGAAGTTAGACTACAAAGCTACAAAGAACTACTTTATTTTGCGGCAGTTCGGGAGTTGCGGATGGTCTATTTTCCTGTCTCGATCAAAAGGAACCAGTTCCTAGATGGTCACTGGAACGGTCGATATCCGTTGTCCGTTCTTTTCGTGTTGTAACCGGTTCATATCTTTTTGGCGAGTTCGACTTCAATTGAAGTGTTCACTGCAAACGGTTCATTTTAAAGAACTAGCAGTTCGTGAAGTGGGCGCGCCTTACCCACATTTGCGCCTGCCGGCCCAAATCTCCCCTACTTATATATTTTTTTCTCTTCTACAGAAACTGACCTGGATGAAAGCGACAAATTCATTGAAGAGTTTGATGTCCACAATGAGCGATTGTTACAAATCGGACTCTTCGCTGTGTCCTGCTCAGCCGATCAGCAAAGTAATTACATATTACCGTTTTTATTACATTTAATATTGCTTAATTTTATCATTTTAAATGACTACTTTAACTACCGGCCTTCGCCTGAGATTCAATTGTAAAAATGTGGTGTAGTGTCTTATATTTTAACAGTAAAATTGATATTTAAAAGCTCCATAGCTCATGATGGAAATGGTGTTGAAAGCTGAAAATCTAAACCTATAAATTTCAGACAAGTAAATCTCTTCAAATTTCATGATGCCAGAGCTTACCGTTTGATAGTTTTTGCTGTTTCAAATCAACATATTTCTGCTTTATAGTTGAGATATTTGATTTATTTTCCAGGGATCTCCATGCTGAAGAGCTGTTTGACGAGCCTGGAAGCCCTTGAGCCCCACCTGGTGCCCTCAATCCTTTCCGACCCGAAGAGTTTGCATTCACAAATTCTCTCCAACCATTGGTCCAATGAGATTAATTCTTTGAGAGCTCTGGTCTTCCTTATCATTGATCCAGTGGCATTCATCGAAGTAAGTAGCCAAGTTGGTGTACGAAAGAGTGTTTGGTCAAACTGATTTTTCATTTCTTATTGTGAGAAGTACTTACTAGAGATGTAATGGATCTTTGCTTCTGCGAATGTGGAGGTCTGCATACTATTTCACTTCTGTCTCCCGCTTTTGCAAAATTATAACAGATCTATTGACAGTCAATGAGCAATTCCAAAGCATGATAAAAATTGATAGATGAATTGAATTCTAGCCCGAGAAAAAATAAATAAATTGATACCCGCTTTACCCTTTTACTAATGGTTGTCAAATCTTAATTGTTCTAAAATGTATGCGCAATATATGTACGTATATTTATTACTTCATATTCTCCTATTTTTGTCTACAGCTGGTCATGGAGAAGTATCGACACCAGTTAATGCAGATGAAAGAAGATGCATCTCTACAATGGAATTCAATTCAGCATTTAATAGGACTGGGAAAATCTGTGTTAGATTTCATACAGATATACACAATTCATGAGCCCAAATCCTTCCCACAACTTGAAAAGCTATCACTTTATACTGTTGATCTAAGAAAAGGTGAGATTTAATCCTAAATAAGAATTTATCAATATTTCTATTTTTGAAATAAAAGATAATTCGTGGTGGAACATACATTCGCTAAAATGGCATTACAATCTAGCTTTTACGCATTTATCTTTTATTTTAATATCTGCGTGTAATAAATGTAAAAATGTATTTTTATAGTGTTAAAGGAATGCAGAGTTATCACCAATTTGTTTATGACAAATCCATCTCTGTCCTCTGGCAAAAACAGCAACGAAACATTTGTGACTGAGCCCATCCAGTCCAATGATCAAAAACAAAAGGAAGTGAGGATTCTGAAGCGTCTAAAGTTGCTGTATGCCCTTCTGCTAAACATCTCAAAGGAAATAATAGGAGAACAGTCAATAGATGACGATGAAGCATCAGGGGAGGAAGATCAGTCGGAGCAAGTCAATCATAATTTAGAAAATGATTTAAAAAATCAAGAAACCTACATTAAATCCGCTACAACTATTCCTGTTAAGGCCAGAAGTGATAAAACTGCTCCCAATATGCCTCAGAGAAGCAATGGCATATTGGGAATATTACAAAACTTCAAAGGTAACATCCGTCAAGGTACTTTGTTTGGCTGCGATATATTGAAAAAAGGAAGTGCACCCTCGAGTAACGCTTGTACTATCAATAAAACATTCTCTCGATCATACATGGCGAGGAAAACTACAAACTACAAGAAGCGAAACACCTCTCACCAGAGAATATCTAAAATATTAGATTATCAACGAAAACGTTCAGTTAGTACTTTGGTTCTTAATAAAGAAGAGTTCTTGCTGGCTGATATATCTGTCCAAGATCAAACATCTGTCATGCAGCATATTGCCGGGTTGACGCACAACTCGAAAAAGGTGATGTCTTTACTAAACGAAAACTCTAAAAATACAAGACGACATAGGAGGTCTCTACGCAAACAGCTGTTGAAAAATCGAACTCTAAGTAATAACCTCGTAAGTCCAATTTCAAAGAATTGTTCACGGTCAAAGCCAACGAGAAGTTTATCCAAATCAATGAAAAGTAATGATGCATCCTCAGACTATTCTTTGAAGGCTTCCGACAGTACGACTATCGATTGGCATATAACTGGTAATATGCTACTTTTTTTCACATACTGTTTTTTTTATAAATCTTACATACCCCAGTCACTTTTATAACTTTTTTTTTTATGTTTCAGAAATTTTAGAACAACTCACAGGATTATCGGATACATTGTCTTTGCTAAGAATTGATCCGTGCGAAGATGGCAATCTGTTGGAAAATACCGAGACTGCGAAGAAGACAGACATACAAATACTGGCGCAAAACGACATCAGCGTAGATCAGCAAAAGCACATTGTTACTCTGAAGATCAACGATGTCCAACTGTGTTCTCCCAAGAAAGTGTGGAATATTAGGGTTGACGATAACACTTCCTACACCGCAAATGGTTCCGGTTCACGGAAACTGCCGTCCAATGAGGAGCATGTTCCATTATCGAATACCATCAACTGTGAAATTGATGTCAGTTTTGGAAGTAACATTCCGACACCCGAGAGGATGAATGATATAAATCTGCTGGAACAAAAGTTAGCAAATTTGAGAGATTTTTGGAAGTAAAAAATTACTTTTTAATTACAAATTATATTCCAGTTAAATAATTTATCATTTAGTTATAAGTATCGCAGAGAGAGTTGATGCCAACACAGTACTCATACATTGCTTGAATACAGCATGTTTCAAACTAGTTATTCAACTTCGAAAAAGAAAATTTCAGTGAAATTGAAAAAAAAGGTTCATTTTTAATATACTAAAAATAACACACTGTTGACCTTTTCGAATATTCAAATTTATATTCTGTCAATGACAAAAGGGCTAATGAGTGTAACACTTGCAACCACTTTTTCACTAAAATCAATAAGTGGGCGTAAGCAATTAAAAATGCTGTTTCCCAGTGACATTTCGCTAGGGCATCACTATCGGAAGTGTACATATGTATCAATAAAATGCCTAAATCTTCTCTGCATGTATTTTATTTTGTTATCAAATATGTTAAAACTATTTAATGGACGAAATGGTTGGCTGTTATTGTTCACAGTATTAAAGAAAATTTATAAAATTATGATGTGTTATATTATCTACTCTTTGCTGTTATTATTTAATTTTCTGAAATTTTCATCATTCATCACCACTCCATTTAGGAAACGTTGTTTTATTCTAGTTCTATAATAATAATAATAATATTTTTTTATTCTGGATTGTGGGGAGTTTAGTACAATCCCATACAAATATGGTAGGTATGCCATGAGAATGACCACAGCAGCGATGAAGATCCAGATGTATGAAAAATAATTTGTTTTTTTCCAACTTTTTTCTTCAAGGTATAGAGGCAGACCACATCAATGAAAATGATGCAGTCGAAGGGTGAAAAACATAGAAAATTTACACTCGGTAAAAAATAACGCAAAAATTTCCTAAAAAGTTTAGAACTCATTGTTTCCTTTTTCTTTTGGGTATTTTAATGAGTTAAGAGCTTTTCCCCAAAAACACGCTTAACCTTTAAGTGACTGAAAGGATACCCGAGTACTCTCTTCGGTTTTCAACATAGATTTTTTTAATGTTCCAGTAAGTCTAAAGGCGAAATCAGACGGTTCACTCGGCAGAACGTGCACTCGAGAGAACATGCATTTTTGTTTCATTCGGTGTTCACACAGCAGAGACAGAATGAAACAGGAATGAGGGTGCACTTGTTCTTTCCTCGATGATGTCGTCGAACAAAGTCGTGCGCTTTGGAATTTGTTTGATTTGTGATAATTTGATTGAAGAATTGTCAAAAAAAAGAAGCGAATAAAATGTTGACGGTAGTGGATGCGACCGGATTTTAACGAGAAATCTTGGATTAGCGATTTTATAGAAAAAAAAATTATAATTCTTTAATTCTACTGAATAAGAATAGGCACGAGCGAAAACACTTTTGATGGTAGCACTGGACTTCTTACAGGGCCCCGTTTATAAACAATGGAGTCATTTCATGATGTCTTGAAACGAAGCTTAATTTTAATTTTATTTCTTTATTATTATTTATCACTATATTATCATGTTTTATTTATTATCTTAATATTTTTTCTATGTATTATATGGAACTTATAGGATTACTCCACCCTCATAGATCTGTCTGTGATCAGTCTTTATATACATCTAATTTATGATTCCAGAGACATTGGTAATTCTTGAAATTCTCCAAAAAGAGCAGCCTGTCTTGATCGTTCCACTTGAAAACCATTTTTTTGGGTGCGACGTGACCTTCCTTTCGCTCCAGGAAGCGAAACTGAATGACCGGATCCGAGTGATAGTTCTTTCCATGTTCAGACGTTTAATTTTCTATCATCCGCGCGCGAGTGAATAGTGCCGAATGCCAAAATCCAACATTGTTTGATCGGCGCACTAACGATTTCATTTGGCACTTTTGTTTCATTTTGTGTTCACTTTATGTGATAGAGGCAAAATGAAATACAGAAATGAAAGAAAAATTAACCGTCTGATTGAGCCTTAACCGGCTGAAACTTCTTGAATTCCACAATAGTGAAAATGAAGAATTGAACATAACCGTTAAATATGTGGAGGGTGGTATATTAGCAGAAAACGTATAAGTATAATTTACAACTTCTGAAGACTGAAAGGGTACCCGGGTACCCTAATGTGTTTGATATGATTTTTTAAGCTTGTCCGTATTTATTAATCATTTTATGTTCTTTTAAATCAAAAATATGTTTTAATGTTGTGTTCAAAGTACACCACCCTTATCCTGAATACTATTTTTAAACTAATTAATTAAAAACCCCAAGAAAAAATGGTACTGGGGGATATTTCTATACACTTCCCCAAGTCAATTTTAATTACAAAAAAATAATTAATTTTCATTTACAAAATTATTAATTGTTTTATTGACTCACCTTCTCTGTTGCCACTTATCCAGTTCAACATTCCTTGCCGTAGACTCAGAAACAATGAATTGCTGTTCCTCAATCATCACAATACTAATTATGAGTATAATTCTCCAATGTCCAGAATGTCAAGACTTGTTAACTCAAGCCATGGTCTTGAAATTTTTGGTAGCAGTCTAAATGATTTTTGTCATGCTTTACGACTCTACCAAAACTTTGACTAGACCATGGCTTGAATGTTCTCTCTTATGTTTATTTTGCCTTATTTTTGTCATCGCTTCATTTATTTTAATTTATATGCTATTCCTTCTCTGTTACTCTTTTTTCTATTTCGTGTTTTATATGTATTTTTGTAATTGGACTTTAATCCGTTAATTTATAAATAAATAAATAAAAGTCTAGAACCGGGTTGAAATACATTACGTAATAAAAGTGGTCTAGCAAACTTCAGCAAATGAAATACTGTAAAAGAAACCTTCATATCAATTATAAAAAGTGTAATTTTTTTAGTCACAAGGGTTAATATAACTTAAATTCAGTCAAGTAAATAAAAACATCAGATGATGATAATAATAAAGTTAAAGAGCCGCAATGCTACTTAGAATATAAAGGGTATTCGAATAAGTCGTCAATAGTTGTAGGGTTGCGAAAGAACCTATAAAATCAACAACAAAAAACCCCTAGCATATTCCGTAGCACATTTCTAAATTTCAATAGGGGACCAGTACTTGAAGTGAAACTTTCATAAACTACAGCGTAAGTAAATAGGTGTGTAATAGGTTAATAATTAATATTTCACGATTTTTACGAAAATTTAAAAAAAAAAGATATTTGTGTGAATATTTGCAAAAAAAAAAATCGTCAGTTATTGTCCACGTTTTTGGAGGGGGGCGAGTTTATTTTGACTTATCACATACAACAACACTACTTACATTTTTACTTTCGCTCCGCAATAAAACAGAAGTCTTACAATTTAAAAGTGTTATTTATTACTTTTTCTGATACGAAAGTGCAACAGTGTTTCTTGGTCTACATAGTGAATATATCAAATTTGATCCACGAGCGCGGACAAAACATTAAATAACAAAATATTTTTTCAACAAATCCTTATCGAAATTTGTGCAATAATACTAGTAAAGTGAGAATTAAGTGTCATCGCTTTAGATGAATTATTATGTCTATGGTCATCACCGCTGAAACTCCAATCTTTCACCGTCCTCAAGATAAAACGCTTGGGGTAAGAATTCGTGCGGAACCCGTTATCCTCGAATCATAAATCTCCGCCACATAACGAAATAATATTTCAGCACTATAATTGCCAGTGTTTAACAGTGTATCAAAAGTGTACTTCTTCACAAAATCGCAATGGCGAGTGACGTTTAACTTTAAATATAAAAAAAATGGAAAATAATACGAGATCTAATCAAAGAGCTTTAACAAACAAAATGCAGATGATTGCTCTACAAATTCAAATAAATTTATAAACTGAATCTCAAAAACCATTGATGATAAACAGGAGATAGAAAAAACGTTGTTTTTATACTTCTAAACTTAAAATCAAAGATTTTAAAGATTCCACGGGAAAAAAATTGAAAATATTGTCAGTAAACTTCTTAACCTCAAAAATTGTTGTCTTAAACAGCAAAGTAGGTAATTGTTCTGGTTGGAATAACCGCTGAATGCGAAATTACACACCTGAAAGATGTTATAAAAACATGGGTATTAAAAACAACAAACGAGAACACATGACGAAATTTGTTGTATCAAATTCAATTGAGTCCCAACTATAAGAAATAATGTAAACTTTCATGATATTATAGCAATTATATCCTAGAAGGTTGGGTTTTTCACCTACAAAAAGGGACATCGATTTTATGCATAGGCTACGTGAACTTCAATATTGCATCTTTCAATATTATCGCGCGTCTTCTTCGGCGAGACACATTAGTGGCATCTTCTCGTCGGCACCGGACTATGGCTCCAGCAGGCGGCGGCCTTCCAGAGGAAGAAACAAGCATTTTCTGGACGATCACCTCACGCTTTGAAACAAGTTACTTATGAAGAAAGTTAGGTAATTTAATGCTGAAAGAACTGAATTGTTTTTTTCTGAGGAAAAGTGATGGTTTCCCGTTGTACGAGTTTCCTCCGAGGCAGACAATAGCGTAACTATTTTGAATTATTCTGAGGATTTCACTCGTACTATTTAATCATAATATCGTCGAAGATAATGTTTTTCTGTATTACTCAAATATAAAACTATGACATAAAGCACTCACTTTGTGGTATGACATAATCAAATTTGAAATAAAAGTTACTTTGTTTTGACACCACTTTATTAGATACATATACCAACCGGTTTCGGCTCTACCTGAACCTTCTTCAGGGTTGAACAAATATGTATTGTTCAATAGTTACAATACATATTTGTTCAACCCCGAAGAAGGTTCAGGTAGAGTCGAAACCGGTTGGTATATGTATCTAATAAAGTGGTGTCAAAACAAAGTTACTATTTTTTAAAATTTAATTATGTCTTACCACAAAGTGAGTGCTTCATGTCATAGTTTTATAAATTGAGTAATACAGAAAAACATTATCTTCGACGATATTATGATTAAATAGTACGAGTAAAATCCTCAGAATAATTCAAATAATTGTTCAACACTGAAGAAGGTTCAGGTAGAGCCGAAACCGGTTGGTATACGTATGTAATAAAGTTGTGTCAAAACAAAGTTACTTTTATTTAAAATATAAAACTATGTTTTGTTCTTTATTTTAGACCATTCATTAAACGGATTGCTTAACGTCAAGTTATGGTATGTCTTACATCTCGAGAAGTATTAAATTTGCATTTTACATTGATCGTTTATAAGGTTCGAGCTAAAATTAAATTATCACACCATTATAAACATTTGCTTATTTTTATTATGTTATATATTTACTGCCCAATGCCTTCTTTAGCGACACAGCACTCCGAAAATGGGGGGTTTGCCCGAGATTCACATTTGAGTTAATTCTAATGAATCTGGAACAAAAATATCAAATGTTTTTCCAAGGATACACAGGATTTAAATTTTTTATATTTTTAATTAATATTTTTTTACTATCTAGGTTATGTAATATAATATTCCTGTGGCATTTCAATTCTGAAAAAAAAGATTGACATTGATTAATTTGAAAGAGTAATCGAAATTTTTGTTGTGTTTTTGGCGATAAAAATCGTATGGGGAGATCGTGCGATTAATTTGGTATAGATATTCAAAATTTAGTATCGAAACGTTTCTATGCCCTGTTTTGTTTTTGATGCGTCAAGAATGTTCAGTTTACACTCACCCCATCACCCGTTGATATATTATATAAAATCCAAGGGGTGAAATGTTACCAGCTGGTTACAGAGCATATCGTAGTGGCTGGAAAGGCAAAAGAGCTTAAGCGACGCTTTGGTCGAAAATGAGTTAAATGTGCAGCTTCGATAAGGTTTTTTTTCTGCATCGAATTTTCCGATTCTCGTTTGATTCTGAATACTTCTGTGGTCTTTCGGCCATCTAAGATATATTTTCAATTTGAGAGAAGGCTTGACTCAAGCGACGCAAGTATGGGACTTTTTTTTAGCTTTTTGTCGCTTCGGGTTAATCAGTGAGAGCATTGAGTTACCTGAGTTAACGTTTTTTTTAATCCAATCAGGTAATGCTGAAGACTTATGAATTTTATTGTAAAACAAACAAAAAAACTTGAAAGTGCTCTGATGTAAACTTTCTAAAATGGCGCTTCAGCCCTTTTGCCTTTTAGGAGACGATATAATATTACTAGGCATGACTTATTCATCATCCCCTTTTAAAAATGTCGAATGTCGCGTTAGTGCTCCCTGTCGGCCCATAAATACTTCTGTAATAAGACATCTCGGCGCAATTTATTGCTTTCAAATAGCAGATTTCTCTGCTCATTAAACGCTAATAATAAATTTGAACACTTCTTCTCAAATCAACCAACGATCTGAAATAAGTATTGGGTATGATTAAGACACTATTACATGTTTCCTGTGTGTGTCGTAGGCCAATCTTATTGAAATAACACTCCTTGCTCGATGGAGTTATATTATTTAAGACACATTAGATTCCATGAGACTAGAAGTAAATTTTATAGAG
Organism: Drusus annulatus; assembly: GCA_022651775.1. Taxonomy (NCBI): domain Eukaryota; kingdom Metazoa; phylum Arthropoda; class Insecta; order Trichoptera; family Limnephilidae; genus Drusus; species Drusus annulatus. The sequence goes on from JAGWCC010000283.1 coordinate 39,372, forward strand.
AGGTCGTAGACAATAAAACGCAGGTAGGTATAGCTGGCGCAACGAGAGTTGAAACAAACAATACATGCATAGCGTTGGGTTTATTGTGTACGGTATACGCTCTAGTGGCGATGTATTTTCGATGTGTCATAAAGAAAGAGCCCTTTGTCTTGTTTACGCCCACTTATTGTCACTAGTGGAAAAGGGACAGCGAGTGTTTATGTTGATATTGTAAATGCGTGTCCTATTCATTCAGTTCAACACGCTGTACGTAAGCTATGCATCTGTGTGAGTATTGGCCGGCACCTTGCCGGCACCAACTCTCGTGGTGAGACCTATACTCGTCTATGCATTTAATCGATTGAGGTAATGTTTTATGTAATTTCCGAAAAATTACAAAATATAGACTTTATATAGATATAAGAAATCGTCGGATTATGGCTTGATTGTTACAAAAGGAATATGGTAAGTTAATTTTTATTTTTAATATCAATTCTATTTCGAGAAACAAGAATAAGATTCTGGAATAGGGATGGTTGATATCGGAAATTGGGCCTATCTGCGGTTCCAGTTACCGGTCGCAGGCGAGGAACCGGTTATTTTTCCAGTTATTTTTGGAACTGGTTCCTGGTGCTAGAAAAGTTATAAATAATGTAAAAATCGTCAGAATCGAACTGGATTAATTAAGAAAAGTCAGAATTATTATGAGATTCCATTAGTTTCGGAGTTGAATTTTGCTAAATGAAATAAGATAGTCGTAAATCTTCAGTAATTTTGCATTTAGATATAATTTGATTAACTTATGTCACATGTTTGTGAAAAAAAACGCTTCTGTACTGTTTCTGAACTTGACTCTAATTTTGGGTCGTGGTCGAGAAATCAAAATGGCTTAGTTCAGTGAACGAGAATTTCGTTCGATGATTATATAGGTAAACGAAAATTAAATTATCTTTTCAATATTAATTTCATAGGAGAGGGGGTGCACACAGAACGACTGCATTTTTTTTAAGATCTCGTGTATATCTCATTTTGAATGTACGCATTAATGTCATTTTTTTCTCAGTAGATTCTTACTGTGGTTTGAGAAGAAGTGGTTGGAGGTGTCCCCGACGATGAAAGCGCCTGCGTCAAACCTAATCTCAGGGGATGGGTAGGTTCTACTGATGTGGGCCGAGGCGGGTATAAAAGCTGCCCCATTTCTCCGCATGGATCACGAAGCTCTCAGCTTCCACTTGTTGCTATCTGATTCAATCACCGGAATAGTGTTGTCTGGTTTGACGTTGTAAAAGGTTTCTTCTTTATAAGATAAAATAACCCTTCTTAGAGAAAATTTGCGTTTCACTTGAACGTCCTAACTGAAATCATTCTATTTAAATTTTTGTTTATTTGGGAAAACATTGGGAAAACACAGTTGTTTATACATTTTGATATATGAAGACATTACATTCTTGCATTAATCAGTGAAGTTTGCGTAAATTTTATGCAAATTTCTATCGAAATAAAATCATTTGGAGTCTAGTTAGAATACCATAATTATTATTTAGTATCATTATAACTCTATTTTGAAACGTGTTGATTCGTGCTGGAATTTCACTGTAAAATCATGTTTTTTTCACTAATCATATCTTTGTTTCAAGAATTTGACTTGACTTGACTCTGTAGAAACCTCGTTATTCTACGGATATTTCAATGGAAGATGCTCCGAGAAACTTGCGTCATTGATCCCTTCGGTACCGGTGCACAGCCGGAAAACACGCCAAACGTACGCCCAACATCTGTATACGGTTGACATTTGTCACGTAAGAACGGGTTGCTTCTCGCACGTATTCAACAGCTCGTCTTCTACAGAATTCACTCCTTTCTTCCCCCAAAATACCCTCTACACAGTATCTCCAAAAAATAGCCCTCCTGAGTGGAGTTAATATAAAAATACATTATATTATTGATTTAAATGGCTTAATAGGTTATACTTTTTTTTTTCTTTCGCAGGTGAATTTCTTAACATCGACATGATGGGGGCACAGAATCCCCAACGCGATCCTTCTTTGCGGACATGGGTAGCTGTACTTTTATTCATCGTAGCCATATCCGTACAAAAGGTTTGTTGATGTTATGTTCAATATTTTTTCATAATAAACATAAATGAATTGTTTACGAATGTAATAATCTCCGCTAATAATATACCTACCTAATGTCTATGAAGGTTATTAAAATAATTTTTGGTCGTGACTTATTTACTGTTTCTTTGTTGACAGGTGCGCTCGGAAGAATTTACTTATGACACGGAATCACAGACAAACCATGTCCTCCAAAATCTCGATAATGTCCTACAAAGCTTTCTTACCCCAGAAAATATCGGAGCGGGAAGTATGCATGTAAGTTGCTTGATTTTAAAATCGATACTAATACCGATGTAGATACATATTGTAAATGCGATATAGTGTATTACATTTTTTGTTTTATTTCTAGATGCAGGCATTAAGGCATAAATTATGGCGCATTTTGACTTCTCCGGCACTCAATGAAAATTTGATTCTTCCCAATTACGACTTGCTGTCAGACGGTAAACTTTTGTACGAACAGCCTTCGTACGAGAGCAAGCGCTCCTCCCAGACGGTCTTCGAGCGGATGATGAGCACCTCGCCCTACTTCAAGAAGTATATCGCCACCATGGTGAAGGCCAACGCCATCCAAAGCCGACCATCCATGATGGGCAAGAAGAGTATAGCCACCCTCGCCAAGAATGGACAGCTCCCCACGCTGCAGTCTCCGGAAGAAAACTCAGAAACAGAACAAGAGAAACGGAACTTGGAGTCTTTGGCTCGTCTGGGCGGGATTCACCAGTATATTAAGAAGAGCTTGGAATCTCTAGCACGGCACGGGTACATTTCCAGCAGGCCTAACGATGAGGACGAAGCGTATCAAAACGGAAAACGAAATCTCGGATCGTTAGCGAGAAATGGCGAACTCTTAAACAAAAACCAACAGGATAACAGTTATTACCTATCGAGGTATGAACGCAACATTCAAAACCTGATGAAAACGGGAGGACTGTCCAACGGGAAGAGGAATCTAGTTTCCCTGATCCGCAGCCACAACATGCCGCACGATGATAACGAAGAGCACAAGCGCAATATTGGGACCATCGCCAGGGACTGGGCCCTGCCCAACCACGGCAGCGCGTGGCAGAGAAACGAGGAGCAGAAGAGGAATGTCGCGGCACTGCTGAGACAGGACTCTTATTTGCACTCGGCCAACAGGGACCCCGCCATAGATGCCTTCCCCACTCCGGAGGCCGACGAGGCCAGTCAGTCTGAGTCCAAACGAAACGTGCCTTCGATTAAGACAGGTCCCTTCAAATACGGAAAGGTGTTCGTCAAACGCTCGGTGAACAACAAAGCCGCCAAACCAGCACAGAAATCTGCCGCTAGACGGAAGAGGCAAGCTGACGAATACTTCTCGGAGATTTCGAACGACTTCCCCCTACCAGATGTTCCGAAGTCCGACGCGTTTGACTATGACGAATTCGTCAAGGCGTTGACTGGCGACTACCTGAGCAACAAAAAAAGATTTTTGGGTATGAAATTTAGTAATAAAATGTAATCCTCTAGTATCCAGTAACTACCTTCTATAGATATCCGAATCATTCTATTTACAGAAAATATGTTTTTATGTTTATTTCAGGGAACATTCCTCTTTCAAGGATGACTGAATTGGGTAAATATAAAGTGTTATTATCTAGTTTCGATAGACTTTATACAATGCCGAAGGAATAACTTCACCTCGCGGGAACCTTTCAATGTTCGTATTTACAAAATCTTTTATTCAATGAATTTAATATCTATTTGACCCACGAATCACTAGAATACGATGTGCTTCTCGTACTCATGTAGGTTTAACTTTAGCAGCCTTCTGTGTGGGGTTTGGCGTCATGAAATTTGTACAGCTTTTCGGTGCAAACTACTAGATTAACGCAACTATTTTCAGAGTTATGGTGCTTTTTATTTACATATTTAACTTGTCGAAAAAAAAAGCTTGACGCCATATTGCTTGTTATATCCTTTGCTTCTGGCGACTTCTCCTATCGGAGGTTGGCTATCATCAATAATCTTCATCCCGCAGTCTGCAGCTCGGAACTGTTAGTACAGATCACATATATTTCGAAGCTATCTACAATTAAATTTGTAATTTCTTTTACATTCAATGAAAAAACTACACAGGTCAACTGGTGATTTATAGAAAAATTGACGAATGTATCTTGTGTGTTATGTTCCCAGGCAAGTTCTCCTTGATGGGCCAGCCTCCCCCTGTGTCCAACGCCACCCCCACCAGCCCCACCTACCGCAGGAGGCAGTACTTGCTCTCCAGAACCATCCCCGAGGAAACCGAGTGAACCCCCGCCCACCCCCATTGAACACTGCTCCCAACAAAACTAGATTTAAAGCTGATGACGTCTGAGAAGGAGGCTTTAATCTTAGTAACAATACCTCTTTAATGTTAGTACTTAATGATTATTTCATGTTTCATGACGTTATACTTTTGAAATGACTACATACAGTATATGGTTTCTTTTTTAAATAAGGCTGTTTCTGCGTTAAATATACATTATTTTCTTTGTTAAACAAATTATCAACAGTTTTATTATATGTATATGGAAAAAAATGCTTTATTATTTGGCTGAATTACTGTGGCTGGTAATTAGTTTGTTTATGTGTTTTGTTTGTTATCTTAGAATAATGAAGCTGTGGATTGACAATTTATAATTTTTTCGTTAAAAAATAAATCCGTCATTACTAAAACATTGTAATATTTTCTCAAGTGACGTGTAGAGGATTTAATATTAATGTTTTGAATATATGTTTTAATGTAGGTGTCTGTAAGAAGATTCTCAGTACATTAAATAATGATAATAATATTATTGTGTTGCATTTATTTTTAATTTCCCATCACCAAATATACATAACAGATTTTATACATCGTGTGAGTGATATCGCGAGAATTCAGGGAGTAATTATTTGTAAAAAAGTAAAAAAAAAATCATTAAAGCCCAAATACAAAGTTATGATATATTATTTTGTATTTCAGTACTGTAAATTGAGGGTTACACATAATCGAACCTTTGAAGTAAACATTATATCACCCACTGGCCACTGCATAGGGTAATCTACCCGCTACTGGCTCGCTAAATGCGAAATCTGTTTGACCGACCGTAAGTTAACGACTGATTGGCTATGAACATACCTACCTATGCAAATCAGCGGGTAACACTTACTAAATTTTAGCGATGACGATTGATTTATTGTAAAACTTCGACCACAATAGAAGATTTCGAAAACTTAAAAAAACCTATTTTAAAATTTTTGGGAAAGTAAAATTGATCTGTTTGAAAAACTTCATTAGGATTTTTTTTTCTTAGAATATCTTAAATAATTATTTTCTGAAGTGTATATTACTAATTTATTTTTATTTGTTACCGTACAAGGGCTCCAACTACCCGGATCAAATGGGTGACTGCGACATCCCAAATTTGGACAATCTTGTAAGGCTAAAGGAAGTGACGAGAGAAGGAGTTATGGAAAAGGAAAGATGGAAAGTAATTATGGAAATAATTTTCACCATTCGGCCATGTTGAAGAAATTGAAATGAAAATCTCAAATATTTTTCTAATACTTTAATTACTTAATATAAAATAATACATTTTTATACATCAGTGGTTAATTATGAATAGGTAGTAAATTTTTACTTTTCCTTTGCGTCACCTTTGAAATTTAAAGCTTTTTTTAACCTTTAGCGATAATCAATTATCAGTACTCGTGTACAATCTAACTAAAAGTTACTAAATCGGTTTTGAGGAGTTTGACTTTCATCTACAAAGTTTCAAAAATGCTAGAGTTATTCATAATACGTGTTAGGTACTTTATTAAAATATATTGTGTATGATTACATTGTATGTATAAAAGATTTTTTATGAGATCACAGCAGTAAATTTTTCGCTACGAACTTTTTTATACTCAATTCTATCAAAATTAGGGACTGTCGAATAGTTGGCTTTTGTTAAAATGGTTTGGTTTTAGGGAGTGTATCGTTCAATGAAATATTATATGGGAACTGGACGAAAAAACTGACTTAAATAAGAATCGATATATCAATAGATGATCATACAGTTAAAATTGTGCACAAAAGTAATATAAACTATTGGATAAGAGGAATCAAGATATAAATTCGAATTTCACAAATTTCAAAGTGATTTTAAGTAGTAAACTGGATTTCACTGATTATGGGCACTAGCTAAGTTTTGTTTTTGGAAAATGTGGTATACTTGTATTCAAGTAGTGGTTGTTGCAACAATATGCAAATTTTAATTTTTTACGAAGTGTATACAAATAAAGTCGTACCATTGAACTAACCAAAAAAGTAATATTGTCTAAGTTTAATTTGGTCAATCTAAAAACAACTCTCTTAAATCTTACAGCGTAAATTTAAATTGTCACGTGCAAGTTACCTCGGGAGGCCTACTTAATAATAATACTAATGTTTTTCTGTGTGTGTGCTTATAAACATAAAATTCTTGAATTTGTTTGAAAAGTGCATTTGCAACACCTGTGAAATAAAATTATCTTCGCCTATGACCTAATATGCTCTGGGTGCTGCTTAGGAGAGAATAAAATATAAGTAGTTAGGAAAAGTGGTACTTTAGGTACAATTTTAACTAATTATTAAAAGGAAGTACTTTTTGAAATTTCAACAAAACCGAAGTCAACGAAATGTTTAATTAAAAGTCCAAAGTCAGTTAGTACTTTAATACGTTTTTACACTCACACTCAATAGACCCTGACTCGTGAGCCTCGAAACTTGTTACTGGTCGTGGCGTGGCCACAGTTCTGCTGACCGAGGCCATCGCCGGCATTCGACAAGAAGTACCCCTCACTGTGGTGGTGCTGACACCGACGCTCTTGGTATTTGCTTTGTGGGTTGGATTTAATTAGCACTTTAACACATATTCACACTCACTCTGCAGATCCTAGCTCATGAACCCCAGTACTTGTTGACGCTGGTCGTGGCGTGGCCATAATTCTGTTGACCAAAACCATCACCGATATTCGGGAAGGAATACCCATCACTATGGTGGATGCCGACTGGAGCCAATCCTCCAAAGCCCATATTTATTCCTATATGGGTTTGATTCCAATTCAAATTAGTTTCAGAAGTTAATTTCGAGTAATCAGCCGCCATTTTTGAGAAATTTTCCGCTGCCACTATTTTGTTGTAGTCTTCGATGATGCTCTTTGGAAAGCTCTCGGATTTGGCTTCTTCCGCTTCTGTCGCGGGTGACTTCAGAGCCTCAGAGCTGCCTTGGTTCTTGGGTAGGTAGAGCGAGGGATGTTTTGGGTATGGGTCGCATGGGTTCACGCAGCGCGACGCGAATTCGTGTCTCGGCATTCCGTTTTCTAGTAGCTGAGGGTGGTTCTCGCTACTCGTGGTAGGAGGTGGGTGATTGAATCCGGTTGAAGTTCCAGGGAAGTTGTTTTGGAAGGCTTGGTTCAGCTGCTGCGAGTGCGCCATGAGCTGGTTGTAGTTGGAGAACTGGGCCTTCTGGTGGTGCCAGGCCTCAGCATGGTTGGGGTGGTGCGGCAGCCCGGAGAAGTCGGGCGCGGGGTACTGGCAAGGGATGCCTGATAAGGGGAGTGACCCGTAGCCGGACAATCCGCCTGAAGTGCTGGAAGTGTTGTGTTTCCGTAGCCGCGCACGTCTGTTGGAGAACCACACCTGGAAACGGAAATAAAGCACACGAATATTTAACCTGTTTATTTATCTTTTTTATTTGGTCTAGCACACAAGTTCCAACCGCCCGAAGCTAGGGGATCAATGGCATCTCTATTTGAAGAATGTTACGAGGCTAAAAGATCTATATGAGGGGAAGGATGATTTAGTTTAGTAAATACTACCATAATATTATTGTGATAACTATAGTTCTGAATGATCAATTTAAGTCGTATGCAGAAATTGTGCAATGCATAAAATCTTAAATTTAAAATACAAAAATTCGGTCTGTTGGTGGATATTTAACCGTCTTTTCAATAATAAAGTGTTATATACGAGTATACCTACTTCCTAAAAATCTATTTAATAAAGATGTGTTAATTAAAGCATTAATGCAAAGGTTAAGTTTGTTCTTCACTTAAAAGGATTTGTATACGTGGCTCGACATTTGAAGCACCCTTAAGTAAATTATGTTCAAGTGATAATAGACGATTTATGTACTTAGTTTTTAAAGCTCCCATAAACGAAAAGCCTTTTTTGCACAAGTAAGACGTGGCGAATGGTATTTGTGGCAAGTGTAAACACATTATTTTTCACGTTAGCAATGTAACATTTTGATAAACGTCAAAATATATAGTGAGGGGGTAGTAATGTTTTTTACGCTATGCTTTGGCTTAAGGGAATCGTGACATTAAAAAGGTTGAGAAACGATGGTTTAGGTAATCAATATGTCGTATTTAGGTTATTCACGGAAAGTAAACCTGGTCTATTAAGACTTCTGTTTTTCGTATTAATGATTTATTACAGTTTATATATATTTAGTTATTAGGTAGGTACCGCACTTTCTTATGTTTATTGGTTGAAATATTTAAATGTATGTTTAAAAACCTAATATCACGAGATTTAATAAATAAAAAAACATCTCTAATCAAATGCACCTGAAAAATAACAATTAACAAAATTCAGTAATTTCAAATGTGCATTTTACCTGAATTCTGGCCTCCGTGAGTCCTGTCTGTTGCGCCAGTTCCTCCCTGGTGTAGACGTCAGGGTACTGGGTCCTGGTGAAGGCCCTCTCCAAGGCGTCGAGCTGGTCTCCACTGAAGGTAGTCCGGGACCGTCGCTGCTTCCTCTTCAGGGTGATTCCTGGCTCGGACTCCGTGTCTGAAGAATCTGATCCTCGACCTGAAATGTTACGTATTTCATACGTAAGTTAAAGTGTGGGTAGGGCCGGTCCTATGCAGGCGCAATTGGAGCAGTCCGCTCCAAGCGGCGAATTGCTAAGGCGCTGATAGTACCTAAGTTCAGTGCTTTTTTGCACCCAGCGCCTTTAAACACATAATAATATAAGATTAAAAAACCGTACCATTGATGGACGATAATTTAACCCGCAATCTACCTGCCCGACGGCGGGGATTTTTGATCCGCACCTCTCGTTTAATACTTGATACGAGTTGGTGGTACCCACCTTCTGTTCGAACGAAACAAATTACATTGCCTGTTAAAATGAGACAAAATTATCCAAAAACAAGTAGTGCAAATGAGAGAGAAATTGGCCCAAATTTAGTCAAATGAAATAAAACAATAGTGCTGTTGCATTCTTTCATCAATACCATCAATTTTGAAAAAAAAAAAAATGCACACGAATTTGAAAACGAAACGTATTTAAAGCAGCGTAAATATTCTTTTTGCATATTTATTTTTATATTTATTTTTGAAGAAAGACAAACATTCCGGGTTACGAATAATCTGACAATATTTGAAAAACTCCTACATCATAATAAGCGGAAGATGCTGCTTGTGAAATGACGGAGGACTTAGCTAGCAGAGGAATTGAACCCACGACTGCTAACTACTAATCGGTCATATGTTTGACTCAATCAACTCTACTCCATAAATCTTTTTGTTTCCAAGAAAATCAACATAATATATCCAACTCTTTATAGCAAATATCTAAGTTGCTGCACCCACGAGATACCAAGATTCAAATTCGTATGTTCAACATTTTATAGCATCTATCGTCTCTTTTATGTTTCAAACATAATTGTATTGGCTGAGTCAGTATTCGACCATAGATGCTTATTGAATAGACCATAGATGATTATTGTCAGTTGGATTTTTTCTTGACGTTTTGATTATGTTTGTTACTCTGTTCTTACTAGGATATTATAAATAGTTTTTTAATTGTTTTAATGAAATTACCGCACAAGAGTTCTAACTGTCAGGAGCCAGTAAAACAATGGCATTCAACATTTGGAGTGGCTTAAGGAAGTGGGAGGGAGGTGGGAAGCTGGGAAGTACTTCGATTTAGAAGGAGGTGACCACACACCACCAATATGCAGTATACGAGTATATACGGGTAAGTAGCTTCATATTTTCAAATAGTTTTTAGCTTGTGATTTTCAGGTCAATGTTAAGGTATAAATATATTTGACCGGTCGGTAGCTGAGTGGAGAACGCGTCGGATTCCCACTCGGGCGTCGTGCGTTCAATTCCTCCGCTGGCTAAGTCCTCCATCATTGCACAAGCAACATCTTTCGCTTTTTATGATGGCAGTAGGAGTTTTTCAAATATTGTCAGGTTATTCGTAACCCGGGAATGTTTGTCTTACTTTTAAAAAGTAAAAAAATAAAAAGTTAAGAATTGGATGATTTATATTCGAGTGGTCCAAATTATCGGATTCGCACTAGAGATGGTCGATATTCCTGTTTCGTTAAAAGAAACCGTCGATATAATTTCTCCGAGGAACCGGTTCCTGTTTTTTGTAAATAAAAATTGGCGAATATCCACTAATAATATCAAATATTTTCCTAGAAGCGAGGAACCATTAATTCCCAGAATACCGATAGATACCCCCCCTCCATGATTTTTTTTCGTTCGTTTCGCTCCCCAAATATCGCTAGCAACCCCACCCCTCCAAGAAAAAAAACACAGGAATCCTTTCTTGATAATATAATATGGGCTTAAAATCTTCTTGCTGAAACCTTTCTGGCACCAGGAACCGGTTCCAAAAATAACTGGATAATAACCGCTTCCTCGCCAGTCACCGGTAGCTGAATCGCAGTGACACCCAATTCTAATATCAACCATCCCTAGTTCGCACTCAGGCGTCGAGAGTTCTATCCTTCGCAAACTACGTCCTCCGTCATTGCGCAAGCCACAATATCAGCTTTTTGTGTAAGAATTCATTACTGTCAGCTTATTCGTTCCCGGCAATGTTTGTCTTTCTTTCTTCTAAAATAATTACCACTTTTATTCGGTGAGCTAAGAAGCGGATTACAGCGAAACCTAATATGAAATAAGCCGACAGCAGAGATCGCCTCGTATCCGAGTTATTTGTAACGCGCCAGTCGACAATGGCAACACCGCCTAGAAATTTGTTAATCCCGTCTTTGAGGCGACTCGCCGCCAACGTCCCGGGAGTCGGGCCAAATCCCAGTCAATGGGCATCGAGTGTTGCGGAAAAATCACAATTGTTTGTCATCCAGACAGAAAGTAGTAAATATTATTTTTAAACACGGCCTTCCATTCACTGTGCACCTTACAACAACTATTGCAAATGTTTGCGGGTTATCTATTGTAATCTCTCTATAAAGGTAATACTCCCTTTTGAAGCTAATGCAATAAACGTATTAATGCTAAATTAACCAAAATAAAAGATTTGAAAATTATACGATTTTCGTTCAATTATGAAGAGAATAATATATCGTCGCTGGGAACGCGACACTTTGGTAAAAATAATTTTAAAAAAAATTCTGCATCGAATGCTCTGACTCTCGTAAGTAATTTTGTGGCCCTTTAGCCATCTAAAATATATTTACCATTTGGGAAAAGGCTCGACTCAAGCGACATAACTATGGGACTTTTAAAGCTTTTTATCGCTTTAGGTAACTCAGTGAGAGAATTGAGTTAACTTTTTTTTTGAAATCCAACCCGTTACTGAAAATTTGTAAAACAAAAAAAACTTTTAAAGTGCTCTGGTATAAACATCCCAAAATGGCGCTTCGGCCCTTTTGCCTTTCCGGCAACGATATGAGGTATAACTCCCGTACCTTTTAAAATTGATAACACGAAAACACTGATATTCATATATTTCAAACCATCGATATGACATTGTCACAATTCAGTGATAAGCGCCATTTTGTTTTTGGGCCGGTCTCCCGTTAAACGCCGATTTTCGGTCCGTTTCAGCTTTAAAACAAATCGCGATCAGCTGAAAATCACAGCGGTCATGTTGTTATGCTTGTCAGCTGATCACAATTTCTTCAAAAAGTTGAAACAGGCCTAGAATAGACGTTAAACGGGGACCATTGAAATGTCAGAAAAACAAAATGGCGCTAGTCGTTGAATTGAGACGATTTCAAATGTAACGAATGTTTGAAACAAAAATGTTGAATTTGACGTAGTTATGCAGAAAACATCCAATCCAAAATTTACCAAATTGAGTTTTACATTTTTTCCTATTGATAAATGCAGCGCCCTTAAGGTGATTTTGCACAAAAACGGCCTTATACAAAATATTCAAATGTTGTTATATTTTTATGCTGAAAATATTCATGCTCCAAATGCAATATATTTTTGGTTTTTCATTTTTTTACTAACGCACATTGCAGACATTTGACTTAAATTGAAGTTTAAAAACATTATAAAATGTAGGATAACAGAAGAAATGCATTTTTTTAAATAAACAAATTAATAGATTATAAACTACCCATTAATAATAATGCTCACAAAGAAGAAAAAAAACACTGATATTCACTTTACAAATGCCGATTACGCTAATTCATGTTTTTTTTATCGTCATATTTTCAAACGCCTTTTTCTCAGTTTCATCTTTGTGAGGTTGGATGCTTTCTGCATAACTTCGTCCAATCTAAACCTAATCTGTTCCCACATTAATTTGGAAAAACAATGTTAACATCTGGGGTATTCTCATTTAAGCAGTCCAACATAACCTCAAAGAATCGAAAGAATTCCGGATCGTGAATAATGGCCGAACACCTGAATCACCTAATTTGTTGATAATACGAAAATGAGTAGTTGTGAATGTGGGCCATGAGATTAGGGTCCGGCCACATAAACGCCGCGTGGTGCGGCGTGGTTCGGCGCGGTTCGTGTGGTAGGTGGCCGCGGCCCCCCGGGGCGGCGCCCCTTTGGCGGCCCCCTTGAGCCCCGGCGCGGGTGACATTTGGCACCATTCATCGCGTTCGCCGCATTCAACGCTCCGATCGAATAGGGGCTGCCATTTTTTAATTGTGTATACGCAAAACAGGAATGTGTCATTCGGTGTAAAAAAAATGTCGGTTTGATAAATAAAATACGTATTTTGTTCAGTAGGGCGGCTCGTGAGTTTTTAGTGTGCTAGAGTGCTTAGATTGAAAAATACGACAATGTTTTAGTGTTGTTGTAACCGAAAATATATTTTTTTTTTCAATTTTTTTTTTGTACGAAGATTTTCAGAATTTTTCAGTTTTGGTGGTGCACTGCACGGATTTCTAAAAAATCTTCATACAAAAAATTGAAATTAAAAAAAAAAAAAAGTTTTCGGCTACAACAACACCAATGATGACGTTTTCTTCAATCTTACCACTCTAGCACACTAAAAACTCACGAGACGCCACTGGTTTTGTTGTAGATTGTAGACGGTGGAGAGCAGGTATATTTACATGTTTTATTTTTGTTTGTAATTGTATTTTGCTTCCACACTTCGAGTGTTATTGGTTAACAATTCGAAGTGTAGAGTAAGGGAAGGGGAGTTTAAAAAAAACTTGTAAACACTCCCGTTACGAAGGGAGTTCTAATGTCACCCCGAACGATAGTCTTGCGCGATATCTTAGATAAAGATTACTGAAATATTATGAATATATTTATCTGTGAGTATTACCATAAACAAATTAACTAAGATTGTGTAATGGAAACGTTTTGATAAGCAAGATCAAATGGAGTAACTATGTGACTCCACTTCGGATCATACCTTTGATTTTTACTTGCAAGTACGGAAAGGTTAAAGACAATATCAAAAAATTTTAGCCAATAATATAGTTTTGACTCTTAGCGTATTAATACTGTAGGATACTATGGAGTGGCGTACTTGTTAAAGGGAAAAATTGAATATTGATGTATTGATGCTTTACTGAGAAAATCCCACGATCTTGGATTAAGACAACCAATGTAATAATAATAATAATATTTGGATAATTTTTATAGCGCCTTTTTTTGTAAAATCACCCCAATAGAGCTGTGTATTGTTATCCACGGGTCCCCTTTAGTTCGTGTATATGAACTCGCATTTGATTATTTATGGGGTTTAATTTTAAAAAATCATGCGAGTAATCTAAATTCATTTGTGCAAGCACATTTTTAAATTTTTTAAATCGTGAATATCGCACAAGAGTTCCAACGGCTCCCAACCATCTAGAGTCAGTGAGACTATGACATCCCCAATTGGGGTATGTTGTGAGGTTTAAGGTAACGAGAAGGGAAAGAGATGGGAAGAAGAAGGTTGGGAAGTAACTGGCTTCTCAAATCTGGTCACCAAACACAGGTAAAGTCATTTCAAGCAACGTTTCAATTTTTGAATGGTGGTCTTTCACCAGGGCGATACTTTGAGTATCTACCACTCTTTAAAGTGCCGCAAATATATTATACATTATTCTGTATGAAAAATAATAATTTTATCTTATATAAAATTATAAAAGTTATGGACGCACGCCGGGTTTGAACCCGCGACCTCTGAATTTGTAGTCAAGAGTCTTACCACTTGACCATGGAGGCCGTCATTCAGTAGTCACTCAGTGAGAGCATTGAATTAACTTTTTTTTCAAAATCCAACCATGCTCTGAAGACTAATGAATTTTATTGTAAAACAAAAAAACTTTATTGAAATTGAAATTACCTTTAAAGCATAAATGCTTTTGTTAAATGTACTAGTTAGATAAACGTTATAAGGGGTATTTGAATAAGCCTCAGATAGTTGGCAGAGGATTACGAAAAGAATCCATAAAATCGAAAAAATATTTAAATAATATCAAAATTACAAAAGATGGCAGTCAATAATCTGAGGAAAAAAAAATGGAAAAATAAAAACAATAATCTTCAATGAAAGTAGGAGATCGATTTCTAATAAGGTTCTAATGGCTGAATTGGTTGAAGCGTCTTTACTCTCGGATAGAGTAGAGAATCCGAGTTCGAGTCTCGGTTGTGACCATTGTCTTTTTATTTTCTGGCTTTTTCTGTTTCATATTTGTGCTGTTGATTATTGGTATTATTTAAATATAAAAAAAAAAAAAATTGTTCTTGTGTAAACTTCCCAAAATGGCGCTTCAGCCCTTATCAGACGATATCAATATATTTTTGAGCTGTGCTGGATACGGAAACGGAACCTACCGATTCCCTTCTTAATTGAATTTAATCAAATTTAATTAAATTCATAGTTGGTAAAGGTCTGCTTTAGAAATATATTTTATGACGTTTAACCTTGGAGAAATAATGTATGAAGAGAGTGCTAATTATTTTTACCCAACCTATACAAACTTGTGATAAATCACTTTCTCTGGGTTTTTACGTCGTACACCATGAGAAAGAAAGAGACAACACATATAATACTCCGCTTCTATGTACTGTCACAATGATTTTGAGCTCCTGGGTCACCGCGGGGCTCCACCCACATTTTTTATTGTAATAATAAATATTTAGATATTTTTTATAGCGCCGTTTTTTGTGAAAAATCATTGCCACTAAACTTGACACAACTAAACGGTTTTTTAGGTTAGATGCTATATTTTTGTTGAAAACAATTTTGTGAAAAAGTGGTTATACGAATAAACAAAAACATTATGTCGATATGTGATATGAACGGATGTATACATACCCTAGCCTTGGTATTAGCCACGCCCAGGTCCGCCGAGTCAGGTAAAAATCATCAAAAACTGACTACACTGCCTTGGATAGATACCACTCTATATACTCTAAGCGCTTAACATTATGTTGTATACAAGTCGATGACTCACACGAGAGAGGTAATTTTAATTAGCTAAATATCGAAATCCTAAAGCATTAGTAAAATCATTTTATTATCGGAATACCACCTACCGGAGTGAAGCTGCGCGGCTGTATCCAGATTGAAATAAATCTCAATAAGAATTTGCAAACTAATTAACTAATGGCCTTAAATAACTAATATGATGAGCAGTCGTTAATTCCTGCTGCGAGAGGATCTCACTCGGGATAAAGTTGGACCCTCGGCGAAATACAAAGGCGTGAGATGCAGGACCGCGCTGGGAGGCTGGGAACTGTCGGTAAATTCACTTATAAGCCTGTTATTTTTAACGTGATTTATTGATTTTAAACTTCATTGAAACGTCGGGTAATCAGTTCTGGACTATTTGACCGTGGACTAGTTTTAAACAAATAAATCAACTAACCATTACGTGCAAAACTATTTATCTCACTCCCATGTTAACGTATTGCTTTACATCTACCCGTTCTCATGCGGAAAATGCCAATCTTTGACGAGTATTCGGTACTCGATTCACGTGTCGTGTATTTCAGCTGTGCACTAGTGCCGAACGACATAAGTTAGTAGACCACCTTCCACGGAAATACCGGTAAAACAGGCACAACATTCACTCCGTAACGTCTATGCCCCTAGCGACTGTAATCTTTGAGAGGTGGACTGTCCATTTTGAAAGCGGTTTTTAGGTTTCTATGGACTCCAGGCTACAGGCGACTTCCAAAATCAAAATAGTTCTTTTTAACGTAATGTACCGAATAAAAAAGTTTTTTTAACAATTAAAAAATCGCTAGCCGCCACAGTTTGAAAAACTTCAATATTCCAGCTGATTCTGGCTCTGAAATAATTTGGTAGTAGGTAATACTGGGCATCAGCGTTGTAACCACTTTGAAAGAACTACTTCTTTTGGAAACAGTTCCTACTTCATTCATTGTTCATTGAACAAATACTTCAATTGAAGTCGGTAGTTCATTTTAGCCTTTATTCATTTCATTAACTTCATTTCATTGAAAAAAATACTTCAATTGAAGTCGGTAGTTCATTTTAGCGTTCATTCATTTCATTGAAAGAACTACTTCAATTTGCAGCAGTACAGATGCGAAGCTGAACTTTACAACTCTCTTACTTAACAAATCTCTACCGACTAGTACGTGCTTTTTCGGCGAGGAACCGGTTCCAAAAAGAACTGAACAAATAACCGGATAAATTCAAATCTCTTTTTTGCGAGTTCGACTTCAATTGAAGTGTTCACTTCGAAGGGTTCATTTTAAAGAACTAACAATTCGTGAAGCATTCACAAAACATTGAAGTTTTTTCCAACGCTACTGGGCATGCTTGGACCTCCCTCCTTGCAGCTCAGAAGAGAGGGGTATACCGCCACTCACTTCCTCAGACTGCTGTGAGGCTGTATAGAGAACTCAGCTATTTTGGAGCACGTAAGTCACTATGTTGCTGATGACTATCTAAGACAGCGTCAGCGTAGATTATTCTATCTTCCTATCTGTAAGACCAACCTGCCAATGATTCTGCAGGTGGAAGGAGTATATTGTTTCCTAAACAAAATCTCTTCCAATATCGACATATTCTATGTCGGCGAGGAGAGATTTAGAAGAGATATCGTATTAATGATTGAAAGGATTTCTTCCTCAGAGCAATAATATACCAGGAAGGATAGCTTGTGTAGTCAGGATTGTTGATTTTTTCCTGACTCAGGCGTGGCTGGGGTTTTCATGAACACACCTTTTTACATACATTCATAGCACTGGTTGACATATTTTTTGATTATTTGTGTAACTACTCTTTCACAATATTGTTATCAACAAACATATAGGATATAACCTCAAAAACCGTTGGGTTATGTCACGTACCAAAACGTAATCGCCGGAGATGCGGGAGACGGAAAACATGCTTACATACCGAAAAGTGGTGGGATATTATGTCACAACTAGTCTTGTCTCTTTCTCTCTCACGGTTTACGACGTAAAAACCCAGAGAAAGTGATTTATCGTAAATTTGTATAAGTTGGGTAAAAATATTTAGCACTCTCTCTCTTGACGGCCTCCATGGTCGAGTGGTAAGACGCTCGACTACGAATCCAAAGGTCGCGGGTTCAAACCCGGCTTGCGCCAATAACTTTTATTTATTTAATATGTGTCATAACACATTTAATTCATATAAAAATAATAACAAGTATATTTGCGGCACGTTCCAGAGTGGTCAAGTATCGCCCTGGTGAAAGACCACCATTCAGAATCGAAACGTTGCTTTGAAATGGCTTAAGCCGTGTTTGGTGAATCTGAATAGCCAGGTACTTCCCAACCTTCCTCCTGATTCTCAGCCTCACAACATACCCAATTTGGGAATGCAATAGTCTCACTGGCTCTAGACGGTTGGGGCAAAAATATTTAGCGGTATTCATGTCCAAATTATTGTTGCTCTGAGATTTCATGATCTTCACCACTGCCTGAAATTTTGATATCTTTACCCTTCGTAATGGTTTGTAATTTTAATTATTATTAATAGATACAGCCTTGAAGCAACAATATATGGAGAGAGAGCTTAATTATTTTTACCCAAGCCATACAACTTTGGGATAAATCCCTTTCTCCGGGTTTTTACGTCGTAAACCAGGAGATAAAAAGAGAGACAACAAAATCTCCAAAATTATCACACCGCTAAAAATAAAGTATTGTTAGAATGTTCTTCATGTTCCACGTCTCGTTGACTCCGCCCACACGTTTTGATACTCGAAATCAATGAACACAACTCAACGGTTTATTAGGTTACATGCTATATTTTTGTTTATGACAATACTGTGAAAAAGTGGTTATTCGAATAAACAAAAACATTATGTCGACATGTGCTATGAATGGATGTATAAATACCCTAGCCCTTGTCTTAGCCACGCGTCCGGCAAACCTCGTAAAAACTGACTACAGTTCTCTCTACAGCGCTCTCTCTTGTATATTATTGCTCCGAGTTACATACCGAAAAGTGGTGCGATATCATGTGACAACTAGTCTTGTCTCTTTCTCTCTCACGGTGTACGACGTAAAAACCCAGAGAAAGTGATTTATCGGAAATTTGTATAGGTTGAAAAAACAAACTGACTCTTGTATATTATTGCTTTAAGGATACAGTTTATCGTAGTTATGAACTGCCGCCCTCGTTCTAGTTCGCCCCTCGCAGGCCGTGGGATCGTGTATTGCATTATGTCTCTGCATATGAAGTGTATTTGTAGCAATATATTCACAGCCCTGGCGGCGTTCCGTGCTTTATGTGGTGGGTCCTTGCCATTCAACCTGGGTCCTTACCATTCAACCTGGGTCCTTACCATTCAACCTGGCCTCTTACCATTCAACCTGTTCTAATCCCAAGCCAGGATTTATTTGCTCCTCATTCGTCAAAGGCCACCTAAATTTCATTTCTTTACTTCATTATGTAATATTTCACCCTAGACTCCGGCACACGATTTTTTTTCTTCTCCTTTTTTAAACTTTAATGGGTGTTTTTTTATGGTGGCGGCATTGTGGAGTTTTCAATTCCGCGGCGTCACTGTATTTCCGGTACATCGATCAATGTCAACGTGACAAATAAAATTTCTAACAGAAAAAGAGCATGTTATTACGTTTTATTACCGACTTACCTGCTTTTTATGGCGTTTTTACATGATGGTAATTGGTTTTAGAATGCACGGGCCACTCGATTAAAACGAAGGCAAAAGTGTATTATGTACTGTACGCACTAGTACGTATATATAGTTGAAAGCCTTTTTATAAAAAAAATAAAACGTTTCCTTCAGTTATTATACAAATATGTCATATTGATACAGACTGAAATTTATTACATATCGGCAATGAAGTAATATCCTATATCACAATACACAAGGAATCGGAGAAAAGCTGGGTTTAAACGCAGTTTTATTTTTTTGAGTCTCAACTGCTCCCAACCGTCTGAAGGCTGGGAGGTAGTGAAGAGGGGAAGGAGATGGAGAAGAGGATGGTTGGGAAGCACCTGACTATTCAGATCTGGTCACCAAATACGGCTAAAGTCATTTCAAGCAACGTTTTGATTCTGAATGGTGGTCTTTCACCAGGGCGATCCGAGGGTATCTACCACTCTGGAACGTGGCCGCAAATATATTATACATTATTTTATACGAATTAAGAGTGTTATGATTTTAATACATATCAATTAAAATAACATTTATTTGCTCACGCCGGGCTTGAACCCGCGACCTTTTAATTCGTAGTCGAGCGTCTTACCAATCGACCACGCAGGCCTTCAAAACTAACGTACTAAATGGGGGTTGATTTGAAATCACGAATATACTGTTGTGTATAAATATTTTTTCTTTTTTCTTAAGTTCTCTAGTATCCAGCTTTGAATCAAGGCCACTTTCCAAAATCTCTATTTTTGATGATTTTTTATAGCTGTCACCCGTTCAGAGCTGGCAGTTCTCTTTAGATCACCAGCCCACCACATGTGTGGCTATCCTAGTTTCCCAACCAAAGACACAATCCGATGACGTTGGATTTCAAACGGGCATTCGTTAGTCGTAGGTAGTACGTTCCCAGCATAGTCACTAATGTGACCGTAATGTCGGCTACCTTTCTATTATTTCTTATTTTAAAACCGTTATTTTTTAGTGGAATTCCATTTTAATGATTTAATAATACATGTTTTTAAGACCGTACTGGTTTCACCTTACGACGGGCATCTTCAGACTGGTACAATTTGAAGTGAATCAATGGTATATATACTTTTTATTATTCAGATTAAATGCTCAGAAGGTTTATATTATATCGAACATCTGTGACATATTTATTTATTTTTATATTAACGCACCATTGTCCAATTACAAAAAAGACAAGACACGAAATGAGAAAAAAAGAGAAACAGAAGAACAGCACATACATAATATTTGAATGAAGCAATGACAAAAATATACATTTGATAGAAAAAACATTTGGACAAGGTTTTGGTAGAGTCAACGATGTTAGACATACTAAATTGGATTCTTCGAAGATTATTATCGTAAAGAATGACAAAAATCGTTTGGAATGGTACCAACATTTCAAGACCATGGCTTGAATTAACACGTCTCGACACTCTGGACAGATGAGAATGATACCCATAATTAGTAGAGTGATGATTGAGGAACAGCAATTTATTGTTTCCGAGTCTACCGAAGAAGGTGTGTCAATAATACAATCAGTAGTTTTGAAAATGCAAATTAAATTAAAGTCTTTCCTGTGCTTTTCTGTTGAAGAGATTTTAATGTTTGTTCAATTTCATCACGTGAATTGTTTTATTGCTGACAGGGGTGGCTTTACAATCACATACATCTTCGGGTGGTTTTATTACCTTCTGGAAGACGAGTTACATAGTGATGAGTTGGATTCCTTTGTCTTACTTTTAATCCACTCATTAGTCTTTCTACCTTGCCAAGAGTTACCTAGTGTGACTCTTTCCGTGGAGGCCATTTTGTTGCAAAGTTCTTGTTGAGAATTTGGCTTTGGGGGATGTTACCATGTCGTGTTTTTCCAAATCTTCTTTTCTCATTTTTAAATTATTTATTATAAATCTACATTGATAGTACGTTTTATTTTAATATTTAAATAACTGGAATGTTGCACAAACTAATAATAACTAAGTAACTTTTGATAAGATGCCTTCGACAAGTGGAACTTTGTGGTTTGAGCCAAGGGCACCGTTTCTAATTATTATTATCATCGAACATCTGTGCTAAGCGATATGTTTTACGATCGGTCGTGCCTTAGTTCTTCTAAGGCTTTTTGTCCTGCCTCGCCTTTTCCATAATATACACTCTCGTACCTACGCTCTTTTCGCCTGACCGACCATGTGAAATTCGCTGGCAAATATCACAAACGCATTCAAAATTTCAAATTATTGCTCCTTGGCCTGAACTATCGCTAAACACGGATGCCAATTCTTATCTTTCTAACTAGACGGTGATAATCTTTCAAACTAGACCCGACCTATTGCTGGAAATGGACGTTTTCTTATCTCAATATACTAATTGTTTGCACTTGAGGTGACCAAGTAAATAAATTCTTCTTCCTAGGCCTGACTTATCGATGCACATGCCTGTTCAAGTCTATCTTATCTTTCTAAGCCGTTACTAATTTATTGTTCGCACTTGAGTAGGGCGGGTAAATTGTAGTTTCTCAAGCTGACCTATTGCTGGACATGGATATTTATTTTAAATCACTTTTATCTCTCTAAGAAGCCGGCACTAATTCTTGTTCACACCTGAGGTGGCCAAGTACGAACACTATAATTTTTAGGCTTGACCTATCGCTGGATATGGATGTTTATTCTTATCTTTCTAATAATCCGATACTAATTTACTGTTCACACTTGCATCTACCTAATAAGCCAATACAAATATTTGTTCACACTTGCTATAAGCTAGGTAATTTATAGTTACTAGGACTAACCTACGGCTGAATACGGTTATTCATTCTTATCTTTCTAATAAGCCATACTAATGGTTTGCACTTCTTGTGGCCTAGTAAATAAATTGTGGTTCATAAGCCTAACCTATCGCTGGATATGGATCTTCGTTCTTATCTTTATAATGTGCCGATGCTAATATTTGTTCACACTTGAGTAGGGCAGATAAAGTATAGCCACATTAGACGGACCTAGCGCTGACATGACATGAAAGTTTTCTTATCTTTCTAATAAGCCGATGCCAACTGTTTTTACTTGAACAGATAAGAAAACAGTAAAATAAGGTAGCTGGTTTCCTCGGTAGTAAAATTACGAAAGAGATAATCTTAGAGAAGTACCAACCTATTGTGCTAGGGCAATTACTTTAAACAGAATGGAAAGAAAATTTGAGGTAAATAATGTCAGTACTAATTTCGCCCATTTACTCACTAAAATACAACTTAGCTGATGCTTGAAAAAACAAGAAAACAAATATCCTCCGACAAATTTAATATATTTGGTAGGTTTTTGATGGTATCGCTTAGGGATTTAACCCAATTGCCTCAAGCTACACAAATTCTGGACTTTTTTAGCTTTTTGTCGCTTCAAGTAACTTAGTGGGAGCATTGAGTTACCTGAGTTAACTTTTTTTCAAAAATCCAGGCAGATAATGAAGACTTATGCATTTTATTATAAAACAAACAAAAAACTTAAAAGTGCTCTGGTGTAAACTTCTCAAAATGGCGCTTCAGCCTTTTTGCCTTTTTAGCGCCGATATGATTTTTATCGTATTTTTAAATAGATGTTTCTAATTATTATTTTTAATTTTGAAACAGTTAATTCGTGGTGGAACTCCATTAAGATGTTTAATAGCTTATGATGTAAATTACAAGCTGAAATTATTTGCGTTAACATGAACATTCCAGACAGACAGAGGTGTGTAAATTTCATGACACCAGAACTCGCTGTTGAAGAGTTTTTGCTGCTTCCGAATAAGGAAGATTTTCTGTTTTATTGTCAAGATTAGTGGTAAAAGGTAGGCATAACTGTAATTTTGATGAAGTATTCACCATTCACACGGACAATTTATGTGAGTTGAAATCAGTCAGACAACAGACAACAGAAAACAGACAGACCCAAATGACAGTCGTACAAAGGTTTGATAAAATAGGCAGTGGAATCTAGCATAGTGCAGAGCACACACTACACACTAGCGCATAGCGTCAGCCCACGGCCCTCTGCAAGACGCTCGTACGTGGTTACCTGCGCGGGGAAGTCAGCCCAGCATCCAGCCACACGGCATTCAGCCACACGGCACACAACCACACAGCTCGCCGCCACACAACTTGCCGCCAAAGTGCCCATCCCCGACACTACAAGGATCAATAGCCCTGACAATGGACCTTTTGACTTTTTATTGTGCGCCAGAATGAGACAAGTGAGGATACCCGGGGCGCAGCAACTAGCGGCCCCCTCTGTCGAGCGACAATAATGCATTTTGACATTTGAATCTTTATGTGCCCCTAACGCACACGTAGAAGGCATTCTTGAATTATGCTTTGTGTTGTAATTTTGATTGTGAAAAATGTGAACGCCTTTCTGATGCGGCTCCATTGATCGGCTCTTTAGAGGTGTAACGATATCTCTCAGTGTCATATTAACCTTTAAAAGGTGACGTGTTATTAAATCACACTAAAATAATTGTTGCTTATTTTTTAC
Source organism: Drusus annulatus (assembly GCA_022651775.1). Taxonomy (NCBI): domain Eukaryota; kingdom Metazoa; phylum Arthropoda; class Insecta; order Trichoptera; family Limnephilidae; genus Drusus; species Drusus annulatus. The sequence continues at coordinate 63,301 of JAGWCC010000283.1, forward strand.
GTATACTCGTATGTCTATCTGTGGGCCCTCCACACTAGCGAACAAATTCTCGTAAAAGCATTACCAATCCTAAGATTCAGTCGAACTTTTACGCTATAAACCGCAAATAGTAGAAATTTTAGCTATGGTTCCTAAACATGTAAGTACATGGCCTGTTCAAAAGAAAAGGTGAATTTATAATTTTCGCGGGCTGTGCACATTCGATTATTGATTTATATATTTTTTGTTATGTTTATTGTTTTATTTATTGTTGGTACACATATGTTTATCGTATGTTAGCATTATCAGCCATTTTGGATTAGTGGTTTGTTTTGGACATCTGGAAAGGTTAGTCACGTTTTTCTGTGATCTTCGATTTTTTACTTTTGAATAAAATGGATCAAAGAATACGAAATTAATTAAATTTTACGTTAAAAATGGAATAAAGTGCTCCAACGCACTTAAAATGTTAACTGTGGCATTCGGCGAGTCTACTTTGTCTCAAAAAAGTGTTTGTAAGTGGTACAAGCGCTTTACAGAAGGCCGAGAAGATGTTAATGACGACGAGCGTCTTTGAGTTGTGAAAAAACAAATCATGAATTTTATTCTTTGATCCATTTTTTTCAAAAGTAAAAAATCGAAGAACACACAAAAACGTGACTAACCTTTCCAGTTATCAAAAACAAACCGCTAATCCAAAATGGCTGATAATGCAAATATATGATAAAAATATGTGTACCAACATAACAAAAAAAAATCGATAATCGAATGTACACAGCCCACGAAAATTCAAAATTCACCTTTTCTTTTGAACATTCCTCGTACACCGTTTTTAAATCTATTTTATACTCGCTAAAAATATATTATAATTTATATCTTAACTCAATTAGTCTCCGAGGTAACCGAGAAATGATAAGATGTTCATTTTAAGGTATTAAACTTTTTATTTTGTTCATAGTGAATACCGCAGAAGAGTCCCATCTGCTCCCAACCGTCCAGAGCCAGTGGATCTATGGCACCTCCAATTGGGATATGATCTGAAGCTGAAGGTAGTGGGAAGGGGAAGGAAATGGGGAAGAGGAAGGTTGATAAGTTCGTATTTAAATTAGAAATTAAAATTTGGAAAACTATGGAAAAATGTAAGGTCGTTGTGAAAATGCATTTGTTTTAGGGTAGCATAGCTACCGGGATTACCGGGGCGAAATGGGTAAATTTAATTGGCTATTGATTTGAGGAATACATATTTTTGATATGGGAATAAATTACATAATCATAATCACTGCGGGGGGCTGATCCTTCCCCCTGATTCGTTAGGTTAGGTTTTACTTTTTATTTTATTTTTATTTTAGATCGTATGTTATAAATCGTAATGCTTTTACAAATACTTGGTCACCCAATATCATATGTTATGGCCATCAGCTACAAGCTGTTATAAACCAATTAAAAAACGAACATTAATAACCAATAACAATAACTAATAGCGGATGGATTTTTGAAATTGAAAAATTACATAACTATGCATATATTGAAGCACTAACTAAGGCACGGGCATAACGTTGATAAGCCAGTTACAACCTCTCCCTCTTTCTTAGGAATGGTGCGCGTAACAGAGAGAGGGGTTACAACGGAGCACGGATCTCTCGGCAGCCGTACCATACACATTCAATCATATATCTTAGCGTTGTTTTCGGCGGTTTCTACTCCATCACCTTCCAAAGGCTCCATTAGTATTTATGTTATTCCGTTCCATACCCTCGGCTATATTCGTCATCTCTAACTGGGACTTGCATATTATTAAGTCTGGCGTGAAGTCCGACGCATTCCTCCTCTTCGCGTGCTACGGTTAGTGGTTACTTCATCCGTCACAGCCTCTCCTGGCTCTTGCCTCACGGACGGTACTTTCACTGCACAGGCAATATATTACAATCTTTGTTCTGAGAACGTAGGTACCTATACCGAATTATATTCTTTTTGTGATGCGATCTCGCAATTGCGTTCCAACTGTCCTAGGAAAGGGGTGAGATAAAGGGAAGGGAAACGTTTAGACGTAACTAGCTGCCCAAATCCAGTCACTAAGCATAGCTATAGACTAGGGTTTTTAGAAACATATTTTTTCCCAACGTAAACTCCTGAATTTAAATTCAATAGTCTCGTAAATGCATTTATTTACCCACATGAGGTAACGAAGTGAGCCGCATAGCGCCGTTCTATTGATATAAGGAACAAGAGTTAGAGTCAGTAACTTTAAATGATTCATCACTTAATGATAAATAAGAATCTAGGAAATGAAAAAAAAACATAGCTATAGTAATAACAACCAATCAACTTTCGCTCAAAAAATTACCATTTTAATTGACTTTGTCATCTGTTTTAGTGCGGTTTTTCTCACTTGATACGAGTTTGCCTAGAAGCTTTACCACTCTGTCACAGAGTTCGTCTAAGCATTAATCAGGATGTTTCAAAGCCCTCGCACCATAACTCTCACGGTTACGGCACGACTTTTGATTAAAAAAAGATGAGCAAATCATCGGAATTCATTGTGCGTAAGATCGGTACAATTGTACAAATATGTTTTTCAAGCTAAGTACCTAGCTACCTAGATTCAGTCACGAAATAAAGCTAAAGTAATTAACTTTGCGATTCTGAAAGACGGTCTCGAAAAAATTTAATTTTAATTGACTTTATCTCATTTTTAGAAAATAGATAGACTTGTAAAATCTGCAAACAAACCTGACTTTAATTTAATGCAAATTTAATATATTACTCACAAGAAAATATTTATCAAAATGTATTCCTTATAAAGGGTTAAACAGAATGCATAACCCTTTCTTTTTTGCATCGTATTGTATTCAACTAACTATCCTTCACGCTATGTCACGGCGGGGGTAGTTAGAGAGAATGGAACGCCACACGACTATGACTTGGCACACATTCCTTGCTTTATTTACATTTTTGCCTAATTTTCCATTCACTCGATTGTGTTACGTCTTCCTGAGGCATCCACTACTCTATAATATTAATACTTCGCTAATTTATATAGCGCCATTTTGTCGAAAATAACATTATTTATATTTGCATATTCGTTTCAAACTTTTTTATTAAAGCGCCCTCGAGGTGATTTTCCCACAAAAACGGCGCTATAAAAGTTATTCATTTATTATTATTTATACGAATGAACTTAGATGATAACGAGCTAGTCTAGATATGCAAATTGGGACACTTCTGTTATTTTTGATAATGCGCCCCACTGTTGAATTTGGCAGCCACCTTTGGTCTGGAGCCCCAACATAGCAACGGTCGTTTTGGTAGATTCTCCTATCTCAACAAACGGATTGCAATCTTTGGAGCACAGACGCCAGGTGTGAATGCTATCCTTGTTCTACCGGTATTTAAATGGAAGATGCTCCGAGGACCTTGCGTCATTGATCCCTTCGGCACCGGTGCCTAGTCGGGAAACTTGCCAAGCGCCCACACAACATTTTTACACGGTTGGCATTCAATGAGAACGGGTATTTAAACGACTCGTTGTTGTGTTCAACAGCTTGACTATGGAATGATTTTCCGGCATCTGTGTTTCCTCCTTCCTACTACATGGGCCTCTTCAAGAGCCAGGTTTCGTCCTTCCCTTTCTCAGAAAAGCCCTCCACACAGCATCCTTAAATATGACATAGACCCTAAGGGAGATTATTTCCCACAGGGACTCCTGTGTGGAGTTATATTTTATTATATTTTCTGTTCTCTATTTTCCCCACCCATTCGCCCTACGTAGAGTGTGACAAACGAAAGAATGCGGCATATGGGTGATGCGCAGAAACGCATTTTGGTATACGGCGGGGCCATCCAGAAAACTCCCCAATCACCATTGTAAGGATGTCTACTTTCCGAACAGCTTCGGCAAAGCTGCGAAGTAAACGAAAGGTCATCCGCATTTTTAAATTTGTAGAGCTCTGCATGCACCAACTAAACACTCCTTTCTTAATCTTATCAATCGATACCGATGCCTTGCATTTTTATGATCTTTCAATTATACAACCTGAATACTGCATCGTTAATAAGCCATTGTAAGACCTGCGTAAATCTAGGTTTACGAATGGTTTAACGTTACGGGTAATATAATAAAATCAAAACAATAATATTATGTATGTTTTCTAAGTATTTACGAGCGGATTAACCTCAATTTAACTTAATGCAATTATTGATCTGAGTTTTATATTTATTGATTGGTTAGTAGCTGAGTGGACAAACGCGTCAGATTTCCACCCGGGCGTCGCGAGTTCAATTCCTCTGCTAGCTAAGTCCTCAATCATTGCACAAGCAACATCTTACGCTTATTGTGATGGTAGTGGGAGTTTTTCAAATATTGTCAGGTTATTCGTAAACCGGGAAAGTGTATCTATAAACTTGATAGGCAATTGATATTGGAAAATCTAGGAAAGGTTTTTTTTGCCAATTTTTATTGTAGGTATAGTCATCAATTAATATGATAAGTGTTATGTAAAACCAATCAAACCACAACATTTCTCAAGAGTCCCAAATGACTCTGATTTTAGAAATTTTGTGTGACTGAAGAAAGTGGGCAGTGGGCAGGGAATGGAAAATGAGAAGGAGGAAGGTAAGAACCTGGATATTCAGATCTGGTCACTCAATTAAAGTAAAGACTTTTAGAATTGTTTTTGAGCGATACTGAAAGCGCCATTATCATTTTCTTCAAGAACCTTCTGTCGTCCAGCTTTGAACATAGGTCTCTATTATTTTTCCTGGGCGGCTCTCATCCATCCGGAACCTACAGTTTGCTTCAGATCGGCAGCCCATCTCATCTATGGACGACCTTTGTTCCTCATTCCCAACTAAGGACGCGATTCGATGGTAATATTTTAGTGCTAACGGTCATTTGTTAGTTTTACCACATTCCCACAAGGTTGTAGACTGGGCTCGTTATGTCGGCCATCTTAGACTTGCTCTCTATTCCCTCGTTTGTATTTCTATCTCGCAAGGAGATACGTAGCATTGCTCTTTGTATGACTGTCATTTTTGTGATAACGTTTTTGGTTAGAGTTCATGTTGGTTAAGTTTGCTGAAGGCGGCCCATCCAAATTTTCTTTTATCAATTCATATATGTATATATATTTACATTTATATATTTTAATAGTGAAAACCGCACAAGAGTTCCAACTGCTCCCAACCGTCTAGAGCCAGTGAGACTATGGCATCCCCAATTGGAGTATGTTGGAAGGCTGAAGGTAGTGGGGAGAAGAAAGAAATAGGGAAGAGGAAGGTTGGTAAGTACCTGGCTACTCAGATCTGGTCACCAAACACGGTAAAAGCCATTTCAAGCAACGTTTCGATTACGAGTGGTGGTCTTTTACCAGGACGATACTTCCACTCTGGAACGTGCCGCAAATATACTATATTATTTTGTATGATTTTTATGTGTTATGACACATATTAATGAAAATAAATGTATTTGCGCACGCCGGGCTTGAACCCGCGACCTCTGGATCCGTAGTCGAGCGTCTTACCATTCGGCCACGGAGGCCGTCACTTGAATTCTGTTTATAAAAAATTCAAGACATTTTTTCTTTTCTTATTTGTCTATACTCTAATCTGTGTGTCCAGAGCCGAGAAGCTTCACCACTCAGCCGCAGAGTTCGTCTAGGCAATAAACAGCTTAAATAATCAGGATGTTTCAAAGCCTCGCACAATAACTCTCACGGTTACGGCACGGCTTTTGATAAAAAAAGGAGCAAATCGTCAGAGTTCATTGTGCGTGAGATCGCTTCAATTGTGCTAACATGTTTTCAAGTCAACACTCGAGTTGGCTCGGAATAATATTTTTCCGCACGCCGATACGACTTGTCGATTGTTGGCGCTCCAACAAAGAACGACGAAAAGTCGCACAATGCGCCGGACCCACCCCCGGCGCCCTACAAAGGCTGTGTGTGCGGAAATAGCCCATTGCTGATTGTTTGCCTTCGGCATCGGTACAAATGTACCGCCAATTTTATTGCGAGATATTTTCACATGACCGCTCTTGCCTTGGATTCGACTCTAGGCGGTTTCTATAGAAAATCTAGAAAGTTCGCTCGGCGTCATTATTTTAGAATCCTTCAAGCGTGTGAACAACATTTACGGGGCTTTGTTCTAAATTTTTTCACAATGTTTTGAAATTCGTGAAAAATGCCCAAAAACACCAAACTCTTTTGGTCGTAAATTTAAAACGTTTATATACTGAGCCGATCAATATGTGATCACAATTAAAACATATCGCGAAACTATTCAATTTGTATTGTATTGGTAATAACTTTAAAGCATTAATGCTTTTTTAAATATTTAAATAATATCAATAATCAACAACACAAATATGAAACAGAAAAAGCCAGAAAAAAATACAATGCTTACAACCAAGACTCGAACTCGGATTCTCTACTCTATCCGGGAGTAACGCTTCAACTAATTCAGCCATTAGAACCTTCTTAGAAAGCTAGATATTTAATCGATCTCATACTTTCATTGAAGATTATTGATATTAATTTTTTCAGCAAAAATTGCAGCCAAATCGGAGGAAAAAAATGAAAAAATACAAATTCGGCCATTGGCATTTTTTAATCGATCTTATACTTTCATTGAGGATTATTTTTATAATTTGTTCAATTTTTCCCTTTGATTTGGCTGCCATCTTTGCTGAAAAATTGAAAAAATAATATCAATAATCTAAAAGTATGAGATCGATTTAAAATTACGATTTTTAATAAGGCCCCAATGGCTGAATTGGTTGAAGCGTTACTCCCGGATAGAGTAGAGGATCCGGGTTCGAGTCATGGTTGTGACCATCGTCTTTTTATTTTGTAACTTTTTCTGTTTCATATTTGTGTTGTTGATTATTTAATTTATTTTTATTATTTTACTGCACAAAATTCCTAACTGCTCTTAAATTTTCGAACCCAGTGGGAGGATGACATCCCCAATCGAGATATCTTGTGAGGTTGAGTGGAGTGGGGAAGGAAAGGAGGTTAGGTAAATAAAAGTTGGAAAGCACCTGGCGATTAAGATCAGGTCACCAAACCCTGCTAAAGCCATTTCACGTAACGTTTCGATTACAAATGGTCGTATTTCACCGGGGCAATACTAAGAGTATCTACCATCCAGAAAAGTATCCCAAAATTACTATATTTAATGGAAAAACCCTTATTTTTATTCTTGTGAACTATTTTCGAAATTGGTCTTTTACATTTAATCTTTAATTCAAGCAGATACTCATGTTCTGAAGCATCGAAATCCACTAACGGTGAGCTCGGGTGTCAAGAAAATGCACAGAGTTTCTTTTAATATTGAAATTTATGAGAAAACTTCAAATCAAATATGTATGTTAAAAATTTAACGAGATACCATACTTGTCAATTTTTTTTCAAAAGTGAGTGTTAACATCTCGGGCAAAGCCAGATAGTAACTACTGGTATGAAAAATAAATTGTAAACTTGAATGAATACTCTGAAAAACGAAAGAATACGGCTGACGGGTGATGCGGAAACGCGTTTTGGTAGGAGACGGGGTTAGGCGGAAAAAATGCCAGTCATTGTACGGATTGCCTACTTCCCAAACACCTTCGGAAAAGCAGCGCAGTAAACGAAGAGCCATCCGCATTCATTGATTTTTCGAATTCTTATAATAATAAATATGTTCAAAGCTACTTTTCCATTCTAACCTCGTTAGCCACTTTCCTACTAAAACTAGCACCACTGTAAATTTTCTATTTTTCGACAAACTTGGAATGAAAAATGGAATGGCATCAAATGGAATGGCATCAAATCATCGCAAGAGTTATCGTGTTGTAAGCTAAAGTATGTCCAGAAACTACGTTCAGTAAAAAAAATGGACGCTAAGAAACGTCAGAACGTCTTGTATGTCCTAAACAAAATAAAAAAATGATTATTAAAAAAAAAACATTAAAAATCTTGAAAGAATATGAAAATTGAAAATAAACATATAAGGTTTTGACCGAGACACAAACTCGGTAACTCAACTCTATCAACGAGCTGGGTATCTATGAAGTCTTCCATCATTTTTAACAATTACAAATTGATTACTATTTTTTAAATTTATTTTATGATTTATCTTGATAAATACAAAATATAAGTGATTGTTCCATGTGTCTTACTAAAAATATCCTGTGTCGAGACAGACGCAGGGTACATAAATAGTATCAAAAGGTGAAAACTTACAATAATAAATATTTAAGAAAACTTACAATTAATAAATCAAGTTACATCCTATAAATGCTAATAAATATAAAAAAAGTAATAAAAACGGAGAAAGAAAAGGTGAAATAAAATGAATATAAGAACAATTAATATTCTTATTTCCAAATATTTTTTTAATGATGTTTTGGCAACTGTCATTATGATCGCGAGCAAAGATCTGTTCGAACACAATTGAACATTTTATTTTACGAAGAATTATTAAATTTTTGCAAGATTAGAATTGAATTCTCCAGACTTGAAGATTGATAATGTTATTTCAATAATCAGTATTACAGTCTTGTAAAATTTTCAATTTAAATTTGAAGATTAATTATTTTAAAGAAGTCACACATTTTCCACTGACTCCGGGTCACCCTGTCAATTAATCTCAATAAATAATGTCATCACGATGGTTTCATTGTGGCGGGTTTTTGCGCTTACGTTGTTTCTTCATGACGAAACATTTTTTTGCAGTAAATAATACCCAACGTGGCTAAAGCTAAGCTTTAGATTCTTAAACTGCCAAACTCATTTCTCGTGAGCTTAAAGGCACATGTATATTTTTGCATGTACAAATATAACTCCGCCAAAATACAAAAGCACAGTAAAATAACCCTAAAATGACTTAATATTTTGTACCTACAATATGTTTGAAATTTTCCAAAACAATTTAGGTTGAGGTGTTTCAAACTTGGGTAAAATAATTTGACATCGTCACAATTAAATTATAAGCGCCATTTTGTTTTTTTTTGTGACACTTGAAGGGTCCCCGTTAAACGTCGATTGTCGGTCCGTTTTAGCTTTTAAACAAATCGTGTTCAGTTGAAATTCATAACAATCACGTCGTTATGTTTGTCAGCAAACGAGACGACAAAAATAACACACAACGTTTAATTTAGTGTTATTTTTTAAATTTTGTTAAAAAATTATCAGTACCGATTTTAAAAACGTGTCATCATAAGCTCTAATTCGTTGATATTTAGTATTGATGACCTCCGTGGCCGAGCGGTTAAGATCCACGGCTTCGGGTCCAGAGATCACGGGATCGGAGATATCGGCGGGGGCAATACGTTTTATTCATTACATGTCTATTATTGACATAATTTAGATGAATTCATCTAAAGTACATAAACTTTCCCACAAGTTCCAGAGTTATAGACAGTCTCAGTATCACCTCGGAGAAATCACTAGCCGTGTTTGGTGACCAGATTTGAATAGCCAGGTAATTCCCCACCTTCTTATTTCCATCTCCTACCTCTCCCACTCCTTTCAGCCTTAGAACATGCATAGGGATGCTATAGTCTTACTGGCGTCGGGCAGTTTGAACTCTTGTGCAATGGTCACATAAAAAAATCAAATTTTATACGAGTATATGGTGTTATTCTACATTTTTTCCCAAGCAAACTCAGGCCTAGTGGCTAGAACCATTGTCATATTTTACACTGCCTCAAATCGATGACTAGCGCCATTACGATTTTTTTACCGTTGGCATTTCAAATAATCGCCCCCGCTAACTATCGATTCTCGGCCCTTTCAGCATTTGATCAAATTATGATTAGGCATCAAGCGTAACAACATGACCATTATGTTATCACTAAAGCCTAAGTTTCCTTGCAAACAAACATGTGGAATAACGCCTTTCACCTAAACACAGTCGATATATTTAAATGATAAAATAACATACATTAAAAAAATGTGACCTAAGCCCTAATCTAGCTTGATTATTACTAAAAGCCTTCCATATCACAGAATGAAAAGTTCGTTCTATGTTTTTCATGTGCCCCATTGATTAAGGGGTGCAAAGTGATAAATTGAAGGTTATATTTACCCCCGAGGATGCCGTCGATAGTGTAGTCCTTCTTCCCCTCCGAGTCTGAGCGCCCCCCTCCGCGCAGCAGCCGCGAGATGGAGGACACGCTGGGAGGATCCGCTATCCCCTCCTGAAACAATGCAAATAAAACAAACCACTTGTTGATTACTCCTGGAAATTACGTCAACTTTATATCATCGCCGGAAGGGCTGAAGCGCCATTTTGGGAAGTTTACACCAGAGCACTTAAATAAGTTTTTGGTTGTTTTAGAATGAAATTTATAAGTCTTCAGTACCTGGTGGGATTTCGAAAAAATAAGTTAACTCACTCTCAAAAGTTAATGCTCTCACTGAGTTACATGAAGCGATAAAAACTTAAAAAACGTCCCAAACTAGTGTCGATTGAGTAAAGCCTCCTGTCAAATGGTAAATATATTTTAGATGGCTGAAGTGCTACAAAAATCTGAATCAAATGAGAATCAAAGCATTCGATGCAGAAAAAAAAACTGATCCAAACTGCATATTTAACTAATTTTTGACCAAAGTGTCGATTAAGCCCTTTTACCTTTCCAGCGACGATATGGTCCGTTAACAAAACCTGTTGAAGTGTTACAAAAACACTTTTTTACATATCACTTTGGTAAACAAGTTAGAACAATTCATGATTGGCTGAATTCCCCAAAAAAACTCAAAGCAAATATACCATGTTCCAGAGTGGTAAATACTATATATAGTATCGCCGTTGTATAAACGCTGCTTGAAATAGCTTAAGCCGTGTTTGATATTATATTTTACAAAGGTACATATACTCGTATATTACATTATCGTCGCTGGAAAGGCAAAAGGTCTTAAGCGACACCTTGGTCAAAAATGAGTTAAACATGCAGTTTTGATCCGATTTTCTTCTGCATCGAATGCTCTGACTCTCATTTATTCTGAAGACTTTTTGTGGTCCTTCGGCCATCTAAAATATATTTACCATTTGCAAAAAGTCTTGACTTAAGCGACAAAATTTTGGGACTTTTCAAGCTTTTTGTAGCTTCAGGTAACTCAGTGAGAGCATTGAGTTACATGAGTTAACTTTTTTTTTCAAAAAAAATCTAAACACTTTCTGAAGACTTATAAATTTTATTGTGAAACATTAAAACTTTAAAGTGCTCTGATTTAAACTTCCCAAATGGCGCTTCAGCCCTTTTGCCTTTCCGGTGACGTTATTATTTTAATCATAGCTAAGACATCCAAAGAAAAAAAAGAAAAAGAGAGGAAAGGAAAAAAAATAACAAACAAAAACAACAAAAAGTATTAATTAGTTCAAAAAAAGCTATCTCACTCAATCATTACAATTTTGGAAATAATTTTTATAAGCAATTGAAAGAGGGCCAAAAGCTAGATGAAAAACCGCAACGATAATACGAAAGATTAACAATCAAAATGCTTTGAAAACTTGCTTTACATTATACCAAATATGTTTCAATTTACAGTCCCATAATGAATTTTGTCGATAACTCATGGGAGTGCAAACTCCGTTTTATTTGAAATATTTAAAAAAAACTACCAGTCTGTAGGTACAGGAGGGTCTTCTGCATGAACAAAAAAAACAATTAAATCCCATTGTTATTGTTACCATCGCTGTTTGCCAGATACATCATTATTGTTGCAGCATTTCATTCGATAATATTTCGCATCTGTATTTTCCTATGTGAATTTAAGACATTAATTCTCTTGATGGTTTCAACAGGCTGGCACCATAGACTGGAAGAAGAAATGAATGCTCTGGCGTAATATACCTTTAGAAGAATACGTATTCATTAGCCAACTCATCCCACTAATATTTTAGTAATCGTAAAATGCAGGGCTTTAATGGTCGATTATATCGTTCCTTTCTTATATTATTTCATATCCTTGCAGGCAAATGTACAATACTTACTGGCATTAAATATATTTTATGTTCAATATACTCCATTATTCCGTAATGGTTTTATACGAGTGCCTACTGCTAGACGTACACCATGTGCAATAGTATGGTTCACGTGTTAGCCAACGTCGTATCGGCCAGATGTATAGCAATTATTTTAAGAATCATTAAACTTAAAACATTGCAAAATCTAGACTTTCAGTTTCCTTATAAACACCATGAAATATATAAATATCCATGAAACTCTTAATTTTAGCGAATATAAAATAACTCATTTTTACAAATTCAAAACATACGATAGCACTGCACTCTTTACGAAACTACTATGTATTTAATTTGGGAAATAATGAAAAAATAGTATTCGAAATCTACCCTACAGTTTTAATGTATTTTAAGAATGCAAAGAAGATCTTTTGATTTGACCGGTTAGTAGTTGAGTGAACAAACGCGTCGGATTTCCACCCGGGCGTCGTGGGTTTAATTCCTCTGCTAGCTAAGTCCTCCATAATTGCGCAAGCAACATTTTCCGCTTATTATGTTGGTAGAAGGAATTTTTCTAATATTTTCAGGTTATTCATAATTCGGGTGTTTGTTTTGACTGTTTCTCTTCTTCTTTGGAGCAAAAAATCTCTCGAACGGTGAGTTCTTTTTAGAAGGTCAAGTTCTTACAATGTGGCGTGTATAGCGAAACCACAGACAGTGAGAGCAAAAGCCAATATAAAATCGTGAGTTTGTTGCAATATTATATTGCTCAAGCAAACTTTGAAAAATCTGTTTAAAATGAAAAAAAAAAACGCAGCTGATATGAAAGTTCTTATTAGACTTGCGAATAATCAGGTATTTTCAAGTAAAGTTAACCTAATGACAAAGTTAGAGAGCTTTCTTTATTCTTATTTCCAAAATACTTTTGCACATCTTCTTAAAGTAATACGTAGACATCCAAAAGTGCACTAAAAATTCCAAAATATGCACTAACAATGCTAAATATAGATGTAAAGAAAACCAGTTATTCACCAAATAATTTAAGAGTTGAATGATAGTGGTACATAAAAAGAATAAAGTAAAGTAAAATAAAATAATGTGTATACTCGTATACATGCACATTGTAATAAAATAAACTGAAATAATTTATTTATGCCCCACATATGATATAGAAAGTTATATCCAAAGGAGTTGTATGAATATAAAGTGAGAAGTAGTGTAACGAATATAAAATATAATTAAGGATAATACAAACATGCAGGCATTACGCTTACTCTCTTGTACACATGTTCATATGTTCTATAATATTTAATAAAAAACAGGAATGTGTCCAAAACATGTATGTCCAATCGCCAAACGAAACTCGGGGTATTTATATTTTTGAGGGGTGCATAGCGAAAAATAATATTGGCTTTCCCATGTACACACATGAATAAAATGGCTAATATATACACTAATAATGAAAAAATGCTCAAATATGCACTGTCGACCAAAGAGGCTCAAATATTCAATTGTATATAATCCGATGTCTAGTAATAAACTTGGAAAACCTCTTTCTGAAGTTTTCCTCTTTTGATAAAAGGTTTACACCGAGAGTAACCTTCACTTCTGTTTTACGCTCTGACAACTTTTTACGCTCGTTCATTCCGCATAAAGTTACAACAATCATCCTAACTTAGCTCTAAAAGCATTCACCGCCTAAGCGAAAATTAAATTTAGTTTTTTAAATATCTATTTAATTTTTCTAATCAAACACCGGTTTAAAATTACGAATTAAGAGCGAATAAAAAATGCACGAATAATAAGGCAATACCGTATTGTAGTTTTATACTAAAAAAATATCACGGGGAAATGCGCGAGTATGAAAAATGAACATTACCTTGATAAGTTTATCCCGAATTTCCCACGAAAAGATGCCCGGGTTCTGCCTCTTCAGATCCTCTATTCTGGTCTCCACCTCGGGGGTGGCGACGCGCGGTTTGGACCCTCCGATGACCCCGGGTCGAATGGAACCGGTTTCCTGTTCGACAAAAAGAAACGTTTCGGTTCAATTGGTTATTAGACAAACTTTACTGGGGAATTAAAGATATCATGCAAACAGTTAATGAGCCTAAATGTCTTCGTAAGTAATTATTACAACACTCTGAATTTATGAATGAATATTTCTTTATGATTCGGAAAAGGATTTGCACGAGGTATACCTAAAGATATGGGACAGACAAATATTAGAAGAGATATTGAAATTATGTAATATATTTTTGCCTAAATACTAATTTCATGGTGGGATACCTCTACTAAGTACGTACCAGGGGTGTTAGTTGAAGTTTGCCGGTTTTATCAATAAAAAAACGCTTAATTCTTAAGGGAATCTCAATTTTTTTTAATTCAAAGTATTGACCATCGGATTCTATACATTTTGCCCATCTTTGAGGCAAATCATTGATACCATTCCAAAAAAAAGAATTAAAAATGGATTTTGATTGCTGTTTTTACTGTCTGATATAAATGTAGGTAATCAGCATGTAATCTCCGCTGTTAGTACAAACTATTAAAAACTAGAAAAAAACTATTAAAACAAAAAGTCATTTTCCATTCTTTCAAAGAATAATTAGAAAAAAAATATTCCCCCGTAAGATTCTATTAGCAACAGATTCAAAATAAACAGATTAATATCCATCCCAATGTTGAGAACCACCACGATTCAACATCATTATTATCATCTCAGTATAAAATACAATATATCGCCGCTGGAAAGGCAAAAAGGCATAAGTGACACTTTGGTAAAAAAATGAGTTAAATATGCAGTTTTTCATCAATTTGTATTTCTGCATTGAATGCTCTGGCTCTGGTTTGGTTCTGCAGACTTTTGTGGCCCTTCAGCCAGGTAAAATACTCTTATATTTACCATTTGGGAGAAGGCTTGACTCAAGCGACAGTTTGGGGGTTTTTTGAGCTTTTTGCCGCTTTAGATAACTCAGTGAGAGCATTGAGTTGCCTTTTTTTCAAAAATTTAACCAGGTATTGAAGACTTGTGAATTATATAATTATGTTAAGTTAAAAAAAAAAACTTCTGTGCTGTAGTGGTCAGCGCGTTTTATTTTTAGTGGCTTTGTAAGTTCAGGAGTTTGATTCCAGAAGCAACGCGAATGTGTTATTGTGACGGTTATTGAACTTGTATATTTTTAAACATAAAAAACATAATTGCTGGTACAAGGTATTTTCGAAATATAATTTTCATTGTATTTTATCTCGGATATTGCAGCTTTCAAAAGCTCCATTTTATGAATTACACTTACCATTAATTATTCATCCATATTAAATCTTAAGTCGTATCGGTTTTAACAGGTGTAGGAATTATTAAGGCAAAGTGCCAATATAACAGCATATTAAGAAGTTAGGCATATTTTGAACTGATTTGTCTCCAATAAGAGTTTTTGCGGGATCTCACACAATTGGATCTGTCTCGCAGTGTGCGCCATTGGACCGGTAAAGGTTGAAAATACGTATTCTAGATTTTTTTAATGGAAAATCATTTTTCTTATCGATACGATAATTTCAAACATAATTGGAGCAGTGTTTTTTTAGCAAATAAAATAAACATAGCGCCTTACACAGGAAAATCTTTGGTCTTTTGATTAGAATGTATCGACTGTGTTTAGGTCAAAGACGTTATTCTCCTTTTTTGCGAGGAAATTTAGGGCTTAGTGATAACATAACGCTCATGCTGTTATGCTCGACACCTGATCATAATTTGATCAAATGCCGAAACGGGCCAATAATGGGTGGTTTACGGGGGCGATTATTTGAAGTGGTAGCGGTAAAAAAATCATAATGAGGCCTAAGTTTGCTTGCAAAAAAATTTGGAAAAACGAATTTCTGGTCGATGCGCAGTCGATATATACTCGTATATAATTTGAAGAACGGTGCCAATAACGAATTGGTTACCTAACTAATATGAAAATGATTAATGATCCTAAATGCAAAAAAAAAGAAATGCCTTCCCACAGAAGCCTCAATTAATATTTTTAACATATAATTTTTTGTAGTTGCTCAACTTTGGTTGAAAATTGAACCGCGTACTAAAAATTGAAAACAATCCAATCCAAAAATTGAAAACAATCCACTTTATAAAAAGTGCAATGATGATAGATAATATTTTTTTAATGAAAATTAACTTAATAAAGCTTTACGCTCTGTTGCAATAGTAAATAATATTTAAAAAATATGAAATACAAAAAGACGCAGAAAATAAAAATTGTTGAGTTGCTATTGAGACTCGAACTCGGGATGGGTACACTAACCAACTGTTATATAGTAACTTACTTACCTACTGCCATTTTTATCAATATTTTTACCATAATTATGGTAGGTACCTGGAGTTTTTACCCGATCTCACCTCATTTTCAGCCGATTGTGATTCGAAAGACGATGTTTTGTTGTTTCCATTAGAAAACTTAACCCTTATCTTGGCAAGGTAAAAACTATAAAATAAGATTAAAGATAATATAACAAGCAAGACGATTTTTTAAAACTGACCATAGGCATCAGCAATTGACAGGACGATAAATTAGAGATTTTCTAAAGTATTGTCATTACTAAAAATGTTAAAATAAAAAAAATTGTAAAGTTGGTGTAACATACTCGTATTCCTTGATCCATTTTTTTCAAAAGTGAAAAATCGAAGAACACACCAAAACGTGACTAACCTTTCCAGTTGTCAAAAACAAACCACTAATCCAAAATGGCTGATAATGCTAACATATGATAAACATATGTGTACCAACATAACAAAAAAAAAACGATAATCGAATGTACACAGCCCGCGAAAATTCAAAATTCACCTTTTCTTTTGAACAGGCATATGTTATACTGCCAAGATAAGGGTTAATGATGAAAATTGAATATGGAACAGGTATTGCGGTGGTGTGGTGAGGTCTGGTACTGACCTGGTAGCGGTTGAGGATCTTGGAGACGCAGCCGTGGGAGACGCGCAGCTGGCGAGAGATGACGCAGGGCCGCACTCCGGCGGCGGCCATCTCCACTATCTTCAGCCGGATGTGGTTGGGCAGAGGGCGCCCGTTGATGAAGACGCCTCCTAATTGGTTGACACGCCCCTGCCCTGGTGAAACAATGAACAGGGTATTCAGATGTGGAAACAATGGACTGTTGATGGCGATCTTCCGCCTCCGTATAATAAACTACTCTCCAATCTCGTGATTCGATTCTCACCCGCCCCCTTCTCGCAAAGCTCACGACCACAATTTAATTGTATTGACATTACACTACACACCTACTTGGTGGACTTATTGTCTTCTACTTTTGACTTTCTGGTTATGCTTTAATAAGGCGGTGTGCATATTTTTTGATAATTAAAAGAAAAGTAATTTATTAAGTTAGATATTCGTAAAAAAGCATTCACTTTGTGGCTTGCCATATTTATAAATAAAACACATAAACTTTGTTTATAACCACTTTATTATTTAATATTACGTCTACCGGTTTCGAAAGTACCCTTCCATCATCAGGACAATATTAAAATATTGTCCTGTTGTAATTTTAATATTGTTGTAATTTTAATATTGTTGTAATTTTAATATTGTTGTAATTTTTTTATATTGTTGTAATTTTAATATTGTCCTGATGATGGAAGGGTACTTTCGAAACCGGTAGACGTAATATAAAATAATAAAGTGGTTATAAAAAAAGTTTATGTGTTTTATTTATTAAATTAGAATTAACTTTGAAGCTTTTATGCATAATTGAAATAATATCAATAATCCTCAACTTAAATATGAAACAGAAAAATATAACAATCTCGACATATATTTAAAAAAATGATTCAAATACGTTGAGGATTATTGATATTATTTCTATTGTTAATATAAAAATAATAAGCATAAAAGCTTCAAAGTTAACTAACTAACCATCACGCCATTTCCCCGCAGGGGTAAGCAGAGAGGACGGACCGCTATATAACTCTGTCTTAGCACACGTTCCTTGCTTCATTCACATTCATACATCGTCTCATACATACTCTTCTGTTATTCTGACTCTTTACATTACCTGATTCAAGTATTTGATTTACTTGATCGTGCCATATCTTTCTCGGGCGTCCTCGACTTCTTCTTCCATTCACTTTCGCATCATGTATTATTTTCACACTCCTTTCTTCGTTCGTTCACTCTACATGCCCAAAGCGTCTAAGCGTCCCTTTTTTTATCCTATTAATCAGCCTTGCATTCTTTCCGGATATCCACATTTCAGCTTCAAAGTGGATTCTAATTTAATATATTAATTTTCGATTTTTAAGAAGTCAAAAATATTCTGTAAAATAAAAATTGTTTGTTTATCCAAGACAACATCTAGGTATTCAATATGTGCTCGAGTAAAGCTTTGTATACCATACAAAGATGGCAGTCAAATCAAAATAGCTTTTTTAATAAATTATATTAATAAATTTCCAAAGAAGAATGAGATCGATTAAAAATGCCGGTTTCTTATAAGATATCGGTGGCTGAATTGGAAGAAGCGTTACTCCCGGATAGAGTAGAGGTTTCGAGTTCGCGTCTCGGTCGAGATCATTATATTTTTTCACTTTCATATTTATGTTGAGGATTATTTCAATTATTAATAGAAAAGTAATTCTTGGTAAAAACTAAATTTTGTAATATTACTAAAAAAAACTATATTCATATTTCGGTTCTACTTATTTATTTGAGACCGAACCGGCTTTACTCTGGTATGTGCATTTTCAGACTGGTACATTAAAAACTTATTTCAGGATATTAATAACACCATACTTAATTCATTTTTACCTTAAAAAGTTGGTTAGGTACTTATGTTTTGATTTTATTGTTTATAACATGGAATCGACTTTAAGCTATAAAATTTTATGAGGTTTATTACTAATAAATAGACGGATTACACAAAATAGTGTAGAGAATGATTGCGTGATTTTATATAGATACCTACCTACATAATACGTATTTGCTATTTTAAATCTAAAAGGTTGAGGTATTTTTCTTTTACGGGGAAACTTTTTTTCCGTGTAAATAAATAATTTGAACAAGCTTTAAGGCCTAAAGGAAAAATATTGCGGCAGATTTATATTATATTTTAAACAAAGGATTTTTTCATGCAATCTTTGACCCTTTTTTGTACAAATTTGTCAGATATATAAACATATGCGGCGTTAGTATTGTTTGTTTGTATATTATTTAGTAATCCACGGGATCGCTCATTGGATAAAGGATAAAACCAATAAACAAGCCAGGTCACCCATACCTTCCAGGCCAAAGGCATAAAATAACAAATTGGGATTGAGGCATTTTTTGATGCAGCAATCAATTATGTTTGTCAGGTTTGAATATCCACACAAGGTATCTATTTACATTTATAAGACTGACCAGTCAAAATAAAACATGGGTTATTTTTTTCAACACGTTGTTATGAAACCTGTTTTGATTTGGTTTGCTTAATAAATTATAATTCAAAGATTAAATATACCTACCGTACTATATGTACATTATTAGTGTGCACGATTTGCTTACAGATAATAGAGATGTGCTTTGATTTATCGCGTTATCATTTATTTAGGCGTATTATTTCGTACACATGCCATATGTCTTATGGACATTGTAAACGGTGCGGTTATTAGAACTTAAGATCAAAATAAAACTCTCATAGGCCGAAAGTACACAGCCCGTAGGCATGAATTTAAATGAACGGACTTTCAATAATCTCACCGCCAGATACGTTAAAGAAAGAAGTTGTTTTGTTATTGAATTAAGAATAAAGATCACACGAAATATGAGTTGTTGTTTGAAACTTGTTCTTTTTTACTCCTATTTTCTATCTATCGGAAGAACAATTTATCTTAACTCATTTCCTCATGTAAAAAAGTAATAAACAACAAATATTTGAGAATTCTTCAGGATTTGTTTCCCATGAGTTTACTATCTTTTGCTTTCTTGCATATTGTAACATTTTATGGTTTTCACACGCAATATGTACTATTTTGTTACATTATTATATTATATAAATGTGTATCTTTGTAAAATATAATTACACAGGTTGTTAATTATAGAACCTCTTGACCAACTGCTATTGTATCGACAGCTTCCGTGGTCGAGTGGTAAGACGCTCGACTACGAATCCGGAGGTCGCGGACTTAAGCCCGGCATGCAAAAACAACATTTATTTAATTAGTATGTGTTATAACACATTTAATTTATTAATTTGTTCCAGAGTAGTAGATACTCTAAGTTTCGTCCTGGTGAAAGACCACCATTCGGAATCGAAACGTTGCTCGAAATGGCTTTTGCCGTGTTTGATGACCAGATCTAAATATCCAAATACTGCTCAACCTTTCTCTTCAACATCTCCTTCCCCTCCCCACTGCTTTCAGCCTCACAACATACCCCATTTGAGGATGCCATTGTCTCACTGATTCTAGACAGTTTGGGACTCTAGTGCGGTATTAGCTTGAATTTTTTTTAAGTAGCAGTTTAACAAGACTTAATTGTACCATATATATGTAAACTTTTTAATTTAAAAAAAATCAGGTAGTAACAGACATCCTAAAGCTTTAGTACAAAGGCATGTTGCATGGTTTGATTAATTAAAACTCCTGCTAATATAGTAAGGCGCCTTTTGTATGTTTCAAATATTTGTACATTGCACTATATGAGGTAAATTTATTTTATTTTTTATTATTATACATAGAAAGTTTTACGCTAGAACAATTATAAAACAAGTAAATGCATTTAATTATAAAGTTAAACGTGGTTTAATGTGGCAGAAAAGCGCACTTTTTTTAAAACATAACTTAATTGCATTTATAAATGTGATGTTGGAAAAACCTAATTCACAAGCAATTCTCTTTAAATTTTAAATGAAAGCTGATATCTAACCTAAATTTTGCACAACTTTAATAGGCAGAAAGATAAATGCTTCCGACGGCTTTATGATTGACCAACCGAGACATTTAATTTATGGGGGGGCATTTACATTATAATAACAATCTTTACACCTGGGAGTACCTACTTTTCGCATGAGCTATTATTTATTTTGTAAATTGTTAGAGAATTTAGAGCAACAAACGGGCAACACGTATTATATTTAAAACTTCCCCGGGGCGCCGGTAAAGCCGCTACGCCTCTGCTTATACAAAACTTCCGCTTTACGGGTCTATTTCAGAAAAAAACTATTATGTAGATCTATGAATAATATTAAATTATGTAATACTATTCATAATCGTGGTTGTTGTGAGTCACTATAAGAATATTACCTGAATCTGTGTTTAAAAATTTTATTGCTGAGTAAATAAGCATTCAGAAGAAAAATTAAAAATAGCTTGTGGCTTTTTTTACGTTTACGATTATAAATCAATTGATGTGTTGCTCATAATTTTTGTCAATATGTTTGGAGGACTAAGTTTTTATAGCGCCATGATACGACCGGGATTTAAACGGGATCTTTTGCGGATGACTACGCCGAGTTATTGCAGCAATATTCATAAACGCTGTGTTTTTTCAATACATTTGGTGTTTGACCATAAAATTATAGAGATTATATCCAGTTTGTAGTCCGCTGGGAGTTACATTCTCTATTTATTAGCTACCGGAAGATTCCGCTGTTTAAGTTCTAAATTCTGAATGGTGGTCTTTCACCAGGGCGATACTTAGAGTATCTACCATTCTGGAACGTGCCGCAAATATACTTTTTTATTATTTTTATATGAATTAAATGTGTAAGTGTTAAACAAAAGTTTAAAATTAATTAAATAAAAGTTATTAAATAGGAATACCCTAAGAATATTTGAAAAACTCCTACTACCATCATAATAAGCGGAAAATGTTGCTTATGCAATAATGGACGGCTTAGCTAGCAGAGAAAATGAAGCCACGACGTCTGGGTGGTAATCCGACGCTATAGTCCACTCAGTTACTATCCGGTCAATTTAATTACTAAACGACTGTTGAAAGAAAACTGTGTTTACTTTATAAAACCATTTGTATTCCGTTTCTCTGAACGACATATTTATTTACGCGGTTTTATCGGAGGTCGCAGCTTATTAGATACTTGTATAATTAACTATAGCGGTGTTTTATATGTGTGCTGTCTATATAAGTTAACTGTCGTATTTTTATGTATATTGGAAATAAATTCAGGTAAACTTAATAACAAAGGCAAATTTAGAGACGAGAATTAATTTCAGAGTGCAAAAATCATCTTGCTTTTATTATAGCCAACCTCCAATCGCAAAAGGCATCGGGACAAGAATTATTATAAATAACATATTCGTAAAAAGCATTTACTTTGTGGCTTGCCATATTTATAAATAAATCACATGAACTTTGTTTAAAACCACTTTATTATTTAATATAATGTTAATTTTAATATTGTCATGATGATGGAAGGGTACTTTCGAAACCGGTAGACCTAATATTAAATAATAAAGTGGTTATAAACAAAGTTTACGTGTTTTATTTATAATTTTAAATAAATTTATAGGAACACGAGACTACAAAAAGGAAGATAATGGTGCACGATTAAAAGTCAAAAGTACCTAACATTTTAATGTGAAAAAAATCCAAATGCTTTTAAAAACCTAAATACATCTTATAAAATTTTGAGCAAATCGTCCAAATTTACAAGCCTTTTCATTTATGTCAAAATCAAATTTGATAGGTTTTTGTGGTTTATATGAATTTTGTATAGAATTATTTAGTAATGTATACTGGGGAAAAATGAAAATTCACATCTGAACTGGAATGTATCTATTATTTTGGAAACCTAAGGTAGCTAAGAATCAAATACTCGTATATATGAAAAAATGTTAACATGCAATCAAACAGTTTTGACTTTTGATATCCAAACTTTAGAGTTTATCTTGAGACTGACCAATAAAATTCAATTTGGTTTTTAGACAGAGAGTGTGTCCGTACGTTGGTATAAACCTGCGTTTAAAATATTGAACAGGTAAGTGGGTGTGTACCTAGCTAAAGTGTTTTAGTGATCCCGGATCCGGTCACAGTTATTGTTCTCGATTACGTAAGAAGGTAAAAGGATCGATGTTGGATATTGGCGTAAATAATAATCCGTATAAAACCGCCGCGGGCACTGCGCCATCTCCTGGGTAGGCTATTAACATTGGTTCATATTAAAAGCTGTGTAATGTAAGGTTGTTGATAAATATTTTTATACCGACTGTTTAGTTCTTTGGTCCTACCTTCTTGCCTACCGATTATCTTATTTAACCAAATTATGAATAATTAATTACCTAGCGGGTAGGTAGCTATCCATGTTACCTTGTAGGATTTTTATACATTTAATTAATTCAAAATATTTAGAGAAACATATTTAACCATAATTGTTAAGTTATTTAAAATTAGTATTAAGTATCGATACGTTAATTCTAGTACCCATTCCTTATCAGGTTACCTTGGTTACTAATAAATACTGAAAAATGATTTTTTAATTAACCATGTTATAATAAAATACGTTATCCCGGAGTTACTTATTTATGTCTTCAGATACATGAGTATACGAGAGAAGTACTGTTATTAAGGGGGTAGTTATGAAAATTGTTACGGATTTTCATAAACTACTGAGATATTCAGGTTTTTATATTTACAGAAATTTGTTGTTAAATAAATGTCTCCATAAATGTGCTTTCCGCTCTCCCCAATGTGTTAGTGAATGAACCAATGTACCTGTCCTACTTAAGGTTGTATTAGAAGCATGGTTGGTAAAAAATACTTTCGAACTAGCGTTTTTTTTTTGAAACCCGTTTTGACGGTAATTGAATATTGTACATCATAAAAAAAATCACTAGCAAATTATGAAAAATGTCCTTTAAAGTATAACAGTATGTTCCTTACCTACCCACACATCAACACCATTCTGTTGATGCTCCATTTATCACTTGGTAACAAACTTCGCGAACACAAGTCACAATTAAAATTACTTTCAATTCAGCAATAAAAAACAAATAAACAAACAAAAAAAATCAACGGAATAACATCAACGCACGAACACTAACGAAACCTGACTTCTTCCATCGAAAAACAGTTCGGTTTCAGTCACAAAATGGCCATTTGTTGTTTAATAATTGTATATCACATTTTATTCACTGATTTTGATTTAAAACTGTCGTCTCTTCTTGAGTTTCGTATGATTGGAATGCATCGTTTTGATTTGGTGTTTACGGTTATAGTTAATTACGGAGTATTTATTGGTATTAACGTCAGTCAGTGCGGTTAGAGTGATGTGTAGGATAATTGCGTTGTGTCGGTTGTTTGATCGGCGTTAGGAGTGTCGGCGCAGTTTCCCGGCGCGGCGCTAGTTAGGACGGACTATCTCGCGGCGAGTGCTGCTCGGGAATCCCTGGTGTGGGCGGCTGCTGCCCCCCGCGGCCCGCGGACACGCGCGGGGGCGGACGGGAGGGGGAGGGGGGAGGGCAGACTCGCGCGCCGATGCTGATCGTAGATTTAAAGCGTTCGCTTGTACATTATTTATTAGTGTGTGTGGGTAAAGAATTGTTTTATTCTAAAATGTCAGCTTTCTTCTGCCTCTTAGCCGTGTCCTACTCTTTTTTGTCTACTCACGCTTTTTTCGTAATTTTTTATAAAATATAGGATTGACAAAATTGCCGATTTTACTTTGCAAATGAGGTGTTTATCTAGAAATATTGCTTTTTGTTTTATACGATAAATCTATTAGTGATCAACACCATTTTGTGTTTTATAATCACCTGCTATTTAGGAGCTAGTAATTAAAAAAAAAAAACAATTTTTTTACATAAGTTTATTTTAAGAATGAGCACTTTATCGTTATGAACCCTTATCATTTTATTAGTTATTTAATTATTCTAATTGATTTATTTCAGAGGAAACAAGTCAGGTTTTTTTGAGTTTCAACTCATTTACTTTATTATTGAAAGATTAAAAAAAAAATATCATCTTGAACATAAATGAGGTGACTTAAAAATTCCAAGCAGAATAAATTTCAAACTTAAAAAAATCCTGCTTCAGTAAACAAAATGTCTCTGTTTTATATTAATTGAAAAAGAAACCAATTTAACAAACTGCGTCACGGTATTTATCTCCTTACATAATGTGCATTTTCATATACAAATATCCAAACGAAGAATCATATAAGAATAAAACGGAAAATGGGCGTACACAAACAATCATAATATACAATAATTAGCCGTTAATTATTACTTGTATCCGGGGCGCAGAAATCAGAGGGATAAGAATCTAACTCGGCGCAGGTCCCGCGGTGGGCTGTCCGCGGGCCCCGCCCCCGCCACGCCTAGCGCCCCCCGGCCCGCGCGATCTCCGCCCCCCCTTGTTGCTGGTTACCCCGGCCGCTTCTCGCCGCTCTATTGTGCGCTGAATGGAGTAATGTTACCATTTTACCATAGCTGCATGGCGAAGAGCTAGCTTTTCAAGGAGGAGACAAGGAAAGTCTTGGTTGAAACATACGTTACATTTTCAAGAGCTTTTCCGCTAGAGCTTTTATTTTATTATTTTGACGCTTAGATGGTTTGGGCATGTAGAGCGAATGAACAAAGAAAGAAGTGTGAAAATAACATACGATGCAAAAGTGAATGGAAGAAGAAGTCGGGGACACCTGAGGAAGACATGGCACGATCAATCAAATCAAAGTAAATCGGTCTTGTGAAGAGTCAAAATAACAGAAGCGTATGTATGAGACGGTGTATGGATGTGAATGAAGCAAGGAGTGTGTGCCCACACAGAGTTGTATGGCGGTCTGTCTTCTCTGCCTACCCCTGCGCGGAAAAGGCGTGATGGTTAGTTAGTTAGTCCGAAAACGCTTACTATTTAGCACTTTATTGTTTTTCTTGTCACCTATCCTATTCGAGGTTGGATAGAACCTTGGAGTAACAATATATGGAGAGGGAGCTAATTATTTTTACCCAATCTATACAAACTTGGGATAAATCACTTTCTCCGGGTTTTTACGTCGTGCACCATGAGAAAGAAGGAGACAACAAAATTTCCCAAATTATCACAACGCTTTAAAGTATTGTAAAGAATGTTCTTCGTGTCTCCGCGTCTCCAGTTGACTCCGCCCACATGTTTTTGAAATGCGACATTAATGGACATAACTCAACGGTTTTTACGTTATATGCTATATTTCTGTTTATAACAATACTATGAAAAGTGGTTTTTGATTGCAGCCCGGAACAACTCATTGGAAATGCCTAAACTTTGCCGAGTTAGATTAATACCTCTCTGATTTCTGCGCCCCGGATACAAGTTATAATTAACAACTAATTATTGTGTACTATGATTGTTTTTTCCGCCCATTTTCCGACTTATTCTTATATGATTCTTGTTTTGAAATTTGCATATGAAAATGCACATTGTTTAAGAAAGTAGCTACCGTGACATGGTTTGTTAAATTTGTTTTTTTTTTATTTTTTAATTAATATCAGAATTTTATTTTCTTTCACTCGTAATACTTACGTAGGCTTAGAAGCTGTGCGTTACGGTGTCTTTCTCCACCACGTCTTCCATAAAACTTCCCTCGGTTTTCAGTTGAATAACTTGAGGCTGTGCAGTTATTTGAGTTTTTTCATGTTGATTCTGCACCCACGGTAACAATAACAGCAAATATAATAAATAAATATAATTTGACACTGTTTTCTCTAATACGCAATAGGGTATGTTGTGAGCGTGAGCACGAATTAGTATAAATTTGATATTGTTATTTTCACCTTACTAGGAGACTGCTTTTTTTTACAGTGAATATCGCACAAGAGTCTCAATTGCTCCCAACCGTCTAGAACCAGTGAAGCTATGGCGTCCCCAATTGGGGTATGTTGTGAGGCTGAAGGTAGTGGGGAAGGGAATGAGATGAGGAAGAGGAAGGTTGAGAAGTACCTGGCTATTCAGATCTGGTCAACAAACACGGCTAAAGCCATTTCAAGCAACGTTTCAATTCTAAATGGTGGTCTTTCACCAGGGCGATACTTAGAGTATCTACCACTCTACCGATGTACATTATGTGTACGTTAAAATTATGTACGTTCATGTATTTTGAAGAAGATAATAGAAAGTTTGGTCTGTTTGTACGACGCGACACTACGTCTGGTAGACCGTCCGTTTTTACTTGGTCATGCATTCTTCTTCTCAAGTCCACGAAGTCTTACCTCGTTGCCCCGTGGACCATTGTTCCAGCCTCCGTGTGTGAGTGAATAACTCTGCCTGCGTTTGCAAACTGTCACCGTTTCGTCGCAGCATCATTAGCTCTGATTCAGAAAATGCACTCATCAAAGTGTGAGATTCAGTAAAACGGGAACAGATCAGTAATTTTGTAAGCCTTTGATACGTCAATGCATAAATTTACTTATTTTTATGCGGTGAATGTTTCGATAACAAATTCGAACTTTCGTTGGACTTGTGCCAATGATAGATGTTACCACTGTTCAGTACGAGATATATAAATTGGACATAGTTATGCAGAAAACAATTTGCCAAAATCGAGTTTTGTATGTTTTCCGATAGATAAATAGGAGATTTATATCTGCTGAAAATATTTAAGCTCCAAATGCAATAGACTTTTGGTAATTCGTTTTATTACCAACACTCATTGCAGTATTTGACTTAAATTGAAGTTTAATTTATTTTATTTTAAATCTTATAATACGCTGCCGGAAACCATCAAAATTATGCCAATTAATATATTCGTAATAGCCTGTAAAAACTATTAAAATACATTTAAATCAAAATAATATGTAGAATATAAGTTAAAATATTATAAAGTTAAAATAAATAAATAATTAGATATTTGTAAACTTGAATGTACAAAAAACCAATAAAAAAAACATTGAAATGAAAGTTTACCAAGCAAATACAATTAAAAAAAATACTTCGACAAAATATTAATAACCTATTTCTAATAATTCTCATAAAGAAAAAATAACACTGATATTCACTTTGCAAATGCCGATTACGCATATTAATGCTTTTGTATCGTCTTATTTTCAAACGCCTTTTTCTCGGTTTCTCCCTTTTGGGGTTAGATGTTTTCTGCATAACTACGTCCAATAGTAAATTGTAAATAATATTAAACTTAATTGGTAAGTAATTACCTAAAATAAAATGCTATTTCCAATACGATCTTGTACCTGTATGTTAAACGCTTTACATCTGATGAAAATTTCAGTACAAGTAATAATATTTTTAAATTGTCACAACAAGCAAACACTTTGTGGATTGGCATGATTAATTAAATAAAAACACACGTTGTTTTATTCCACTTTTATTTTGGTACTCGTATGTTAATTAGTTTCGATTCAGCAGAATCTTCATCGGGTCTTAAAAATATACTGTAAATTTTTCCGATGAAGTTCTGCTGAATCGAAACTAGTTGACACATACAAAAATTAAAGTGGATTAAAACAACGTGTGGTTTTATTTAATCAATAATATTTTTATAAAAGTTTTTTTTTAAATTACTTGGTAAGGATTCGATATTTACAAACAAGGTGTAGGTAGTCAAATAATTAAAATAATGTATACATTTCTTAAGCAGGTACCTAAAATTATAAAGAAAAGATTCGATTATTTTAAGTAGTATTAAAATTGGTTTTAAGGTGCGATAGTTTGAAAACCGAAAATATCTTCTCTAGAGTACCTCCTATTATTAGTTTTATCAAAAAAACGCGGCTTCTTTGACGAAAAAATATACGAAGAATGTAAAATTGACCTAAATTTTCCCCCAATCTAACACACAGTTACTCCACCCCTCCGTGGCGAATGTTTCATCCCACATTCCTCGGCGGGGGTGGAGAAGAGGTTTCCGAATGTGAACATGAATGAATGAACGGTTAGAGAGAGTATATCAGAGAGACAAACCGCAGAGTAGAGGGAGACTTATTTTCAGTAACGCTCTTAGATGAAACCTCAGAGTAATAATATACAGGAAGGTGCGCTTCTGTAGTCAGTATTCATGATTTTTGCCTGACTCGGGAGTGGCTAGGACTAAGGCTAGGGTATTTATACATCCATTCACAGCACATGTTGACATAATGTTTTTGTTTATTTGTATAACTACCTTTCACAGTATTGTTATAAACAAAAATATAGGATATAACCTAAAAAAACTGTTGAGTTATGTCCTGTTATGTCGCATAACAAAACGTAGTGGATGGAATCGCCGGAAACGCGAGAGATGAAAAACATGCGTACATACCGAATGGTGGTGCTGTATTATGTGAGAACTTGTCTTGTCTCTTTCTCTCTCACGGTTTACGACGTGAAAACACAAATAAAGTGATTTATCGCAAATTTGGTATAGGTTGGGTAAAAATATTTAGCTTTCTCTCCATATATATTCTTGCTCTGAGGTTGAAACTGTTACGCGGCACTGGAACTTAAAGATGATAATTGAATCTCTTATGATGCCCATTAAACTCCAGTAGCATAATCACCCGATAAAATCAAACGAAAACTGACGCAGTCTCTGATTAGATAATACATCATTCATATCAACCTGAAATTAAAACACCTCCTTGATATGGCGGTGTGTTTTAAATAACAATCAAAATTTCTACCAAAAATCATTTTTCATTCACAAATAATCACTTTAAGTCGTTCTTTACCCAAAACAAAATCCCGAAATGAGATTTTTTGTTCCCTTCCGAGGGTAGTGTGGAGATTCCTCGGCTTAATGATGCACCAATGACAGACGGGAATTTTGAATAGAATCGGTAGCCCAGCTACTGTAGCCGGCCGTGGAGTGGATCCGTGTGATCAACTTTTTAATTTTGTTTTTTACTCATTTATGAATAGAGCCCCAGGAGTTAATAAAAAAACCGCCAAGGAAAGCGAGTTCATACAATAGTAATCATTTCTAGAACTATTGTTGTGATATTATGAAACTGTCTGCTACCTGATACTGGTGTTGATTCGTCCTGTTTCCCCGGTTTTTTTCCATCTCGGAAGGTCATAATGAAAGCTCATTATATTTTCAAAATAAGCTTATTATACGAGTACCTTCACCCGCCAATTCCTAAACATTCGGCTGAAGGAAAAGGGGCCTTGTTTTCGTATTTAGAAGTAAAACTGTTGAAAGCATAATACATAATAACAGTGAACTTATAAAAAGCTGTTTTATGATAGTTCACCTCAAGTGTACTTTACACTAAATTACTTAACCTAATATAACAACGAGAAAATAATATATAAAAGATGTGTATGCAATTTAAAATTATCTAAAATCATGATCGTTTTCGTAAATCATGAAAAAAGAAGTTTAGATTTATATAAAACAGTGAATATGTACGTCACAGATTAAAAAAAAACAATTTACTGGAAACAAAGGGTGTAAAAAATCCAGAAGAAAAGTTTTGTATAAATATGAAAAAAAAGTCGACGGAAATAATATTCTATATTTTCGTAGAAAGCAATCACTTTGTGGTTTGGCATATTTAAAGAAATTAAAATAATAACTTTGTAAAAGACTATGGATATTAATTTAATATTCATGACCGACCTGTTTCGCATAGCCTAAGCATCATATCATCAGGGTACAAAATTAAACTAAACAAAATAAAAATAAAATAACGAAACGACGAGAAAACATTAGGATAACATTTAAATTATAACAAAGGAGCAGAGAGAAAGTAACAGATAATAGGAATTGAAAGAGATAAAACGTCAACTGATAAGGTAAATGATAAATTTTATGAGTTTACAGAAAATATACCTAATATTATTTCATTTCTTGAATTAATATTCATTAAAAGATACATGAACTAATCAATAATATATTAACCTGTATTGTTTACGATTGACTTCCAATGTTTTGGCAGATTTTAGATTCGACTTCTGAGGTTATCCGATGGTTTTGATACGAATAACCCTTTAAGATAATTTAAAGAAAACACATTGTTAAGAAATGTTTTTTTTCTATCACAGCAAACCTTAAAAATGATCCGTTTCTCCAAACATATAGCCATGGATGTAAATTTGAGCAAACAAATCCACAATTTACATTAAAATTACCTCCATCTAAATTACTGAATGCATTTGTTGAAATAGACATGAAATTATCACATCTCAGCAAACGTCGAAACTGAACTTCTTCGCACTTATTTGTATATATGGATATCAAGGTAGGAAAGCTAAAACATAAAAAAATCTTTAAATATAATTTTATGAAAGAAAATTACTTGGCCATTTAATGATATTCTTTATTGAGTACCTAGTACCTACGTATACCCAGTAGACCATTGATTGAGAAATGCCCGATTGATGCAATGGTAGTAGGTTGTATTTGATGGTATTTGTGGCTACCCAGCGATCCGAGTACCAGCTTTACTTTTGGTACGATTCTTTCTCACGGTAAAGTTTCCACAGTCTAGTACCAGACGTTTTTTAAGGTAGTAAGTAGGTACCTTTGTACCGTTTTACAGTCGAAGCGCAATCCAAGTCTGGTAAGGTGGCCGCCGTACTGCAGGATATATTATTTCCAAATCGATCCGTAGCAATCAAATCGTTTAGTGCTCATTGTGTACCTACCTTGGAGTAACAATGTATGGAGAGCGAGCTGATTATTTTACCCAACCTATACAAATAAGCGATCAAATCACTTTCTCCGGGTTTTTGCGTCGTACACCGTGAGAGAGAAAGAGACAACAGATATAATAAACCGCTTCTACGTATTGTCGCGATGATCTTGGGCTCCTGGGTCACCGCGGGACTCCGCCCACATTTTTGTATTATGCCACTAAACTTGACACAACTAAACGGTTTTTTAAATTATATACTTTATATTTTTGTTGATAACAATACTGTGAAAAAGTGGTTATACGAATAAACAAAAATATTATGTCAAAATGTGCTATGAATGTATGTAAAAATACCCTAGTCTTAGTCTTAGCCACGCCCAGGTGTGCCGAGTCCGGTAAAAATCATCAAAAACTGACTACACTGCCTTGGATAGATACCACTATATATACTCTACCTACCTACCGACTTTATGAGAGGTACATTTAGCGTTTTTTTACGATCGTAAAATTGCAGAGGGTGGAGGAACTTGTAAATTTTTATAATCTTAAACTGCAAAGCATTTACAGCGTCCTTGAGGTGATTTTTCACAAAAACGACGCTAAACAAATCATCCCAATATTATAAGTTCTGTTTTAGTGATGCTTGAAACATCAAAGACTGACAATAGGTGAGAATTGGCAGTTTTTTTTAAGCCAGCAAAGTCATTTATATCCTGAGCTACGGAGCTTTGTAACATTAATCTGAGTGTCGAAGTTTATTAATTAATTTTCAATAATAAGTGTTTTAGAAAATTGTAGATAGTAATTTTAACAGAATCGGAGAGTAAATAGTGATTTAAAAAAAATCTGGATGAAATGAGATATTGTTGCTAGAAAGACAAAAGGGCCCTAAGCGACACGTTGGTCTAAAATGAGTTAAATATGCAGTTTTGACCAGTTTTTTATCTGCATCGAAAGCTCTGACTCTCGTTTGATTCTGAAGACTTTTGTGGCCCTCTAAAATATATTTACCATTTGGTAGAAAGCTTGACTCAATCGACACAATTTTGGGACGTTTTTAGCTTTTTGTTGTTTTAGGTAACTTAGTGAGAGCATTCAGCAAACTCTTTTTTTAAAATCCAACCTGGTGCTGAAGAATTATGAATTTTATTGTAAAATAATAAAAAAAAATTAAATGTGCTCTTATGTAAACTTCCCAAAATGGCGCTTAAGTTCTTTTACCTTTCCGACGACGATATAGGTTTCTTTTTTTTCCGAAGGAAGCAAAAACTTGGGGGTGTGACAATCTTGTGAGGGCAGCACTGGACTTCTTGCAGGGCCCCGTTTATAAACAATGGAGTCATTTCCTGATGGGGTTTAATTTTATTTCTTTATTGCTATTATTTATTACTATGTTATCATGTTTTCTATTTTTATTTATACTTTGTATTTTTATTTTAATACTTTGTATTATATGGAACTCATGGGACCACCTCCCTGAGATCTGGAATAAATTAATAAAAAATAAAAATAAATTGAGATAAATAAAACAATAAACTTTGTAAAGCACCACTTTATTAGAGTTTGATGTAAAAGCCCTGAAGAAGCTTGAGAAAAGCGAAACCTGGTTGGTGGTTAACTCTAATAAAGTGGTGTTTTACAAAGTTTATTGTTTTATTTAATAGATATAGGTTTCGTAAAACATTTTCGATCGGTAAGAAATATTGTTGGATGATTTGTTTTCCTTTTGTCGAGTATGGTTTCAGTACAAATTGACTGTAAATTTTCTTCCTAGAGTAAACCGTGGGATACCCTTTTTTTATAGGAAAATAGTTAAAATTGGAATACACGGTGTAATGTCCAGCAACGTGCACATTTTGAATTCAGTTTTTATTTTAAACATTTTTAGCTCTGAGTTACTTGGACGTTCGGTGAATTCTAACGGATAAAAAATGGTCTGTTGCTTTTCAGAATAATACAGACCATAGTTTTTGTTTTAAGCATTAATTTTAAAAAAACTTTTTCCTTAGTAGACACTTGATAAAACTATAAAATAAAACATATTTTTATACATAAGTTAAATCAACTTTTATGTTCGATGATTACAGCCTTATTTTAGATCATAATTATGTTGTTATCTTGGAGTAACAATGTATGGAGAGAGAGCTAATTATTTTTACCCAACCTATACAAACTTGCGATAAATCACTTTCTCCGAGTTTTTACGTCGTACACCATGAGAGAGAAAGAGACAACAAATATAATACACCACTTCTATGTACTGTCGCAATGATCTTGGACTCCTGTGTCACCGCGGGACTCCGCCCACATTTTTTATTGTGCCACTAAACTTAACCCAACCAAACTGTTTTTTAGGTAATATGCTATATTTTTGTGGATAACAATACTGTGAAAAAGTGGTTATACGAATAAACAAAAACATTATGTCTTTATGTGCTATGAATGGATGTATAAATACCTTATCCTTAGTCTTAGCCACGCCCAGGTCCGCCGAGTCCGGTAAAAATCATCAAAAACTGACTACACTGCCTTGGATAGATACCACTATATATCCTCTAAGGTTGTCATTATTTTAAAGGTAGTGTCAATGATATATTTTTTAAGCTTACGAACTTTAATTGCTTTCATCTTTACCGTTAATTAATTTATTGCGTACTTTTATGGTTACCTTTTGTTTTATTTGACTTTGTCAAATTTTGCTTCAGGTTCAATGTTTTTTTTTTGTTTTTTACTTTTAGTTTTAAATATTTTCTTATATTTTTAATAAACCTCACGGGAGTTACAATTAACTATGTTTAATTTGGTTTTTGAGTATATACGTACGAGTGTGGAATTTTCTAATTCGGAACTGATGTTAATTGAAATTATCAAATATTAAAAAAAAACTTTTCTAATTTCTACCTATCTAATAAAGTAAGTACCTAGCTATAATGTATTTAAGCAGACATTACTAAATATTTAAAATAGATGGATTAAATCAAAAACAAAAAATTCTTGGCAACTCAAGTTAAATCCCGTGATTTTTCACGAGTAACAAATAGTTAAACAATATAATTCCTTTGTACGTACGTATGTACGTAGAAGTGTGACATTTTCAAAATTGGAACTGATGTATGTGTTAAGAAAATTATCAAATTAAAATGCCTACCTATGATATTTTTTGCCACACGATTATTTCAATTCTATATTTGAAAATTGACGCGTAAAGCAACTAATATCTTTTTGATTCTGTAGAAACAAAATTTCGCTCTTCTCATCATAGAAAGTCAAATTACATCCCGTGATTTTTTTTTTCGATCAAATTGTATCAACTACAAATAAAATATAAATACAATTTTTATAACATTTATCACAGAACGATATTTTTAATAAACGTAGAATAGAGTTTCTTTCATTTCTGCTTTGAAAAGCGTGTGTAGGTACGTAAAAATGAATAAAATCTTTCGAAATGGTGATTGGTCTATATTTTATTATTTTACATGTTTGCCTATCATTACAGACTAAGGTGTCTTGTGAGTCATTCAGAATCATTTGCATGCAAACATTGATTGGTATAAAGTGACGTTTATAGGTTGATTGATATCAATCATAATTTGAATATATATCTCGTGTTTTGTTCTCAAAGAATTTAGTAGAAATTATCAACTCGGTACCTTATGCATAGCATCTTATACGTTGAAACCGTCGTCGGTGGCAAACATTTTCAGAAGTTAAATAATATAATCAAAGCTACGCGGAAAATTCTGTTTGGCAGCGGTGCCCCGACCTAAGAGATGGGTTTTTGAATGGGTTCGGTAAATAATGACTACGTTCATGAATGTACAGATCTGGTCTCATCTCACACAGTCGCAGCCTCACTGGTCCAGCGGGACAGCGTCCACCCGTGGCTGTGTGTGTGGAGAGGTCCATTCACAAATTCCTCCCAAACACATAATAATAGTGGAGTGTAATATTGTTGGTAAGATGAGGTCTAAAAAAACCCATTAAAACGCCTCCTTAATCGAAATTGATACGAACGACTTCATATTAAATATAAAGTCCGGTGGGTTTCTGTTCATATACAAGACCTGCTTTATTAATATCTTTCAAAATAAATAGATATTTTGTTTGTAAGACTAAATCGAAAAACAGATTTACTTATCCATCTAGACGTAAAAGTAAATAACTGTTAAATAACGTTGACTTTTTGTAACCGTCGATTTGTAATTCGAAAAATAATTCATATTGATTAATTATGTAGCGCCGTTTTTGTGACAACTCAAGAATGACATTTAAGGGGGCTTACCAACTTTTATCAGCATATCTATAGATCGAGTGTTTATTAATTATCAGGCTTTAGGCTTGAAACCTGGCTTATAAGATTTAAATAATATCTGGATTTTTTTTCTGTCAACATTTTTCTTTGGAATAATATCATTAAATTTCAATAAAAATATGAAACATAAAAAAAAAGTCGCGACCAAGACTCGAAATCGAACCTCTAATAAACTATCCGGGAGAAACCTTTTTGGAAATCGGATTTTTTTATCAATCTCATACTTCCTTGAATATTGTTAGTGTGTATTTTTTCCAATTTCTTCCGATAAAGGCAGCCATATTTGTAATGGTATGCAAAGCTCTACTCGAGTACAGTTGTAGATATACCTAGATGGTGTCTTGGATAAACACCCATTTTTATTTACGGAAGATCTTTTGACTTTTAAAGTCTTTTCTGTTTAATAGTAATAATAATAAAAATTATTCCGGAATGTATGCAGGAGTAGTGCAATGCAATACCTTCCATAATTGATTTTAATACATAATAATAATATTATTAACAAATAAGAATGAACAGAAATTCATGAGAAAAAAAATAATAATACAAGTAAAAAATATTAACAAATATTAACTCTATACTTTGTTGAAAATTATTGATATTATTTCAAAAATTAATATTAAAATAAAAAAAAATTATTAAGTCAATTCTTATTTATATACATTAATTTTGCCTAGTTGTAACGTAAAACGAATAGTTAAGTTGTGATTACGTTTTTAGAAAAAGACGAAGCAAAATTTTAATACGAGTATATATATAAATTCTAAGATAATTTTTTCAGTTCGGTCTCAGCGCTTTGCGGCCGTCCCGTGGCATTGCTCGTTTGTACCCGATCCCCGATCCCCGTCCCCATCAGCCATCAGCCATCAGCGTGGCATGGCATGACGTTATAAGAACAGAGTCTACCTATTTCTAAATATAAATACGAGTTCGCCCGTGTATGGCATCGCCGTCTTTTGTTAAATAAATTAGTTTCGGTGTCTACCATATTACGCCGATAGCCGGGCTACCGTAGTGCTACAGGTGGCCTGTTGCCTGTTGCTTGTTGCCTGTTGCCCGTTGCTTCGCAGTAATTAACACTGCCAGATACCACATACCAGATCGACCAGCTGCTTCCACGGATACTTGGCTCTGATACACTTTACGGGCTACAGGCTACATGCTACTGGCTACCGGGTACCGGCTACTGGCTACCGGGTATAACCTCCCAGTCCTCTATTCTTCCACCATTAATAATGTCGGATAGAGCGATCACGGCTCGGCTTTCTTTGAAATATCTTCATGGAATTCCAATTAGTCTTTGGTATTCGCGACTTGGGAATCATTTGTCAGATATCAAACATCGAATCAACGTGCGCTTGGGAGAAACTCGTCTATACAGTCTACACACAGGTTTACACTACTGACCACAGTGACTACTCGGCACCACCAACATGTAGTAGTAGGTATACACCGAGTACGGATCGCCGGCACTTTACGCGGAAATCATCCGACATTCTTCGTTCTTTTTCATCAACAGTTTCGTCCAGTCGTCTCGAGCCATGATTGATTGTAATATTATTTTGTAGCGAAATAAATCACCAAATGGCCGATTTGCGAGGCGAGGATCTCGTGCTCGCTTTTCTGATGAAATCGTGACCGGGAATTCCCGAGGGAAAATAACAAATTTATAGAAAAAACATCTTCACTTAACAAGTAGGCAATGATTCGAATTTTTGAACATTATGTTTGCTCATTGTTCTGTTATTTTTTTATTTTTTTTACCCTCTATATGTACGAGTATATATATACCTTAAGTTTAGTTTAATTTTGTTTCCTGATGATGCTTATTAGGCTAAGCGAAACCGGTCGTTCATAAAAATTAAAATAATATCCGTGGTCTTATACAAAGTTATTTTTTCATTTTTTTTAAAATACATATGTCAAACCACAAAGTGATTGCTTTCTCCTATGAAAGCGTATTGTTTTTATAATTTCTAATTTTGAAACTGTTAATTCGTGGTGGAACTCCATTTAAATGATTTTAATGATATTACATTTTAAACTTTATTCCACTATTTTTTTATTTAAGACCTGACCGGTTTCACCTTATGACGGGCATCTTCAGGACCAGTCTGAAGATGCCCGTTATTAGGCGAAACCGGTCAGGTCTTAAATAAAAAAAATGGAATAAAGTTAAAAATTTGGTATTATTAAAATCAGTTTTGTTTTAACTTATATTTACAGAGATTATTATTTAATACATAACTGACGCTTATGATTTTTGATTTTCCACAATGATCTTCAAATGCAGGTATAATTTTTCGTTGAAGCCAATGATTTTAATAATGACCACATTCATAATTTCATGATTTTATTTTCCAAAATTATTCTCAAGTGATTTTTGCATAACTTCTGCTAATCATTTTTATTCTGATAATATCTTAAAATGTATGACTTATATTTATAATATTTTTAATGCGCACTTATGGTAAAATATCCAAACCAAGATACATAAATTCACTAATTATTTTGACTTTAAGTGAGGCAAATGATTTTATAGGCTACTCACGTTTCATTATTTCCAGAATATGACATAATGAAATTGACAAGTATTTACGTGTGGTTTTAAAAAAGTATTTAAGTTCCTTATATGTACTCTAAAGATGTCGCGCTGTTGACAAAACTAGGTAGAATGCAATTTAAAAAGTCAATTAAGCATAGTTTTATTTAATTACGATAGTTTTATAAACATGCAAAGAAAAAATCCTAAGCTATTTATAGATTTTCAATTTGACTACAATGATAATCAAATGCATGCTTCTTAAATGAAACGTGGAACGGTTGAAATGTGTTTCTTAAAGCGTTTGCGTTTCATAAGCATATCTTATTTTAATGG
The DNA here is from genome assembly GCA_022651775.1 of Drusus annulatus. Taxonomy (NCBI): domain Eukaryota; kingdom Metazoa; phylum Arthropoda; class Insecta; order Trichoptera; family Limnephilidae; genus Drusus; species Drusus annulatus. The sequence goes on from JAGWCC010000283.1 coordinate 101,968, forward strand.
AGTGTTCGCGGTCTGCTACTCCACCTTTTTTACCATACTGCTCTGTATAGTGCCACTTGTTGGAAAAAAACTAAACCTATGAATGAATCAAATGCCATTGCAAATACTGCAGACTTTTTTGGCAAAACGTTAGCCGATCGTTTCCGTATTATAAAATGCTGACTTTATGCCCAAATTTGTTTTATTGAATTATTGGATCGTTAAAGTGGGGTTTTTTGCAAGCTTTGGCGACAACCGTGAGAAAGTATTATTGGGAAACCGCTGGCTCTAAATAATCAGGAAATGCTGGGACTTAGTCACAATACAAAAGGTGTTGACTCTGTGAACGTGGACTGGGAATTAATAATCAATTAACAATGAAATCACACGACTTGTTAATGTTAAACGTGGTTGTTTCAGTGTCATTTTATTATTGATTCATAAGTGGAAAATGTTGTTTTTGGCGTGCAAATGTGCACTTTCAATGTCGCTTTTGAAATAATTTGGTAGGTCGTAGATAGTCGACACGTTCTAATTAACTTATTTATCTATCTAATCTATCAAATTCAACATAAGAGTGCTAGTCCTTACGAAACAACTATAAAAACTGGGTATTTTCGTAGGCCGGTCAATAGTCAATTATCATTATTTGATAAAAATAAATGTGTCTATTTCTATCTTCGCCAGGACCACGTACAAAAATATGCACCCCTCCCCACACACTGGGCTGCCCACAGATGAAAATTATAGTCACCCCCGCCCCTTGGGCATGTCAACCTTTTCCTGGCCTCAACACCTGTATTATAGCATTTAAGGCGACAGCACTCTCAAAACGGTAGGGGAGGGGATTCCCGAGAAACCTCTGAAATAATTCTGAAGAATCTGTGACAAAAATATCAAATGTTTTCTGAGGTTTCACTCGGCGTAAGTAATTTGTATTTTAAAATAATAAAAATTAACCCTTTCCATTCACATTCTTATCATAAAACTATTTATAATTTTTTTCATCGTAATGATTTTTCAGCAATAATATAAGCTGTAAATACCAGATATTATTCTTCTATACTTGATTCAAGTTTCTTCTCGATATATTCTTCGTATTATTATTATTTGAGATTACAGTTTATTTGTTTCTCTGAACCTCCTACAGCAAACTCTACCCTATAACCCTTCTGCCGTGCGTCACACATTCTTAAAGTTATCTCACATTGAAAAAACGTTATCTTATATTAAATAAAGGTGCCTATGTAATATAAACATTCCGTCGCTGTTGGATGGGTAAAAGCGTTTAAGAAAGAATTTGGTAAAAAATAAGTAAAATATGCAGTTTTGTTTTTTTCCAAAGACTTTTGTGGCCCTCTAAAATATATTTACCATTTGGGAGAAGGCTTGAATCAAGCGACACAAGTTTGGGAATTTTTTGAGCTTTCTGTCGCTTCAGGTAACTCAGTAAGAGCATTGAGTTACCTGAGTCAGCAAAAAAAAAATCCAACCAGGTATTGAAGACTTATGAATTTTAATTGTTGTATAAAAAAAAACTTCAAAGTACTTTGGTGTAAACTTCCCAAAATGGCGCTTCAGCCTTTTGCCTTTCCGGCGACGATATATACAGGTATACACATTAAAAATTTTTCAAACCAAAAATTTTGAAAAGATTGTCCCAAAACTTCAAAACCCAATTACAGCAGTTTTGGTCGTAGTTAGGCACTGCTAAGGAATTCTTGAATAAAATAAAAAAGCGCTCATTTTCCCAGAGACGTTCTGGGAAAAGAAAGAAACTGTTCGACCTCTTTCCCATCATTGGCTACGGCCATTTTGCCTGCAGCCGGAGATTTGTGAAAAACCTTTGACATTAGAAAGAACTGCGAGCGACGCTTCACTCAATTATAAAACTTTAAATTAATTGTAATTCGAAGGCGTGTAATAAAATCAACACGATAAAAAGCTTCCGATGCAAATGAAGTTGGGCACACACACACCCGGAGTTAGTGCCGCCTGATTATTGTTGATATATAATATTTGCTTTTAATTACGGATGATCCCTTTTAGGAGTGCTGCCACAAGTGGGAGTGTTCCTCTTTGTTTCCGTACGGCCTCCGTGTGAACAGGCGTGAATTATTATAATGGGGGGCGCGGGCGTTTATTTGTTTTACAGTGCGGTGTTTCTCAAACGCGGAGTTATTATTTAAACATTCGTAGGTACAGGTACCCACAGTGCGTTTCGTGCTCGAACCGCGAAATTTTACGAGTTAAAAAAGTTTGATGTTCATAAGTTTATATAGGTACGTGTATTAATAATAAATTTACGTCTAAATCTTGATCTATTAATTTAATTTAATTTTTTATAATTCAATTGAATTAATCTGATAGTATTAATACGACAAGCCGTCTTCTGTACACGATTGGTAGATCGTCGCGTGGGTCGCTAATTTCTGTAAAAAAATACTGGTAATTTTCGCTCACACGTAAAAAAGACCGAAATTTTATTACGATTACGCTACTTCGCGATTCACTCATCATGTCGCTTTTGACGTGTGTATCGAGACTAAACTAGTTAAATATTATTATTATTTGGTTCTGCCATTTTAAGTGACAGCTGTTTGGGTGTTTAAGACCATTATCGAATTGTGGTTAGGCTACATGTAAACGACAAAAAAATGGAGTTCTACAAATTAAACACAAAAACTATAATTATAAAATGTATATTTCTATATATATATGAAAACATATATTTTTTTTTACTGAAAGATAATATTTACATTGCTTGTTGTCGTTATTATTTAAAATAGTACCTAGGTATTCGAAGAAAATAGTATGCATTTTAATATTTTAAATGGTTTCTATTCATAATTTGTTTATATTTTTTATACCAACTCTACATCATTAACTGGTGGATTACTTTAATGAGGCACTATTTTTTTTCAAGTACCTACTTAATACAAAAAAAACTATTTATTTTTGATAAAAAAAAAAACGGAAAAGCACATAGTCAAAACGTTAACACGACATTATTACCAATTAAACCTTGCTGCGGCGTTGAAAACTGACTGAAGTCTGTCAGTGTATATTTTGGGAAGACTTGCGTATATGCCACTGCAGTGATCGAGTCGTGACACAACGTATGAGTTTACCAACATCTGGATTTAATTTGACGCAGGTGAAAGAAACCTGCGCTCACTGATTTGTTTATCTGGGATTTGAGTGAGAGATCTGCATCTGAACACCTAAGAGTTTCAAGGCATTTTTTAGGAATGATGTTACAACTGATGTTATACAATACTTGATATTAAATACTAATGTACTTTAAATGGTTCTTAGAGACTATTTTTTTTTTTTTTTAAGTATCAGTTCGAACCTTGAATTAATAATATATGTAGGGAGTGCTAATTATTTTTATCCAACCTACACAAACTTGCGATAAATCACTTTCTCCGGGTTCTTACGTCATACACCATGAGAGAGAAAGAGACAACAAATTTCATAGACCGCTTCTATATACTGTCGCAATGATCTTAAGCTCCTGGTTCACCGCGGGAATCCGCCCACATTTTTTACTATGCCACTAAACTTGACACAACTAAACGATTTTTTAGGTTATATGTTTTGTTGATAAAAATACTGTGAAAAAGTGACTATACGAATAAACAAAAACATTGTGTCGATATGTGATATGAATGGATGTATAAATACCGTAGCCTCAGTCTTAGCCACGCACAGGTGCGCCGAGTCAGGTTAAAATCATCAAAAACTGACTTCACTACCTTGGATAGATACTACTCTACCAACTCTATGGTTCAAACCCAACAGCTTTTAACCAACCATTCCTGAGCTTATTCGGAGTAAAAAGCGTTGAAGGCGTTTCGGTCTAGGGTGACATTTTAATTAAAAATAAATAAATTATTTGTCTTAAAAACAAAAACAAAAACAGCATTGGACAATAAGGGTCGGGGCGAGGGGGTGGGCGGTCACTCGATTGAGTAACCAGTGGCGACAAGTGACTCAAGTATTTTTTGGTTTATCTGTTGTAACTTTACTGGTTCAAGTCTGTCTAGTTCGATCTAAAACACCCTGTAATTTTTTTATAAGATGCAATACAGATGACGCTGCAATTTTTTTACCGGCCAAAACGACTTTAGATTATGAAATTTCGCGTTTGTAATTGTTTAGATTTTAGCAAGAAAGAGGTTGACATTTCGATGTTCTTTGAAAGACAAATTTCACGCACGTTTTAAACTCACTAATGTAGGAAAAAAAATTGCCGAAGTTGGTATCGCAATTCATTTTGCGGAATAACACTGGGGTCTAAAATTATACGAACATAATATCAAGTGAAGAAATTTACTGAAATTTTGTTATATACCTCGTGCCATGTGATATAAAATATCAGTTTTGAAAAATTGTTTTCGTACTTTTTTAAAAAAAATTTTTTTTTATATGAATACCGCACAAGAGTCTCAACTGCTCTCAACCGTCTAGAGCCAGTGAGACTATGGCATCCCCAAATAGGGTATGTTATGAGGCTGAAGGTACTGAGGAGGGGAAGGAGATGGGGAAGAGGAAGGTTGGGAAGTACCTGGCTATTCAGATCTGGTCACCAAACACGGCTAAAGCCATTTTAAGCAACGTTTCGATTCTGAATGGTGGTCTTTCACCAGGGCGATACTTAAAGTATCTACCACTCTGGAACGTGCCGCAAATATACTTTTTATTTATGGTTTTAAAGTTTATTTTGTAGAACTCCATTTTAATTTTTAGGTTTCTTAGTTTTATTTAAACAATAATTATTATTATTTTAATTTAAAAAAAACAGTTTTTAGTTAAAAAGCTCTGCGATGTAATTATTTTTTACGCGTGACAGCTGTTTCTTCTGAGGGCATTATCAAACTGTTAAGTGTACAGTTGTACAAAGTGTACAAACTGTACAGTTTGATAATGCCCTCAGAAGGCGAAACAGCTGTCACGCGTAAAAATAATTACATCGCAGAGCTTTTAACTAAAAACTGTTTTTTTAAAATTAAAATAATAATAATTATTGTTTAAATAAAAGTAAAAAACCTACAAAATACTTTTTATTATTTTCATATGAATTAAATGTGTTATGGCACATATTAATTAAATAAAAGTTATTGGCGCACGCCGGGTTTGAACCCGCGACCTTTGGATTCGTAGTCCAGCGTCTTACCACTCGACTATGGAGGCCGTCAAACCCTAGTACCTAATTTAATACGAAGTTCTAATTTAGTCCGTATATTTAAAAACTTACTTTTAGTATTATTTTTTACAGTTAATAAATACGAGTAATGCACATGGCAATTAATTGCTGCGAATCGCACACCAACGGTTATCATTAATTATTGAAATAATATCAATAATCTCCAACGTAAATATGAAACAGAAGATATAACGGTCGCGGCCGAGTCACGAACTCGGAACCTCTACTCTATCCGGGAGTAACGCTTCTCCCAATTGAACCACCGAGACTTTATAAGAAACCGGCATTTTAAATCAATCTCATACTTCTTTTGAAAATTATTAATAACACTTTTTCATTTTTTTTTGTCTCGGTTGCGGTTTTGTCTTGTTCTAGCATGCGCAAATAATTGTTAACTTTATTAACATGTGTTATTTCGCATTTAATTAATATAAAATAATGTGTAGTATATTTGCCCACGTTCCAGAGTGGTAGATATTCTAAGTGTCGCCCTAGTGAAAGACCATCATTGTGAATCCCCTTTTTACTGAATCTCACACTTTGATGCATTTTTTTAAATCAGAGCTTATGCTGCAGTTTACAAACGCAGGCAGAGTTATTCACTCACACACGGAGGCTGGAACAATGGTCCACGGGGCAACGAGGTAAGACTTCGTGGACTTGAGAAGAAGAACGCATGACCAAGTAAAAACGGACGGTCTACCAGACGTAGCTTCGCGTCGTACAAACAGACCACACTTTCTGTTTTCATCTTCAAAATACATGAACGTACATAATTTTAACGTACATATTATGTACATCGGTAGAGTGATAGATACTAGTATCGCCCTGGTGAAAGACCACCATTTAGAATCGAAAAGTTGCTTGAAATGGTTTTATCTGTGTTTGGTGACCAGATCTGAATAGCCAGGTACTTTTAAACCTTCCTCTTCCTTATCACCTTCTTCTCCACACTTCAACCCCATTACATACCCCAATTGGGGATGCCATAGTCCCACTGGCTCTAGACGGTTGGGAGCAGTTGGGACTCTTGTGTGGTATTCACTTAAAATAAAAATAAAGCACACTGTTATAGTAGATAGAAAACGTAGATTGAACAAAAATAAAAATACACCGTTGATTTACGTCAACGGGATGTAATTTGAACTATGTGAGTTTAACCTATTTTTATACAAAAAATAGGCCTTTTGTTATATAGGTTTTTTGTACTGTGAATTTTTAAAACTTTGCCACGCGATCTAGTATTTGTCTTATTTGCCACCAATACACAAATCGCACGAAGAACTCGTTTTTGATTGGATTGGCACAGTGTTTATACCGCTACGATGTTTTTTTGTGTTAATTTACATAGAAGAATCCATTTAACGGTTTATAATGAGCTTTTAGTTTCGGTATCAAACTGATTTATTACGATATTAATAACAAGATCTTCAACGCAAAAAATACTACATCAATAATTATAATTGATATATTACATTGCTGTAAATGATTATAAGGTTACATTCATTTTATTTTTATTTTGTGTGCTGTAATTTGAGTTGTGTGTTTTTTTTTCACTAAATACTCATATTATTATTTTCTCAAACTAAACCATGTAATTTATTTTTCAATTTATATTAGTAATGAGATTGGTTTAGAATGGTACTATTTATAGTACATTATGATGGTAGATAGATAATAAACACAGAATACAGTCTCCGGGAAAGCAAAAGGGCTTAAGGGACACTTTGGTAAAAAAATAAGGTATATATGCAGTTTTTATCAGTTTTCTTTTCTGTATCGAATGCTCTGACTCTCGTTTGATTCTGAAGACATTGTGGCCTTTCAGCCATCTAAAATATATTTACCATTTGGGGGAAGGCTCGACTCAAGCGACACTAGTTTGGGTCAAGTCCTTTGTCGTTACGGGTAACTTAGAGAGAGCATAAAGTCACCTGAGTTAACTTTGTTTCAAAATCCAACCAGGTACTGATATTATATACTTGATTTTAATTTTATTGTACAAAAAATAGCGATAATAAAAATAATTAAAGTTTTATTCCAGAAGGTATGCAGGAGTAGTGCAATGCAATACATTACATATTCATAAAATAAAGTAAAAGTTGTAGTACATACTCGTATATATACACAATAATAATGAAAAAATATAAATTCATAACAAAAAATTAAAATAATAAACGTAAAAAAATGTTAACGTAGGATATTAGGTTATAAACCAAAACCTTGAAGTGCTCTGGTGTAAACTATTTGGCGCTTCAGCCCTTTTGCCTTTCCAGCGACGATATAGTTTTTATTAAATGCAATTATTCACTCTAACGTCACACTGTTCAATGCAGTTCTTTTTAAATAATATTTATTTTATCTGGAGAATTTCGGTTGTTTTACGAGGTTTTAAAGCAAGTGTTTTTACGTGGAATGAAAATAAACATATTGAAGAAAATACGACATAACGCAGTAAATAAATACACATAAATATCCCAAAAGTTCATCATATACCTTCTATTCGTTGTATTAGGTCAACTGTAAGTTATAAGTTATAAGCTTAAGTGATAGGTTAGATAAATTAATTTGTAAAGCGCCCTGAGGTGTTTTTCCTACGAAAGCGGCGCTATAAAAGTTACCCATTTATTATTATTATTAGGTTGCGCAAAAACTTGTCGGAGAAAAACTCGATTTTGGGATATTTTTTGTAGATGTACAGTACAAGCTCAGTAATCTGACTTTTGATAATTCGACACGCCCACAAATTCGTTTTATTACTTCAAGCCGGGCTAAGAAAACAATACAACGAATGTTAAATGCTAATACGTTACTTACACTACGTAAATTAAGGGACGATATAATGGACAAAGTGCACCTACACATGCAAAATTAAAAAAAAAAAACTTCGATGAATTTATTTTATTTTGATTAAGTAAAAATTCAATTATTGTTTCATAATTCTAACAGTCCGATATTTGGCTGATTGTCTCGGTGTCGTATTAGAGAGCTTACGCTGCATACCCTATCTGTTATTTATTATAAAAGTTTGAGTACCTTGGAAGGGGTATCCGCTGAACATCGGCCTCATTCCTCCAGAGGAGGAAGGCATTCCTCCGCCTCCTTCCATCGCACTATCCTTTATAATTCACTGAAACCGAAACCTCAACAAATACCACCACTTAGTTTCCACACATTTTTACAACGAATTTTCCAACAAAAACGTTTACGTATTCACTTTTTAAAACACCCCAATAGCGTGGACACTTTGGATGAGTGTGCTTTTGGAATTTCACATAAAAGAAAATTTGAAGTTTTTCACTTCGTAGGAAAACCACAATACTTTGGCAGTATATGTTTGCGTGATTTCTCGCTGAATAACGAATAAGACATCAAAGAAAATCGCTTCAGTACCTGATATTTGCAGTTAGTTTCCACACATTACACTCCAAGTTACCACGAACTTTCCAAGAACTTATGAGAAAAAAGTTCACTTTTTAAGAGCACCACAACTGCGTTAACACTTTGCCTGTGTGTTTTGGGGTTTTGTGTCGATTCGCGAATATAACATGAAAGAGAATCACTTCAGCTTGCATAGTGTATTTGTATTGTTATATGTGTGCATTCACACTCGACGCAGCACTGGAGGAACGCGGCCACAAAGCACTATGGCCGTTTAATGCCGTAATCACCGCATAAAGTTAACAAACACAACTCGTTCACTGAAGTTCTTGAGCTAATAAAAGCGCAGTATTAACGACTAGCATTAAATACTTTAAAGCGTATGATGTATTGAAACAATGGCATTAAGTTATTCGGATTTAATCTCGGCGGTAAGCCGTGGCTAATGGCGAAACAAGTCGAGTACCACTCTGCAAAGGCTGAAATGGCGGCTGAAGTTTAGTGTTAAAGTACTGGGTGTAAAATGGATACCGTTCGGATATGATTGTATCGCAGAGGGCTGGGCCTCTGTGCATTGCGCTTCCCCCCAGCCGTATACGGAATACAGAACTCAGAACGCAGAACAGAACTTCGGCTTCTGGTTTGATATTCTGCTCGAGCGACACTGAGGGGGGCTCACCCGATTTTTCCATTATTTCATTACGTTTGTTCAACAAACGCGTGGTTCAGTGTGTAAACTAGTTTCCAGGGGGGCTAAACAGTTTCCGAAATTAATACAATTTATTATGCAGTATACATATTTTTAACTTTTATGAAAACTCTAACGAATTATCAAATAAGTAACATGAAACATTATTCATCCCTTAATACAATTGCAATATTGTTAGGGACAATTTAGGATCGTTATATGCACGTTTATAACGATGTAAATACATTTTGAACTAACCGGTGTTTTGAATTGACCGGTCGGTAGCTGAGTAGACAAACGCGTCGGATTCCCACCTGTGCGTCGTGGGTTCAATTTATATCCTGGCTAAGTTCTCCATTATTGCAAGAGTAACATTTTCCGTTTATTATAATGGCAGTAGGAGTTTTTCAAATATTGTCTGGTTATTCGTGACCCGGGAATGTTTGCCTTTCTTTAAAAAAACAGAAAAAAATGAGAACTTGAATTACTCGGAGAGAATCGTTTTTTAAATTTATTTCATGAACTTGTACTAGCTCAATGAAATATCACTTAACATTTATACATGCTCCCATTAAAACAAAACTCAATAATATCATACATTGAATCGGCTTAGTGATATTCCCGATCCAAATGGCTCCTGGAACAGCTTGAGTTTTGGTGCCTTTTAGAATCTTAATACTCTCAGATAGTAATAAAAGCTTTGCTATTTTCAAGGTTGACTAAAAATAAGGTTATTGTAAACAATTAAGTACTCGATCCTTAAGTAACTGACTCATTTTATCACTGTATATTTTCTTGAACCGTGATTAATTTTGATACCAGCTTTTTCTCATTGTTTTTCTGCGTTGAATCATTTCAAAATTATCTACAATGTTGATATTTACAAACATTATACAAGGGCATGCAAATAAATTATACTACTAGACAAGAATAAAGCCAACACATAAAAAAGCTTACTTATATAAAGGGATGAAATCTTACAATGAACTGCCGGAAACCATCAAAATTACGTCAATCAAAAAATCAAAAAAAGTCTGTAAGAACTTTTTAAAATACATATAAATCAAAATAATAAGAAGTAAATAATTTAAAATATTATTAAGTCAAAAAAAAAGAAATAATTAGATACTTTATAAACTTTAATGTACAAGTAACTTATGCATAATAAATAAATAAAAAAAAGCATTTGCGTTGCTCTCCAATTGCGTTCGCATACAATCGGGCCTTCTCAGATATGCTTTGAATATTTCAATAAAACCATGCGTTTCAGGTCCCATAATGGTTGTAAACCCCTCGGCTTCCATTTATCTATGCATTATTGTCCGTGTGGGAACTGTTTAAGTGTGTGTGAGGAAATGATAAGTAGGATTTCGCGTGATACGAGGCGAGAGGGGAGCGCGATAGAGCAGGACGAGTATAGTTGAGCACTTCTTGTTTATACGCGCACTCGGCCAATCACAATTATTTATTGTACCGGCGCATAAAGGGTGGGGATGTTGTCACTCGCGTCGTATCAAGGGGCAATTGTATTTTTATAAGGACTGTATCACTAAAATGTGGAGGGAGATCTGCCCGTGCGAGGGTTTGGGTATCACAAAATAGTCGAATAAAATTATTGTTTTTGGGGTAGGCACCTACGACCAAAAGTTATAATTTTTTTTAAGCATCAAAATGAAGTAGTGAGGATTGTTTGGAGGACGTTTTTAAAACTATGTCTTATTTATATTTACATTCGTTGGTATTTTGAACAATCTGTTTTGTTTCTTGATAGTGATATTTCTATTTACAAGAAAACTTCTTCTAGTTACAAAAAAGCATAGCATACCTCTCTCAAAAATATTAATGATAATTTATTGTATTATAATATTTCTATTGACTTATATAGGTTTTTTGGGTGCTAATCATTTACTCCGTGTTATTTTAATGTCACTATTATTTTATATTATGAATTGCACAGTTATGTTAAGACCCATAAACGCAAATATAATTAAATAAATATTTGTATTGTGGTTTTATATCTACATTGTTTGATTGTTTAATGGAAGATACTCTAGATTTCAGTCTAGTAAGAGACTTCCATTCCGAATCAAAATAATGCCTGAAATAGCTTGGGCTATGTTTAATGTTAAGATCTTAATAGTCGCATTCGATCGGTAAGTAGCTGAGTTGATACATGCATCGGATTACCACCCAAGCGTACGTCGTGGGTTCAATTATACTGCTAGTTAAGTCCTCCATTATTGCACAAGCAACATTTTCGGCTTATTATGATGGTGGTTTTTTGTTTGTTTTTTATTTATAGTTAATACCGCACAAGAGTCCCAACTGCTCCCAACCGTCTAGAGCCAGTGAGACTATGGCATCCGCAATTGGGGTATGCTGTGAGGCTGAAGGTAGTGGGGAGTGGTAAGAAATAAGAAAGAGGAAGGTTGAGAAGTACCTGGCTATTCAGATCTGGTCACCAAACACGACTAAATCCATTTCAGGCAACGTTTCGATTCTCAATGGTGGTCTTTCACCAGGGTGATACTTAGAATATCTTCTACTCTGGAACGTGCTGCAAAAATACTATGTATTATTTTATCTTAATTGAATGTCATATGACACATAATAATTGAATAAAAGTTATTTCAGCACGTCGGGATTGAATTCGCGCTCTCTAGATTTGCAGACGATCGTCTTACTATTCGACTACGGAGGCCGATAGAGTAAAAGTTTTTTCATATTGTCATGTTAATCGTAACCCGAAGATGTTTGTCACCGCATCCCCAAATCACAACATTCCCCAAATCATGGGCATGTCATAATTCCACCGATCCTAGAACTCCGTGGATAAATTGGAATCAAAAATCAGTAATGCTAACGAATCTGTACTAATTTGGAAGTGGCGAGCATTACACTTTGACCTAGGGGAGCTGCAGCTTTCAGGAGTCGATTATCACAGCTACAAAATCTCCAAAGTCTTAGATTACAAAAATGATCCAGCTGAGAGTCAGAGTGGTAGATATTATTATCGCCCTGGTGAAAGACCAGCTTCAGAATCTGAAAGTTGCTTGAAATGACTTTACCCGTGTTTGGTGACCAGATCTGAATAGACAGGTACTTCCCAACCTTCCTCTTCTCAATCTCCTTCCCCTCCCCACTACCTTCAATCTCACAACATACCCCAATTAAGGATGCCATAGTCCCACTGTCTCTGGACGGTTTGGAGCCGTTGGGACTCTTGTGCGGTATTAACTATAAAAAATATATTAAAAACTTTGTTATTTTTAGTTGAAATTATTATTTAATGAAGCTGTTTGTTGAAACGCTTAATTAAAAATGTTTACTACGTAGATTCTGATGATAAATGTATATTTACATTTATAGTGCTTAAAAATCTTTGAGCAAAACGATTACGACATTTAAAAATAAAGATTTTATGTATAAATATTTTTTGAACATTATAAACCACAAATGAACAGTTTTTTTCTCGTTTTACGATTTTTTTTAATGTTTTCCTTAGGGTATGCACAGCTTTTGAGCCTTCATAGACTGCACGCCACTGTAATGCGGAGCCGTTTATTCATCTGCGACCATTTATTACGGTTACCAGTTGTGCATTTTGATGTTTTTTTTTGGTATTTCCATATTCATCAATAAGAAATGGGCAGCTGTATCGATGTCGTAGCAAAGAAATAGGGAAACTAACATTAACACAGCATCATCTAATACGTACACGCGAGCGTGTGAAAAGTTCCCTGCTTATCCGACGCACACCGCGAACGCGCACCTCGCACACTCACGCAGCGCCGCCGCACAAAGGAGCGGCCCGGCCGCGATTGGTCGACGCGTAAAACACATGCATTGAAAATCAGTGTAGAATCGGGCACAATGCGTGGCATTCAGTCACGCTACGTAGCTTTGTGAGGAAATAAAGTGACTCTGTCTCCCGCCACCCTTGCCCTACCCTGCCGTCGCTCCCGACTACAATCATTCGAGCTTTGATTACAACTATTCGAGCTTAGACTACGACCGTCAAGGATATAACCTACTACCCCATCCACATCCCCCGGAAGCTGCCTACTTTCTGTTGCCTAGCATCATCACCGGCCTTGATATGCTCGTTGTTGACTTGTTGACGATGGTTTAATGCTGATAGATGCCCAATGATATAAATGCCAAAATAATGTTAATAATTATTTCACACTCTCAAGACACTGACAATATTTTGATATTTTCCTGTTTTACTTTGCATTTGTGTGATTCTTCGAATATTTGGGTAAAAGCCTACCTCCTTGAAGTAACGATATAAAGACGTATAGCTAATATTTATACTCAACCAATACAAATTTGCTATTAATCACTTTCTCCGACTTTTTACGTCGTATACAATGAGAGAGAAAGAGACAAGAAAAGTCGTCACATACTATTGCAGCACTTCTAAGTATGTAAGTACGTTCTCCGTCCGCGCTAACTTCACATCATCGAGTCGCATAACTTACATCAACGAATTTTTAGGTGGTTTCCTATATTTGCGTTGATTAAAAAACTTGCAGTGGTTATAAAATCAATTAAACATGATGGTGATATGTGCTAAGCGTGAATGTTCAAGTAAGACCAAACAAAGATTGTAAAACATCATTTTTCAGAGGTATTTCAACAGTTTTAAATATTTTTGACCGAACTTAAGAATTTTCACATTTATTTTTTAATGATATTAAGACATAAAATCAACAAAAAGCTTCCATCATTATTTAGGCAAACTTTCTGTTATTAGTGTTTGTGTGACAGTTGGGATTAAAAATTAAATTAATGGTTTATTGATATTGCTTTGTTTAACGTTTTCAAATATCTTTATTGATAATGTCCAAATTCCATGTGGGCGGTAACTAATAGGCTATCCAACATCCTTTAATATGTATTTGTCTTTTTTTATCGAGTCAGTATAAAGTCAATCATCCTGACTACACTGTTTCGCAAAGGTACCTCTCCATGTCCTCTAAGGTAATTAGTAATATGGATAGAAATTTCTTGTCGTAACATTTCTGCATTTCCCATACCCAATGTTCAAAGATTTCTCAAAAAATTCTATGGGTACTATCTATGGGTGTTAAATGAACACTTTCTCATTGAAAAGCGACGTATTTCGTAAAAAAAATATACGGGCTTAAAAAAATATATATTATTGTTAATACCGCACAAGAGTCTCAACTGCTCCCAACCGTCTGGGGCTAGTGAGACAATGGCATCCCCAATTGGGGTATGTTGCGAAGTTGAAGGTAGTGGGGAGGGAAGGAGATAGTGGAGAGGGGTAGAGGAAGATTTGGAATTACTTGGCTATTCAGATCTGGTCTCCAAACACGGCTTAAGCCATTTCAAATAGCGTTTCGATTCTGAATGGTGGTCTTTCACTAGGGCGATACTTAGAATATCTACCATTCTGGAACGTGCTGCAAATATACTACATTATAACGCCTATTTAGGCGTATTATAATATGTATTTACATGGCCAGCAACGGGACGCACCCAACAGCCTAGCAGAGGAAGGTATTTCCGGCGGGAAAGATTTTTAAAGCGGGAAAGGAGGAATTTGTCCGCTGACACTTCGGTATACCTTTCGTGGCGGAATACACTTCTTGTTTTGTGACTACTTACCATACGTCAGCGTGTTTAAATTCGTAAATAAACGTGATCTAGCTAACCTTAAAGACTATCATTTGAGAATTAACGAGTACGTTTATTTATTATTGTTCCTTAGTTCTACAATATATTATTTTATATGAATTAAATGTGTTATGATATATATTAATTAAATACAAGTAATGTTTATTTTTATTTTTAAAATTTATTTACTAACTTTTGTTTCTTACATTATTTTTTTACATTACTTACCTCACTAGGTCATAAGAACCTGTTCTGAGGTAAGTGCCAGTGAGTACAAGTAGAATAATATTAAAATAGAACATATTTGTTTCACAATGTTAGATGATGCGACAGATACTGACCGTAAAACTCTCTTGAAACCATATGAGATACATTGACAAAATATTCAACATTGGTAAAGTTGCAAGGCCAAATCCTATAATTAAAGACAGTGGATACGATACAAATATACATACATTTTACATCGTAACAATCCTACAATTGTTTATAGTGAGCACATTACATTTTATACCTAAAGAAAAAAACAAAAAAATGCTGTTTTTTAAGTAGTATATTATAATAATGGACTTAAAAGAATTATTATAGAATCAAGCTGATTCACACCAACGTCCGGTTCCGCTCAGTGCCGATATTGTTCCGCAAGAAAACTTATTGATATGGTATGAATATCAATCAAGGAGTATGTTCCAAGACAAAGTTGTGTGGCAGTATATCCTTCTGCCCACCCTTGTGATATCTAACTACTTAGTTAGTTAAATAATTATTTTGAAGTGTAAAAATACTTACATCGCAGATTTTTTTTTTTTAAACCATTTTTTTTATGACTAAATATTACTTTTAATAATTAATTAAAATATTATTTAGTAATAAAAAAATGTTTTTAAAAAAAAAAAATCTGCGAAGTAAGTATTTTTACACTACAAAATAATTATTTAACTAACTAAGTAGTTAAATATCACAAGGGTGGGCAGAAGGATATACTGCCATACAACTTTGTCTTGGCACATACTCCTTGGTTGATATTCATACCATATCAATAAGCTCTCTTGCGGAACAATATCGGCACTGAGCGGAACCGGACGTTGGTGTAAATCAGCCTTTATAGTGCAATATTTATATAATATCGCGTTATTATGTAAGAATGTAATTTTTTGGGGTCGAGCATTTTATTTGCGCACGCCGGGCTTGAATCCGCGACCTTTGGATTCGAAGTTGGGCGTCTCACCACTCGACCACGCAGGCCGTCAATCTGGTTTTACCAGATCTCCACGCCCGTGCTTTTACTTACGTCGTTTTTCGTTTCGCTTACGAAATCTGCCCCGCCACGTCCACCCGGAAAACAGCTGAGTATCCACATGCCGCAGGATCGCTAATTGATCGTCAGTGACCAACGGCCTTGTCTCTGCGTCAAAGATAATCTCGTATGGTTTGGTGACGAACACTTATTCCGTTGATAATTCGGCGTAGAAAATTTGCTAAGCGCTGCCGTGAAACAACGTTACGATTTAACTTCACTTTTATATTTCACGTTTTCTTTTAAGTTAGTACCTTAGAGTATACT
Source organism: Drusus annulatus (assembly GCA_022651775.1). NCBI lineage: Eukaryota > Metazoa > Arthropoda > Insecta > Trichoptera > Limnephilidae > Drusus > Drusus annulatus. The sequence continues at coordinate 118,435 of JAGWCC010000283.1, forward strand.
AGAGGTAGCCCAAGCCAAGGCAGTGAAGTCAGTTTTGGACTTGTTTTTGATGATTTTAACATGACTCGGCGCACCTGGGCGTGGCTAAGACTAAGACTACGGTATTTATACATCCATTCATATCACATATCGACATAATGTTTTTGTGTATCCGTATAGCCACTTTTTCACAGTATTTTTATCACTATTTTTATTACAATTTCGGATGGGTTGGGTAAAACAAATTAGCTATCCCTCCATATATTGTTACTTTAAGGTTAGTACTGTGTGCGGGCTTACTTGAATTTCGTAGTTAAAACCCACGTATAATATGTAAACAAATAGGTGCATTTCAATTTGTTATGAATAAACTAGTGATTACTCTCCGACTTCGATCAACTCTTAATAATAAGATAGCGTCTTCATAGATTATTCTATCTTCCTGCCTGTAGGACCAACCTGCCAATGGTTCTGCCGGTGGGGAGGAGTATTTTGCTTCTGAACAAAATCTCTTCCGATATCGACTTATTTCATGTCAGTCAGGAGAGATTCAGAAGTGAAATCCTATTGATTCTTGAAAGAGTTTCTCCTCATTGATATGATCATAACTGCTGCCTGATTTTTTTCTGGTTTTTTATATGCATTAAATTCATAGGTTTTTCATGTATAAGGAACTTAATAAAGAAATTATTGTTGTTTCTTTTTTTTAAATTTAAAAATTGATACATATGATCGATATTATTTATTTATTTATTTACGCCCGTTAAAAACTTTTTACTCAAATTTGAACATAAAAAAACATATACTCATAAACAGTGCAAAAAATATTGTATAAGAAAGAAAAAATAGTATTGAATGACAGGCATATCTAGAGTTAAATGGTTTCTGCAATTAATTTAGCTATACTAGATGAAAAAAACTATTCTAAGGTATACTTATATTGTGATATTGACGTACTAAATATATCAACAACATCGGAGTATTCGTTTCCCAGATGTTGAATTAATAATTAAGCATTTTGAGTTTTTCTTTTGAAACAAATATTTGAAACAAATATTTTAAAAATTCAACTCATGATGAAAATTACATTGCTAGTCGAAAATAGGTGCGTTAACCTAGACATCACGAATAAAAAATTGCACACATTTCATGATGCCAAAGCTCACTGTTAAGAGTTCTTATTGAACCTTTTTTTTTGCTTAATACTTGAACCTTTTTATTTTCGTAGAAAGCAATCACTTTGTGGTTTGATTTATAAAAAAAAAAAAAAAACTTTGTGTAATAATATAAGGAATTTTATTAATTGGCTTGTTGTGATTGTTCTACATTTTGTATTGGTAAAATAACACGTGTTGTCAATATTGGTGATATATTACGATTCATTACGTGATGGAATTATTGGATGGGGATCTGCCTCAAACACCCATATGAAGCAGCTCGTGAAAGCACAAAAAAGTATTATAAAAACAATCCTAAAGGTACCTTAAGGTATAAGAACTCCGTCAAAAGATTTTTTTATAAACTTAAATTTTCCCAGCATCACAAAAATATACACAAAAAATGTTCTACTTAATTTTAAAAAAAGATTGACTCCCAAGATTGAACATATCTTTTGGACAGAAAAACCACAAGTTCCATGCTGCCAAATTATATAATGCTCTCCCAAATCATATTAGAAATGACACCGAGATGCAAATGTTCAAGAGCTACATAAAAATGTGGATCAATAACCATGAAGACGCGGAAATTATAAAGATTATGAAGTAATCGTAGAACCAGTGACACCAACGCAGCAACCTACAGTCCGCCCCGGAACAGGAATCCCTAGTAAGGAGGACTGTGAATAAAATATTATTATTTTTCTACATATCTGTTTTTCAAAATATTGTAATTAATTAAAAAAAATATATATGTAAAGAATCAAATAACATTTTAGACGTTTAAATAACCACGATTTTTCTAAATTCGCTAATCATCAATATTCAATATAACCTTCAATAAAAGCACAGGTTTTATATTCTTCAAAAAGTAAAGTCTGTTATATTCTATATGCTATATTCTTCACAAAAAATGATCATGGAATTAGATTAAATAATTTAGAAGCACTAGAAATAAGACGGCCTGCATGGTCGAGTGGTAAGACGCTCAACTACGAATCCAGAGGTCGCGGGCTCGAACCCGGCGTGCGCAAATATTTTTTATTTAATTAATATGTGTCATAACACATTTAATTGATATGAAATACAAAATATAGGATATTTGCGGCACGTTTCAGAGTGGTAGGATCGCCCTGGCGAAAAACCACCATACAGAATTGAAACGTCGCTTGAAATGACTTTAGCCGTGTTTGGTGACCAGATCTGAATAACCAAATACTTCCCGACCTTCCCCTTCCTCATATCCTTCCCTTCCTTACTACCTTCAACCTCACAACATACCCCAATTGGGGATACCATAGTCTCACTGGCTTTAAATGGTTGGGAGCAGTTGAGACTCTTGTGCGGTATTCACGTAAAACAAAAAAAAAGCTATTAAGATTAATAGTCATATTCTTAATAATCAGGTATTGGTAAAATAACACGTGTTGTCAATATTGGTGATATATTACGATTCATTACGTGATGGAATTATTGGATGGGGATCTGCCTCAAACACCCATATGAAGCAGCTCGTGAAAGCACAAAAAAGTATTATAAAAACAATCCTAAAGGTACCTTAAGGTATAAGAACTCCGTCAAAAGATTTTTTTATAAACTTAAATTTTCCCAGCATCACAAAAATATACACAAAAAATGTTCTACTTAATTTTAAAAAAAGATTGACTCCCAAGATTGAACATATCTTTTGGACAGAAAAACCACAAGTTCCATGCTGCCAAATTATATAATGCTCTCCCAAATCATATTAGAAATGACACCGAGATGCAAATGTTCAAGAGCTACATAAAAATGTGGATCAATAACCATGAAGACGCGGAAATTATAAAGATTATGAAGTAATCGTAGAACCAGTGACACCAACGCAGCAACCTACAGTCCGCCCCGGAACAGGAATCCCTAGTAAGGAGGACTGTGAATAAAATATTATTATTTTTCTACATATCTGTTTTTCAAAATATTGTAATTAATTAAAAAAAATATATATGTAAAGAATCAAATAACATTTTAGACGTTTAAATAACCACGATTTTTCTAAATTCGCTAATCATCAATATTCAATATAACCTTCAATAAAAGCACAGGTTTTATATTCTTCAAAAAGTAAAGTCTGTTATATTCTATATGCTATATTCTTCACAAAAAATGATCATGGAATTAGATTAAATAATTTAGAAGCACTAGAAATAAGACGGCCTGCATGGTCGAGTGGTAAGACGCTCAACTACGAATCCAGAGGTCGCGGGCTCGAACCCGGCGTGCGCAAATATTTTTTATTTAATTAATATGTGTCATAACACATTTAATTGATATGAAATACAAAATATAGGATATTTGCGGCACGTTTCAGAGTGGTAGGATCGCCCTGGCGAAAAACCACCATACAGAATTGAAACGTCGCTTGAAATGACTTTAGCCGTGTTTGGTGACCAGATCTGAATAACCAAATACTTCCCGACCTTCCCCTTCCTCATATCCTTCCCTTCCTTACTACCTTCAACCTCACAACATACCCCAATTGGGGATACCATAGTCTCACTGGCTTTAAATGGTTGGGAGCAGTTGAGACTCTTGTGCGGTATTCACGTAAAACAAAAAAAAAGCTATTAAGATTAATAGTCATATTCTTAATAATCAGGTAAATTTATCCAGTAGTCCAATATTAGGTATATTTTCTGTAAACTCATAAAATTTTTCATTATTCTTTGATAACCTTCTCAGTTGACGTTTCGTCTCTTTCAATTCATATTATCTGTCTCTTTCTCTCCGTTCCTTTGTTATAATTTAAAAATTGTTCTATTGTTCTCTCATTGGTTTGTTATTTTATTCTCCCTCTTTATGTATATATATATATATGACCGCAAACTTTGTATTTTTGTTTAGTTTAATTTTGTACTCTGATGATGCTTAGGCTAAGCGAAACCGGTCGGTCATAAAAAATAAAATAATATCCGTGATCTTAAACAAAGTTATTCTTTAATTTCTTTACTCATTTTTTTTTTCTTTGATTGGTCTATCTTTATTTCGCATCTTTTAAATTTGAGTCTTGTGCAAATTATTTTTGAGGAATTCGCGCAGAGAATGAAAACAAAAATAGGTATCATCATTAATAATCGAAAATAAAATACTAAATCCACCGAGTGCGAATAACAAAAGAACGCCTTTTGCAGAGGGTCGAAACGCCTCGAAACACCGATTAAAGGCTGTATCACACACTACCTACACACGGTCGGCGATTCACAAAAAGGTGGAATCCGCCAATCAGCTCGGCGATCATTCATTTTTTAAATTACATCTAGCGATAGGGTCCTTATTGAGCTTTATGTTGAGGTATTTCTGGCGGCTTTGTTCATTGTGTCAACAAAAACTCACCGCGCCTAATCGGAGGAAGCCACCCGTCTCGTCCGTAATTCCGTAGGCAGTAGCTACTGGATATTATCATCCGCCGTACAATGGAGAACTTCCTTCTACCTCTTCCCACTCTTCTGCTCACGGGGGTCTTGCTTCAGCACTCGACTGATCGTCGTCTCCGCCGCCCCGCGCTTTATCGATGACTGTTGACTGGTGGCTTGACGATTTGCTGGCGATGAGGAAAATCACTAGCTTATCTGGAGGTTTATGGCTTCGAAGCCTGCGTCTAGTACGATTGCAGTTCCGCGAGATGTTCTAGGCTCCAGCCCGCAGGGTGAAGCAGAAATGAAAAAGCAGATCACGGAAGTGTAATCATTTACCTTTTACATATAACTTTGTGGCTTGACATATTTATAAATAAAACAGATAAACTTTGTTTAAAACCACTTTTATTTTCAATATTTTGTCGCCTGGCTTCGGAAGCAGCCTTCCATCTTCGGGACAATGTTAAAATTAAACTAAAATACATTACACTGAGATATATATACACATTTAGGTGTTGGAAGGGGAAGGAGAAGGGGTAATTGAGGGGATTATGGGAATAAAAGAGCGGCTTACTGGAAATATGTCTAAGATACGACTATAAGATAAATTAATTTGGTTATTCAAAATACTACATTTATTTTTTAAGGATTTTCTAATTTCAAATGCTTCAAAGTTATCTATCTCCTTCCTCTTCTAACACCTAAATATGTATATATATCTCAGTATAATGTATTTTTGTTTAATTTTAATATTGTCCTGAAGATGGAAGGGTGCTTCCGAAACCGGTCGACAAAATATGGAAAATAAAAGTTGTTTTAAACAAAGTTTATCTGTTTTATTTATTTATCTTATAGTTTACGAAAGTGCATTGAGGATCACTTCAATCATTAATATAGGGAGGCATTTTTTAAATCTATTAAAATAAAGTGAATGCCGCCAATGAGTCCTAACTATCAGGAGCCAACGGACTGTCTCCATCTTATTCTCGACTACAATGCGTGACTTGAACACTCTGCAAGCTTGCCCGAAAATGTTTTTAGGTTGACGCTTTTACAAACTTATGGCATCTGCAATTGTATGGTATATCGTGAGGCTGAAGGGAGTCGGGAAGAAGAGAGTCGAGAAGTACCTAGCTATTCAGATCTAGTCACCAAACACGCCTAAAGCCATTTCAACCAACGCTTCAATTCTGAATGGTAATCTTTCACCAGGGTGATACTGAGAGTATCTTCCATTTTAAGTTATACCACACAATATTTCGACCTTCTCAGAGCCAGTGATATCACATACCATTTTTGGGTAGTAATGGGAAAATTATTGTAAAAAAAGATTAATTTCTCTTGAAATACGAGTAGATACTTTTGTATACAGCTTACGAATAGGTAATTACGATTAAAAACAATATGTATTCATGATATCACATTGACATGAATAATGAAAAGGTGATATGGAAATAAAAACGTTATTTTTAACTAAGCACATGTAATTAGTACGACGGTCAGCTATGAGCGCAGATCTTTGATTTCGTTTATCTATGGTTACAAGTTATGACACCGAAAAGATTATTAATCGAAATGCAATCTACACTGATTTGAAATGTAGCCATTGAAAATGAAGCCTGTCGACTCTAACAGCAAATGAAATGAATATTTTGATGAAATTAAAAAATAACTCTGCATTCACGAATATTATTTTAATTTTTATTAATGTCCGGTTTCGCTTAGCCTAAGCATCGTCAGGGGACAAAATTAAACTAGCAAAAAAATACCTACAAAGGGAGAACAAAATATAAAATAACAGAACAATGAGAAAACAATAGAATAATATTTAAATTATAACAAAAGAACAGAGAGAAAGAGACGGATAATCTGAATATTATCTGTATTCACAAATATGTCAAACCACAAAGTGATTGCTTTCTACGAAAATATAAATATTTTGAATTTAGTATTTGAAAAATAATTGATTACATTTCACCTGAAGTAAGTGAAAATTCCCACTTTTATGTTGTCAGTGGTTATGTTATGACAAAATTCTACTTATTGACATTCACGACCCCTGTGCTTGAGCGGTTAAGGTCCTCGACTACGAATCCAAAGGTCACGGGTTCAAATTCCGGTGTGCGCAAAATTTTTATTTTTCAATATTAACTCGTATCATTTCCCACTCGTGAAATAGCACCATTATGTTTAGTGGCCCGATCTGAATAGCCAGGCATTTCCTTTTACCGTTATCATTACCCTTCCTCACTCGTTTCAGCTTCATAACGTTCCCCAAATTAGGGTATCAAAGATCCCGGAACAAATACTGATTATTGTATTTAAACAATAACTTTTATATTTCTAATAAATATATTTGTATGTAGGTATTATGTTTTCTACCTTGCTTCGTGTATTGCTGCTCACAAGTGCTTAATTTGTGAGAAATAGTTAGGATGCACGTGAATTCTCTGTACTGTGTGTTTAATATTATTTATTTATTAGTATCTGCATCTATATTTTTTCCTCAATAAAAAAAAGGATTTATGTATTTTTATCTTTTCTTATTGGTAATTTAACATGACGACACCGACGGTTCCAATTGAACATCTCAGTTGGTATGACACCTCGCTGGTCTTTGGTAGGGACAAGACAGGGTGCGGACTGCGAATCTAACTGGCATGATAATCTAAAGTCAGGAGAACTGAGCGATTGTTGCTGCCTCTAATATTGTACAAATATGGTGCGAGCCGTGAGGATATTAGGCAGGCGATAATGCATTACACCACAGCGAAGGTCCCTTTTCCTTATCACCAGTGCTAACAATTACAATTGTTGGATACACAATACGCCAAGTGTTTCTGTAACTAATTGGCGATTCACTAGATAATACTCAATAGGCTTTAGATACTGAAATTCCTTTTAAATATACCACCTGTCGGATTAGCAGTAGCATTTTGCCTTAGTTACAAAACTTCAGAAAATATTTTATCTTGTTTGACTGTTGGAGTATTTAGAAGAGCTACGGTTCTTTCTTTCACTTGAGCCAGCGTTTCGAAGAGCCTTACCGTGTCCATTTTCAGGACAGATGAGCAATATATTCCAGTACTCCAAAAATCAAGCAACCTACGCACATAGTAACTACAAGTGCGACATAAAAAAATACCAATAATAATAATTACGGTGAATTTATGTAGCGCAGTTTTGTGATAGTTCACCTCTAGTGCGCTTCACACTTAATTAATATAACAATAACATACAACAGATATGTATGCAAATTGAAACTATCTAAAATCATAATAGTTATCATAAATTATTATGAAAACAATTTGAGATATGGGTATAACAGGGCATGTGTACCAACATATTAAAAAAACAATTTATCAGAAGCTAAGGGTTTGAAAAATCCAGTTGAAAAGTATGTACACTTATGAAAAAAATTGTTAAAACAAAGATAAAAAAATAAAATTGGATACAGTTAACGTGTTGGTATTTAAAAATATCAATATTGATATACTCGTATTTAACACGTCAATATCACACTACAAGCATAACTTAGAACAATTTTTTTAAACTAATAGAGCCAAACTAATTGTTGAAACTATTTAACCCTGGACCTGTTACATTATTGTTTTCTTTTCTTTTACAATATTTTTGAACCTGTTATTTGTTTGGTATGATTTGTTCTTTTAAATTACAATATTTTTGTACCTGTTAGTCAATATTACTTATTGTTTTCTTTAAAATATTTTTTGCACTGCTTATGAGTTTATTGTTTTTTTTTTAAATGTTAATATTTGTGTAAGGGCCTTTAACGGGCGTAAATAAATAAATGCACCATTAAATAAATATTAAGGTATTATTAGTTAACGATTATAAACATGCCAGCAGTGTAAATATAATAAAAGAACAAGATTCAGTAGACGGTAAGGATATTGAGTAACAAGGATGCAAATTAGGAGAAAACCAAAGTTGAGCAAGTTAAGGAGGTTTGAAAGAAATATCGCTTAAGCGTTTATTTCTACCCACACAAAGTTATGTAGTATTATTACAAGTAGGGTGCTTCGTACGTTTGTTTTGATGTGATAGAAAATTTATCAGAAAGGCACAGGGTGGCATTTGTGTAGAATCCTGATCCGTAGATAATTATTGTCAAACATATTAGTGTGATATGCATCAACGTCAAGGAATGCCCCTCTGGCACGCCCCGCATTCATTAGCCATTAAACAAAGAGGACATTTAGCTTTAACGCCGATAATGAACTCCCGCCTGGGAGCTAAACGGCGGGAAAGGGCATCGCAGGGGTTATTTGTTTCACAGACAATTAGGCGCGGTCACAGTTCTGGAACATAGTCACACTGGATAAGCGTTACGGCTGTAGCGGTCACGTTTTTTGCCGCGCTGAAAAAGACGCAAGTCGCACAAAGACCGTGCATCGCCGGGAAGGTGCCGCCGGTTTCGCGGGGAGAAGTAACCCAATTTCGGTTAATGACGGCAATCCCGACTATGCAACAGTGGCTACGGTTTTCGGATGTCAATCATACAATGGCCATCAATCATTGCGGCCTCTCTAGCCATGGTGATGACTTAATGTGTTATGGTGGAGGACGGTGTGGGGACGGGCAGGTTGTTGGGCAGGTCGGTAGGGAGCAGGGTGGTAGGATGAGTGAGGAGATTCGAGATACAGTGCCGGTCCCAGACTCTTTGGCGCCTCAGGTAACAACTTTTTGGCACCCCCTTTCAAAAGCATTGAACTTGGCGTAGTTGCGGTTCTTCAGCTGTCCGTTTTTTTCCAAGAGAACACACATCTCTTTCTTAAGACTTCCTTCAGAAAGTTTCAGGGTTCCTAATCTACTGGATTTAACCCGTTAATCACTCCTCGCTCACCTCCATGAAAAATCCCTCAGCCAGGCCGTTGTTGGTTGTGTTTGGTGGGCTGCGTACCGCCCAGTTTCGGGGTGTTTTTCTTATTAGTGACGTAATGGTGTAGTGCAGCAAGGACTCGTACTTAACATAATTTATTATGTTACACGGCTTAATACATTTTTCAGGATCTTTGTTTTTATTGATACCTCAGTCCAACTGCGTGGGGCCATTGGAACTGTGATAGCCTTGGTTCTGGCTAGAACAGGTAGGTACTCATATCTTGTCACTAAAATCATTTCGATTCTGATTGACAGCCTTCTATTACGGCGATATATAGAGTATTTTCTACCTAAGAATAAGGTGCACTTATACCGTTATATAATTATTAATATTAATTCGGGAAAATTAATAATTTGTTCAACTTTATTAATTTACATATTGACAAAAAGATATCACTTATGTCAGCCGCTAGCCCTCTATTAGAAATGCCATAATAAGCTATATATTGATAACATTGACACTATTCCTCTCATTTTCTTCAAGAAAAAACATGAACAGAAACACATTATTGGCACTTAAGTATAATTGCTTTAAGTATAAGTCTTCTCTAGCTAGTGTTTTCCTGGATTTAGTAGATTGTAGGTAAATAAAAAGTTTTTTTAAATAAATTTACCGCCCTCTAAAACCCAGCGTCCTGGGCTGTAGTTTGTCCGCCCCACCCCCAGCTGGCCCTGTGAAGAGGATATTAAAATGCTTCTTCGCTCCGGGCAATGAACGTACTCCTTCATCCTCGGAGCAGGCAATAAAAGTAAGAACTTTATAATAATATTAATAGCAAGGTACCTACGAAGTTTCGAATAAAACTACTGAGATTTTATTGCTAATTAGTTTTCAGCGGCAATTATAAATATAAAACGCTGCATTATTTGTGTTGTCGGCTGCACAACCCCGCTTGTGTTTTAATGGCGCGATGTGAAAGAACTTTTTTAGGCAAATAATTTTTTTATACAGCAAACTTTTATTTTTATTTCTTTTGACGTATTTCAATGCCGAACAATTGATGAAATACTTTAAAAACGATTTATAGTAACAACTTAATTTTCAAAGCAAACTCTCTTCCAATACAACATAACCTTACCTAACACAAACACAACGTCTTCTGATACAATTTTAAACATAATTAGAAATATTCTTAATTGACAAATTTAATAACACTTTAAACGTACACTTGTGTAACGCATACATTCAACATTGACAGATGTACAGACCGACAGACTTATCTGTGCAAGCCATCAAAAGAGTAACAAACGAATAAACGAGGCTGCCAAAAAATAAACTACCAAACTAAAGTTTTTTGCACTAGTGGTTGCATTTTTTGATACAGTGACACCTCCGACTGCAGTCACAGATAAGTATGTACATCTGAACTATTATAGCATAACGTTTATTCTATAGCAGTATATCAGTTTTTTTTTTAAGTATCTTTTACCATAATTTCTTTTACTTACTTTTTAATGTGCTTGTTTCATTATTTCTAATTTTGAAATTGTAAATTCGTTGTGAACTCCATTTTAATGATTTAATAATACCTTATTCTTTAAAAAAAAAATTCTACTGCTTTTTATTAGGACCGGGCTGATTTCACGTTGTGACGGGCATCTTCAGATTGGTATAATTTAAAGTAAATCTATGGTTTATATACTATTAATGTCCGAAATGGACGCTTATTGAGTCAATATCATATTGAATATCTATGACTTAGTAATTTGTTTTATTGCTGACAGGAGCGGCTTTACAATTACATTCAAATATACCTTCGGGTAGTTTGATTGCCTTTTGAGAGACAGGTTACATAGAGATGAGTTTGAGAATAGAAAAAAAAAATTATACATATCGTCGCTGGAAACGCAAAAGGGCTTAAGCGACAGTTTGGTAAAAAATAGTTAAATATGCAGTTTTGATCAGTTTTTTCCTGCATCAATGGCTCTGACTCTCATTTGATTCTGAAAAATTTTGTGGCCCTTCAGCCATCTAAAATATATTAATTATTTGGGAGAAGGCTCGACTCAAGCGACACAAGTTAGGACTTTTATTTTGCTTTTTGTCGCTTCGGTTATTTTGGTGAGAGCATTGAGTTAACAATTTTTTTTCGAAATCCACCAGGTACTGAAGACTAATGAATTTTATTGTAAAACAAAAAAAGCTTTTAAGTGCTCTGGTGTTAGCTTCCCAAAATGGCGCCTTAGCCTCTTTACCTTTTTCGACGTCGATATACCATAGATTTAATTAAATTTGTAGCAGTCTGAAGATGCTCATCATAAGGTGGAAATGGTCCGGTATTAATAAGAATAGTAAAATAAAGTAAAAAATTGGTGCTTTTTCATATTTATGTTCAGTGTGTGTTTTGTTTATTTTAATCTGGTGTGCAATGATTTTTTTTTATTAATTCTCCAGTTTTGATGGCCTGCATGGTCGAGTGGTAAGACACTCGACCACAAATCCAGAGGTCGCTGGTTCGAAACCGGCGTGAGCAAATAATTTTTATTTAATTAGTATGTGTCATAACACATTTAATTGATATGAAATAATATACAGTATATTTGCGGCACGTTCCAGAGTGGTAGATACTCTAAGTATCGCCCTGGTGAAAGAGCACCATTCAGAATTGAAATGTTGCTTGAAATGGCTTTAGACGTGTTTGGTGACCAGCTCTGAATAGCCGGGTACTTCCCAACTTTCGCCTTCTTCATCTCCTTCCCTTCCTCACTACCTTCAGCCTCACAAAATGCCCCATCCCTTCAGGAATGCCATAGTCTCACTGGCTCTAGACGGTTGGGAGCAGTTGAGACTCTTGTGCGGTATTCACGTAAAAAAATAAAATTTAAAAAATAGCCGTGTTTGGTGACCAGGTCTGTTAGATACTCCAACTTTCGCCTTCTTCATCTCCTTCCCTTCCTCACTACCTTCACCCTCAGAACATACCCCGATTGGGGATGCCATAGTCCCACTGGCCCTAGACGGTTGGGAGCAGTTGAGACTCTTGTGCGGTATTCACTGAAAAAAAAAGAAGTGTAGCCGTAAGAAATAGGACAATCAACAAGCCAAACGTATCATTACTCATTACCGTACGACGAACAGTTTTTCAATTTGAATTTGAATAATTAAATATTTGAAACATTTCTGTTTTATTTTAATACAGTTCGTTGATCTCTCCGTCCTTAAGCGTTTCGACAAAAAGCGCAATTAAGTAACTCGACTCATTCGCTCGGACATTGGCCACTGAAAATGTGAAAACTATTTAATTACAAATTGCATTCGGCCAATTGCCTCTCGATCATTCTTAAGTAACGATTTGTGTTCCCAAGCTTGACTTCTCACAGTCATTTAACGAAACGATCTTCGTATTTATCGCCATTTGGGGAATATCAATTCGATTCGACGTCTCTCACCGCCCGACTGCTGCCAAGTGTGAAAAACAGAGTTGGCGATATTTCGCAGAGTCCTCGGCGGGTTGTTTGTAATAGTCGACGAGGTTGGGAAATTTCCGAAAAGTCTGCTCGGACACTTTCTCCGTTTCGATTGAAAAAATTTCAATCGATGACAAATTCTTCTGCTTTCGCGTTCATTATCTTCGCATTTCTTGGACAAATAGTGGAGATTGAGACATTTTTTTTTGCAAAAGTTTGTTAATTCAATTTACTCAATCAAAATAATATATTATAATAGTTACTAGAACAGTAATTTGCGTAGTTAAAAACGAATGCCATCATGTATTCACACTTGTGTTTCAACTTACCCCTCGACACACGAATGTATGTATTGTAACCTTAGAGTATACGAGTATAGAGTGGTATCTATCCAAGGCAGTGTAGTCAGTTTTTGATGATTTTTACCTAACTCGGCAGACCTTGGCGTGGCTAAGACGAAGGCTAGGGTATTTATACATCCATTCATATCACATATCGACATAATGTTTTTGTTTATTCGTATAACCACTTTTTCACAGTATTGATATCAACAAAAATATAGCATCTAACCCTAAAAACTGTTTAGTTGTGTCAAGTTTAGTGGCATAGTAAAAAATGTGTCGGAGTCCCGCGGTGACCCAGGAGCCCAAGATCATTGTGACAGTACATAGAAGCGGAGTTTTATATTAGTTGTCTCTTTCTCTCTCATGGTGTACGACGTAAAAACCCGGAGAAAGTGATTTGTCGCAACTTTGTATCGGTTGGGTAAAAATAATTAGCTCTCTCTCCATACATTGTTTCTCCAAGATCGTAACCCTTATTTACATTTTGCCTATTTCTGAAAAATTATACCTTTGTATTCAATGCATTAAATAAATTAACTAAAATTTTACTAGTAGTAAATAAAAACCCTTTCAAGGGTATATAATATATTGATTTTTTGGTTGGAGTAAGAATATATATGAAGAGAGAGCTAAATATTCTTACCAAACCTATACAAATTTACGATAAATCACTTTTTTCGGGTTTTTACGTCGTAAACCGTGAGAGAGAAAGAGACAAGACAATTTGTCACATAATATCGCACCACTTTTAGGTATGTAAGCATGTTTTTCGTCTCCCGCGTCTACGGCGACTCCGCCCACTACGTCATTTTCGAGGTTATATCCTATATTTTTGTTGATAATAATATCTTGAAAAAGTGGTTTTACAAACAAACAAAACATTATGTCGACATGTACTATGAATATATGTAAAAAGGTGTGTTAATGAAAACCCTAGCCACGCCCGAGTCAGGAAAAAATCAACAATCCTGACTACACTGCTTCGCAAAGCTATCCCTCTTGTTTAGTATTGCTCTGAGACTTTATGTAATGGTTTCCTACCTTACAAGGGTCCCTACTAGTTTGGAGCCGTTAAAAATGTGCATTCCTGATTTTAGGAGAAGGGGAAGAGGGAGGTTAAAAATAAGTAGCTGACTATTCAAAACTGGTCACTAATCTTGAATAATATCATTTCTAAAATGCGTGATCTTTTTCCACCGGGGTAATACTCAGAGTAGAAATTATTCTATACTTAACAGAAGTGCAGATTTACGTTTTTTTTATTTATTTCCATGTGCGAACAAACTTAGTTGAATTTTTATTACATATTCGTAAAAAGAATTTACTTTGTGGCTTGCCATATTTATAAATAGAACACATACACTTTGTTTATAACCACTTTTTTATTCAATATTATGTCTACCGGTTTCGGAAGTATTGTTCTATTAATGATTTTTTATTATTTTGCCCTCTCCGGGTTTTGAACCCGCGACCTCTTGGCCTAGTGCCAAATAACTTCCCGTTTTGCGACGAATGTTCTTGTTGGTTATAAAATGCATATTCTCCTTGAAATATCAGAATAAAACTTAAATAAGAAAAATACGGAATTTATTTTTGTTCTTGACAAAAAACATTGTTTATAATATTTATAGTATCTTAATTTCTTCAGAATATTACATCCACAAATTAACAATTAATAAAACCTTGACGAGCTAGCCTGCAGCAGATATACCTAAAAATTGTTTAGAAAACTCTTTTGCACCATTGTGCAAATTTAGTATTAATGTCTTTTAATTCTTTTTTAACCCTGATTGTTTATGCGACAAATCTGAACCTTTTCACAACCCGCAAAGTCTGTAAAGATAACTAACTAACCATCACGTCGTTTCTCCGCAGACGTAGGCAGACAGGACAGACCGCCATACAACTCTGTTTTGGCACACATTCCTTGCTTTATTCGATTCATACATCATCTCATACATACTCTTCTGTTATTCCAACTCTACACATTGCCCGACTCAAGTATTTGATTTACTTGATCGTGCCACGTCTTTCTCGTGCGTCCCCGACTTCTAAACATCATCTACCAAAATATAGCACATAATATTTTCAATTTATGTAAATAACTAGGAATTTAAATATTAAATAGTTTATTTTTTTTGCTATGTGATCTATATTGGTTTTATTTACTCAAAAAAAGATTGATTTGATTTTGTTGGTCAATAAAATAGTTATTTTATTATTTTTAATTTAACAAAAGTATTAATTTATGAAAATTTTACAAGTTTTAAAAGCTTTTTATTTATTATGTATCTGCCTAAGCATATCTTGAAAATGCTCACATTCTAACAGAAATAAAATACCATAAATACTTTAGGAGGTTATAACCGTAATAATAATTCCAGGAAGAAAAAAATCGGCGGGGATATTTAAAACGCTGATTGAATTCATAGAGAGCTTTAAAATTATTAACAACGGTCCATTAAATTAAAACAAAAATAATTAACTAGCATTTTTAATACAGCACTTAATGATGCTCCATTTATTTTAGTAGACAGGTAACTTTCATAATGGGACGCGGGTAAAATAGTGAGAGACGCCCGGGACAGGGCGATCCGTCAACCGGGCGCAGGCGGCCGCGCAGTGGGCAAATCTCCGAATAGCAAGGAACAATTTGTGGCCTATTGCTAACCTACAAAAGAGTGAATTTCCCTCGTGACTTATCCCTCTTTCTCATAAACGATGCACGTAACAGAAAGATAAGTTGCAAAAGAGCTCTCAGGGGCAGCACCAAGTATTCGTTAAATTTTCTAGATTATATCAACTATAACAATAATCATAAAACAATCCAAAGTAGTAGATACTACCTCTGAATTGAATTGAACGTTGCACCTACATAATCAAGTCTTAAGACTCTCGACTACGTATCCAGCAGTGGCAAGTTCGAACCCGTCTTGGGCAAATAAATTTTATTCAATGAATATGTGTCATAACTCATTTCATTAATATAAAATAATACATAGTATATTTGCGGCATGTTCCAGAGGAGTAGATAATCCAAGTACCGCCCAGTTAAAAAAACAGAAAAACAGAACGGAAACGTTTCCTGAAATGGCTTTAGTCATGTTTGGTGGCAAGATCTGAATACCCACGTACTTCCCGACTATCCTTTTTTTCCATTTCCTTCCCCTCCCCACAACCTTCAGCCTCACAAAATATCCCAATCGGGAATACCATAGTTCCACTGGCTCTAAGCGGTTAGGTGAAGATGGGACTCTTGTGCGGTATTCAACATAAAAAATAAACATTTTTATTAAGGTAAGATGGAAATTGTGGTAGCTTGGCACTTTGCCTAAAAGCTTACCTCAAATAAAATGCTGGAAATCTGACTAAAATTTTGAAAACTGACGTCGTGAAATATGTTGAGCTTTATCTTTGGGAAATTTTTAGTTCAACTTAACTATTTTCATGATTTAATAAAACAAATTTTTAACTTTATTCCACTTTTATTTTTTGACTGGACCGGTTTCAGCCTATGACGGCCATCTTCAGACTAGGTCTAGTCTGAAGATGGCCGTCATAGGCTGAAACCGGTCCAGTCAAAAAATAAAAGTGGAATAAAGTTAAAAATTTGTTTTATTAAATCATTAAAATGGAATTCCATCACGAATTAACAGTTTCAAAATTAGAAATAATAACTATTTTCAGCTTGGGTCAACATTTCTTCCAACGTGAGCTATGGATTTTTGAATTAATAATTAAATTGTACGTTCATTAGCGTTAACTCACTGTAATAATCTCCAATAAAAATAACAGATACCTTATATAAGTGCCCTTATAATAATAATAAAGTTTTATTCCGGAAGGTATGCAGGAGAAGTGCAATGCAATACCTTCCATAATTGATATCAATACATAGTTATTATAACGTTGACAAATAAAAATGAACAGAAATTCATTAGAAAAAATAAATAGCAAATAAAATAAAAAAATATATTAATGTAGGATATATGGTATAGCCATTTTTAATGTCCAAAAAATAAACGGTAGGACAACAGTTTTTTTCTTGTAGCATCGAATCTAATATGAAAATATTATGTGCGACAGCCGTTATTTAATTTTTGTACGTAACTAGCGCGGAAGGACCAGTGTGCGGCCCGGGTCGTGGGTGATCTGTCAACATTACGTACGCTGTCAAAACTCTGCGAGCGACATACACGCACACGCACACACTCCACGTGCGTGGAAATATACCACTATCCCACTAGACCACTGTACCGCTCTACCGATGTACCACTATACCACCGTAGGGAGGACATCGTTTGCTAGGAATCTAGACAACTATTTCATGAGAATAAGTCCCAGTTAAACAGCATCGTATAATTTCAATTAGCTACTAATTCGTTAAAATTGTTTTTTTTCTAGTAAGTATTGTTTTTCCTAAAATTATTCTAACATTGACATTAAAAGATAGGCTAGGTTACCTATCTTCGTATTTTATTTTTATTTTTTTTGTACTTACTATAATATAATATATATTTGTGTGTGAAAGAAAGAACGGAATGAGTCGAAAAACTCAAGTTTTCAGAAGATCCAAAACAAAATTTGGGAATTTCAGGCCTGTTCAAAAGAAAAGGTGAATTTTGAATTTTTGCGGGATGTGTTCATTCGACTATCGATTTTTTTTTGTTTTGTCGGTACACATATGTTTATCATATGTTAGCATTATCAGCCATTTTGGATTAGTGGTTTGTTTTTGACAAATGGAAAGGTTAGTCACGTTTTTGTGTGTTCTTCGATTTTTTAATTTTGAAAAAAATGGATCAAAGAATATGTATTAAATTTTGCGTTAAAAATGGAATAAAGTGCTCCAACGCACTTAAAATGTTGACTGTGGAATTCGGCGAGTTTACTTTGTCTCAAGAAAGTGTTTATAAGTGGTACAAGCGCTTTACAGAAGGCCGAGAAGATGTTAATGACGATGAGCGTCCTGGAGTTGTGGAAAAACAAATCATGGATTTTATTCTTTGATCCATTTTTTTCAAAAGTAAAAAATCGAAGAACACACAAAAACGTGACTAACCTTTCCAGTTGTCAAAAACAAACCACTAATCCAAAATGGCTGATAATGCTGACATATGATAAACATATGTGTCCCAACATAAAAAAAAATCGATAATCGAATGTACACAGCTCGCGAAAATTCAAAATTCACCTTTTCTTTTGAACAGGCTATGTATGTCCCCTTTAAAAAAATAATCGCACATTATTTTATTTTCCAACTCATCTCATTTTTCCTTGCTAGATATATATCTAAGGAGCAATTCTGCACGCTTAACTCAAAACTTGATTTTTTTACTCATTCCGTTTTTCCTTTCGCACATTGATATTTTGTGTTATTTAGCTGATTCTACCTGGAGTATTTTACCTGTATTTTCAATAGTGACTTTTTCATTATTTTCTGGAGTTAAATTTTTGCATCCGTTTTAGTTCAAACAAGTACCTAGTAAAAGGAACAAGGTTTTTTATAGAGGGATAAAATTAAGAGTATTTATTTGTGTTAATCTAAACTACTCAGTTGGCTAATTTAGTTTTCAGTCCTTGCAACTTAACGTTTTGTTTAGTTGGATCAATAAAAAAACATTTAAATATAACAACTGATTTAAGAGTATCAAAACATTTTTCACTCACTGAAAAATTAATAAATATGCAACAAACAATATTTCGTCTCGTGCTTATGAGAGTTACATGACTATTTCCACACTCCATTTGATAGTATTAATACCGTAAGCCGTCTTCTGCCACGTTCGATGGAAAAATTGCTCATATATACAAAAGTTTGATTTTTTTTTCCGATTGCGGTCCTTCACGATTTACTCACTATGTTCCTTTTGATGTGTGTGTCGTGACTGAACCACGCGGGAGCGGGTTTTTATCTGCTTGCTATTTATATAATATATCAATTCACCTGATAAAAATGCAATTGCTAGTTGAAAATAGTTGCGTTGACCTACAAACCCACCGCAAAAAATGCTGTGTCAATTTCATGACCCCAATACTCTCATTGCTCCAGAGTTTTCTTACTGCTTCACACAACCAGATTTCTGATGCATAGTCAAGATGCAAAATGCTCGTCTCATCCAATGCAGCACGCGTGGAAATCCTAGTGCAAGTTCACACAATTACACGGGCAGGGCACATCATGCAAGACACCGGCGACACGGCCATTCGGGTCCACGTGGCGGAACGGACAAATGGTGCTATGTGCCGCGGTAGGTGGATGGTGGATACCTCTTCTCGCCTACCTCGGAAGACATTTGTCTGGTGGATCCTTTACCTTGAGGTTGGCGCTCTGTGTGTATCGTATTTTATATCAATCAGCGAATGCACACAAGCCATGGTGAAACCTCCTGAAATCCTGAAATCTCCTTAGGACGAGCATTTGGATAAAGGATCGCTTAAATTGATACCTACTGTTGGCTTGTGTTATATTTGGACACTTTTTATGTTGAATTTAACTTACAAACATGAGAAAATAATGTGTTATAACTTCATTCTACTATTTTTACTAAGACCGGACTGGTTTCATCTTGTGGCGGGCATTTTCAGACTGGTATAATATTTGGTATATATATTATTTATGTCCGGAATGGACGCTATTGACTATACAATATTGAGCATTTGTGACTTTATTATTAACTAACTAACTAACTAACCATCACGCCGTTTCCCCGCAAGGGTAGGCAGAGAGGACGGACCGCCATACAACTCTGTCTTGGCACACACTTCTTGCTTCATTTACATTCATACATCGTCTCATACATACTCTTCTGTTATTCTGACTCTTCACACGACCCGATTCAAGTATTTGATTTACTTGATCGTGCCATGTCTTTCTCGGGCGTCCTCGACTTCTTCTTCCATTCACTTTCGCATCATATATTCTTTTCACACTCCTTTCTTCGTTCATTCGCTCTACGTGCCCAAACCATCTAAGCATCCCTTTCTTAATCCTATCCATTACGCTCACATCAGCCTTGCATTCTTTCCGGATATCCACATTTGTAATACGGTCATACATGGTTTTACCGCACATCCGTCTCAAAGATCTCATTTCCACAGCATTCAGTCTACTTTCATCCTTCCTCTGCCAGTTCCATGTTTCACTGCCATACATCAGGGTTGGTATAAGCACTCCATTGTGGACTGCTAGCTTCGCTTCTTTGGACAGTTTCTTATTTGCCCCAACAGCGTTCAGTCCTCCATTAATGGAGTTTCCTGCATTCACCCTTCTTTCAATATCCTTATCAGCCTTTCCGTCTCTTGTAAACATACTCCCTAAATACACGAACTCATCCACTTGCTCCAAGTATTCATCATTCACAACTATATTGCACGCTGTTCTCGTACTCTCTCTTTCAAACACCATCACTTTGGACTTACTTACATTCATCATCAACTCATTTTGCATACATACTTGGTTCATCCTAGACACGAGAAACTGTAGATCTTCCATACTGTCAGCAATCAGCACCGCATCATCCGCATACAATAGGCAACATACTTTCACATTGTTCATTTTCGCGCCCAAGCCCACACCTTTCAATTCTTGCATACAATTATCCATGTACAAATTGAACAACCACGGTGACATTACACAGCCTTGTTTTACACCTTTTGTGATGTTAAACCACTTCGTAAAATCACCATTATATAAATTCAATATTATATAAAGCCAATAGCGTCCGTTCCAGACATAAATAATATTATATTTCGTCGCTGGAAAGGCAAAAAAGATTAAACTAGACTTTGATCAAAAATTAGTTAAATATACATTTTTGGTCAGTTTTTTTCTGCCTCGAATGCTTTGACTGGTTTGAGTCGGAAGACTTTTGTAGCCCTTCAGCCATCTAAAATATATTTACCATTTGGGAGAAGGCTTAATTTAAGCGACACAAGCTTGGGACTTTTTTCAAAGCTTTTTGTGGCTTCAGGTAATTCAGTGAGAATATTGAGTTATCTGGGCTAACTTATTTGATTAAAAATTCAACCTGGTACTGAAGACTTATGAATTTTATTGTAAACAAACAAAAAACTTCAAAGTGCTCTGGTGTAAACTTTCTGAAATGGCGCTTCAGTCCTTTTGCCTTTCCGGCGATAATTTAAACCGTAGATTCACTTTAAATTTTACTAGTCTGAAGATGCCTATTATTACAAGGTGAAACCGGTCTGATATTAACACAAAACAGTGGAATAAAGAAAAATTGAAATTAAATCATAAAATGAATTCCACCACGAATTAACTATTTCAAAATTAGAAGAATAAAATAATATGCCAAGAATACAGTTTATCAACGACCGGTTGGTAGCTGAGTGGACAAACGCGTCGGATTCCCACCCGGGCGTCGTGCGTTCAATTCCTCTGCTGGCTAAGTCTTCCATCATTAATAATAATAATAATAATAAATCTTTATTTAAATACAGTTAACAGTAATACAGCAAAATAATAAAAATAAAAGCATACTAATCATATAAAATACATAGGGTGCATAAAGGTGTAGGTACATTTATATATTTTAACAAGAGATCTATACATTGTAAACAGTATATATGTATTACAGAAACATTAATTAAATAGAAATATAGACCATTATCCGTATTTGCTTAATACATATAACTTAGTTTTTGTATATTTGCATACAGTTATTACTTTTTGTTTTTCGTAATCTGCCTCACTAGGCAAGCCTGTGTTGAGGCAGTAATTTTTGCCAAAAAACAACATCAAGCAACATTTTCCGCTTATTATGGTGGTAGTAAGAGTTTTTCAAATATTGTCAGGTTATTTTTGTAACCCGGGAATGTTTGTCTTTCTTTGAAAAAAAATAATTATACATGTATTTTTCTGAATATATTTCAGAATTTTTCACTGGCTCAAATGCCTTGATAAGATCAAAAGCAAGCTTGGTGTATTGCATTTCGTGCAATAAGAGGAGTGGATCAGCTTAACCTATTATATTTCTATATTATTGGAAATACGAATTCATAATTTTATATCAACAACGTTATCATATATCGGAAGTAAGAATAATCCAAACGAAATTCAAACACTAAGGATATTTCGATGAAACTTAGAAAAATATACCACCTAAACTTTCTAGTATTATTTTTTTACACTTGATTTTTGTTTATTTTACATCATTGACAGTTAATCCCACAAATCTAAACCATTTATCTTTCAAACCTTTAATTTTTTTGCTTTCGACATCTGTAAATGTAGTACAAGATCTATTTTTAGTTTGTGTATAGGTAGTTCTTTTCATACAAAATAAAAGTTATTTTTAGGCTCTGGTAGTGATCTTTTAAAAAAAAGTATTTTTTTTCCCTTTATTAATTGAGATGCTGAAATAACTAGAATAAGATGCGTGTGGAAGGAAATAACTATCTATAAACTTTAAATATTTTATTATTTTAGTAAATTAAATATATGTTATAAATATATTATGCCCTTAAGGGTCAGTACCCAAAATAGACACTTTTTGACTTTCTAGTACAAGAAATACTACAAATGATTCATCTGTTAACTCTATACAGGCAATTAGAAAAATGTCTGAGGTTTCCTCTGAACACAATTAACTCTTTATAAAATGCATACTATAATTTTACGTAAAACCTTCAAAAATGCCTTTTCTGGTTTAAAAACCGCACCTTTTATTGACATTTTAGTATGTTTTTCATAGAATTTAAAGGATTACAGTTGTAAAATTGTATCTACTGGAAACCTCAAACATTTTTCATACATTTTTTTAAGATACATTATTTGTAGGATTGCTTGTTTTAGAATGCTAGAAAGTTACGTTTAGTGTCATTTTTGAGTGCTGAATAAGTCAATTTTATAAAATCATTCTAGTCTAATGACATTTTATATAAACGTAAAAAAAAAGCCGTTGTTTTGATATTATTTCATTTAAAAAAAAAACACATGAACAACAATAGCGAGGGTACGTCACCAGCACACTCAAATGCTTGTTGCTGTTTTCAAAATGTTAAAAACAGTGAAGCAGCATCTAACGGGATTCATCCAAATGCATTCCCCGCTGCCGGAATAAGTGCTTCTGGAAACCACAATAAAATCTATTTTAAACTACAAAGTATTTGTTTTGCACTTAACATGTCCGCTTGGCCCGAGCGTCGCTATAGCTAATTATGTGCATATTTTTGTAACCGAGAACAACGCGCTAAACATTTTTAATTAGTTTCTAAAATTCGGTGCAGCAAAATATTCTATTAACGGTGACACGAGGTGATTTGTCAGAATATTGTTGGAAATAACACCAAACTGAGACATGTGTTTTCTCACAATAGCGCCATGCAAAATATCAGGGACGACATGTTGCAGTCGAATTTACGTGTAAAGATAATTTTTAGATTAGGTTAAGCGGCTTTGAATGAAAATTATCGTTCGTTCTCAAAAACAGCACGGATGCTGTAAGAGATCGCTACTGTATTTAAATATTCATCTCTGAATGGCGGCCGGGATTGTCAGTTAGGTCAGCCTTTTCTGGTTTCGAGCAGATAAATTACTAAATTTCAGCAGTAATTAAAATGCAAGAGTGGTATTATTGTACTTTTGATGGTCCCATGTCTTTGGCAGTAATTTATGTGTCTATAACGCTCAGTTCCGTTACCTTTACCGCAGCTATTGTTTAATGCTTATGCTCCTCGATCTCATGCAGAAGTGTTTAAAAAGCTCTGCGAAGATGTTGGTTTTGCATATGAGTGCACAGTTCTAGACGTCTCGCCGACTTATTCCAACTATGCTGTATTTGTTTAGCATTAAAGAGAAAATAACGTAACTACAAGCAAGTTGATTATACTACAGCGCATTTGGGGTGAATATCACTAAATTACGCATCGTTTTTACTCCTGTAATTCTTGTAAAGAATTTTGTTCTCACCTGTAAAGGAGCCGCAAATCTTTTTTGTGTTAATAATTCATTTTTGTAACTCCTGTGCAAGATTACTATTAACAGTGAATTTGAAATGCTTGTTGTTGTGCAAATAATACTGTTTGATTAATTGAATTGCAGTACCTACCTTCCTTAGCCGGTATGAATAAAAATTTTGTGTTAAAATATAAAACAAAAAATAAATAGTAAAAACTTGAAAAACATTATCTTCTTAAGTTAAAACCACGGTGGATGTGTTTTTAAATAGAAAACAAGATGTCTTCATATATTTTTAATTATTGTTCTGTAAACATCACCGATGGAGTATTTTTAATTAATAATTGAAGCACCTCTGAAAAAAATGCGTACGAATTGTACTAGCTAACCATCACACCGTTTCCCCGCAGAGAGGACGGACTGCCATTATTTGTATTTGATTCACATGATCATGCCATGTCTTCCTGGACCGTCCCCGACTTCTTCTGCCATTCACTTTCACGTCATATATTATTTTCACACTCCTTTCATAAGTTAATGCATTATGATAACACGTAGGTAGGTTTAAAGTAAAAAATCACTCAGTTGGGCTGCATTTATCATTATTATTAATCTACCTCATAGAAAAGGGTAAGAAAATGGTTATTTAAAGAAAAAGTTAGACGTAATGATAGTATGGTTTGTACATTCTAACCAATAGTTAGATATGAGTGCGATATTCAAGAAAAAAACCATCTTCTTAAATGAGGATCAGGTCAGGATATAGAACATTAAAGAGTGTTTGTTTCCTTTGCTTGAATAATTAGTATCCCCGCTCTGTTAGCCCCACCGCTGCTGTCGCATTTCACAGTCGGGTGAAAGGGCTTCATTAAACTGTAGAGGATTTTCGCCCTCATTAAGAATATGTTTGACACATTTTAATTTAAGTCTGGGCGACTCGTGGAGATGGCAAAGAGGAAATAGATCGGACATATTATATAAATATATTTAACGCGGTATTGCGTTAAACTTAAATGATAAGGGGTTATTTATAAATTCAGTGTTAGTAATTATAGTGTTCCTTAAAAACGATTTATTTTTCTTTAAAGCCGGGAAACGAGCGGTTGAATTAATTCCTCGAAGTTTACCTATTTTTTTTACCAATCTTTTAATAAATAAAAAAAGCGCCAAAATATTTGAGTTATTTCGCTGTAAGCGAGGTTGCTAGCCTTTGTTGACAAAAATGTTCAACAAATTCAAAAACATCCGCTAACTCATTTTCCCAATCGCCTCAGCAAAACTTCCGTAAGAAAATCTGTTCACTTGTGCAGTGCTCCGAAATCAGTCATTTATCCTTTGAAATCTTGCATCTCGTGGGTTGGTCCTGTTTATAACCCTTTGTCTAATATCCATACAAAATAACCATCTCAGAATGGCGACAATTAAAATGCACCAATATGCACAACAGCGCGTGGGGCGGCGAGTTTTGCAACAAAATCTTTTGAAGTAAACAGTATATTGTAAGTATTTCTCTGTGTGGGCGGCTAATCCAAAATAGTTTCGGTTGATTTCATTATAAATTTGGGGGTGCAATGCACCTTTACACCTATATACGAGCTGTCTCCGTAATTGGGTGCATACATCGTTTTAAAATGTATTAAAAAATATAAGCTCTTTAAAAATAATAACATGGTGAAAGAAAAATGACAATATCTTAGTTTTCATCTAGTCGCTTGAGGGGATTTTTTTCCAGATGTTTTCATTATCCGTTATAAAAAAAGCAATCGAAAATTTTCATAAATTAAATGCAGAAAGAATTACGCTAAAAGAAAGGTTCAAATATATTTTCGTTTGACTATTTGAATTCTATAGAGTTTGTCAATATACAGCTAACAAATTCTTTCAACTGTAGATACATATTTTGTCTTTTTGAATCGATCCCAGGGGGATATTTTAGACTTAATGAATAAAAGCTTCCACAGATCTACATTCGTAAGTGCGACCATTGTTAATATGACATTGAAAATACTCAAAGTTCTAAGAATGGAAGATACCAATATTAAAACAAACTCTAGTGGTTGGGTAGGTACAACCCGTTCATAATTATTTTCTAAATATTTTTCGTGTTCACAAAAAAATGCGGTAAACTGTATATTTTTTACACAAAAATTGATATTATGAAACTCGTGATATAAATAAGTTTTGCAAATACATGACACCAAAGCTCAGAGTTCGATATATTTGATGCTTCTGATAAGCAATTAATTATAACGCAAATTTTGTGGTGGAACATATTTTTAAATTATAAAAATATCCCTTTGATAGACTTTGTATTGTTAAATAAGTTATAAGGAGCTTAAACTATTTAAATTTATAACAAATTAATAAGCTAGTAGCATTTTTTACAGTGCCTGTAACATAATAGTATCCATCTGCAGTAGATAGAACTCGAAACATTGCCATTAATTGCATGTAAGAATACGATTGTTCTGAAAGTTGCAACGATAGCTCAGTGTTACCTAAAAGCAATA
Source organism: Drusus annulatus (assembly GCA_022651775.1). NCBI lineage: Eukaryota > Metazoa > Arthropoda > Insecta > Trichoptera > Limnephilidae > Drusus > Drusus annulatus. The sequence goes on from JAGWCC010000283.1 coordinate 145,054, forward strand.
ATCCAGATAGTCGCAAATCCTTAAATCCTTGAATACTATTGAAATCCTGATCGTAGCGGTAAAGTATTTTTCTATTGCATATCGTCACCGGAAAGGCAAAACGGCTTAAGCGCCATTTTGGGAAGTTTATACCAAAGCACTTAAAAGTGTTTTTTTTACAACGAAAATTAGTACCTGGTTGGATTTTGAAAAAAAAAGTTAACTCGGGTAACGCAATGCTCTTATTGAGTTACCTGAAGCGACAAAAAGCTAAAAAAAAGTCCCAAAACTTGTGTTGCTTGAGTCAAGCCTTCTCCCAAATGGTAAATATATTTTAGACGGCTAAAAGTCTTCAGAATCGAACGCGAGTCAAAGCATTCGACGCAGAAAAAAAAAACTGATCAAAACTGCATATTTAACTATATTTCGGCCAAAGTGTCGCTAAGCCCTTTTGTCTTTCCAGCATTGTTTTTACAACCCTTTTAAAAAGCTTTCATATCTCTATTTGGTACCGCACTGGTGTACTGGGGTGGTCCCAGCGCCACTCGTATTAACAAGTTAAATATGTGGCGCTGCAAAAAACAAAGTCGGGAGATAAATGCAATAAAAGGACACCAGAAGGAGTAACGTGCGGGTAAAGCAAGTCGGTGACGACACGTCTACCACTATTATAAATGCTCACCAAATTAGCTTTAATGAAGCCCATCTCTGCTGTCTTCACGATTTAACGCGTTATTCTTTACGAGCGCTCATCTGTTGATTTTAAAACAAAAATACCGTTTTTCTGTTTACAAAAATGATATCCTCTAGACATTGAATTTTATTTTTTCTTTTTGACAGGAGTAACCGACAAACACGTGTCTAGATTTTTGGAGTTTTCGTGATTCTCGGTGATTGGTTGATTCATAAACCGTGTTTTACGCTCATGCTCATATGACGGCCTGCATGGTCGAGTGGTAAGACGCTCGACTACGAATCCAGAGGTCGCGGGTTCGAATACGGCTTGCGCAAATAATTTTTATTCAATTAATATGTATCATAAAACATTTAATTGATATAAAATAAAATATAGTATATTTGCGGCACCTTTCAGAGTGGTAGATACTCTCTGGTGAAAGACCACCATTCAGAATAGAAACGTTCATTGAAATGGCTTTAGCCGTGTTTGGTGACCAGATCTGAATAGCCCGATACTTCTAGACCTTCCCCTTATTCATCTCCTTCCTCTCCCCCTACCTTCAGCCTCACAACATACCCCTATTGGGGATGCCATAGTCTATGCCACTGGGCTGTGGACGGTTAGAGCAGTTGAGACTCTTGTGCGGTATTAAGGTTAAAAAAAAAAAATACCGCGAAAATTCAGATCGTGATTTTTTATAGAGATTTAAGGACAAAATTTAAAACGTTTTTCACAAAAACCATAACTGGAAAGTACTCGGGCCTACAGGTATATCATGTCAATTTTTTTGTTAGCATCTGTTTTATTTTTTATCATATTTTTAAAGTAGCTGGAAAAAAATGTTTATACTAATATTAATTTAGTCACAGATAATTGCCAAAGTTGTCTGAAATCACAAAAAAACAAATACTTTTATGACAACATTCCCGGGTTACGAATAACCTGACGATATTTTAAAAACTCCTACTGCCATCATAAGAAGCGGAAGATGTTGCTTGTGCAATGATGGAGGACTTAGCTAGTAGAGGAATTGAACGCACGACACCCGGGTGGGAATCCGACGCGTTTGTCCACTCATATACCTTTCCGTATTTGCCATACCTTTTAAATTAATAAAAAATCTTTCGGTTTGGTTTGGTATTTTTGCCAAAAGATTAAGAAAAAAATATTTAATATCAAACGCTCGACCACGAATCCAGAAGTCGCGGGTGCATCCGGCGTGCGCAAATAAATTTCATATGTGTCATAACACATTTAATTCATATAAAATAATGTATATGTTAGTTTATTTGCGGCACGTCCTAGAGTGGTAGATACTCAAAGTATCGCCTTGGTGAAAGACCACCATTCAGAATAGAAACGTTACTTGAAATGGCTTTAGCCGTGTTTGATGACCAGATCTGACTAGCCAGGTACTTCTCATCTTCCTCTTCACATCTCCTTACCCTCCCCACTGCTTTCAACCTCACAATATACTCCAATTGGGGATGTCATCAATTCTAGACGGTTGGGAGTAGTTGGGACTCTTGTGCGGTATTCAATATGAAAAAGGATATGATTCAATCAAGACAATTAGATACATACTTGAGTTGGGTCATTAAGAAGAGGTGTATGTGAATATAAATGCAACAAGGAATGTGGACCAAAGAAGTGTCGTGTGGCGTTCCATCCGACCTGCCTACGCCTGCGCAGAAATGGTGTGTTAGCCAGTGAGGTAATTCACTGAAAATACCTCGGACTAAGCACATAATTTGGTATCCACAGTCAGCATAATCGTTTAACAGTATGTGCTCTAAAAAAAATTCTCAGTGATTTAATGAAAGGGCGAAAATATTAATCGATTTCTAAGGGCTGCAGATTCCTTAATTCCCTCTGCGAGCTCAACGTGTCGTGTTTATAATTGAGTGGAATAAGCCTACTTTGTTTGTACAGGCGATTTGTTATTTACATTGTCCTAGTAAATGTTAAAAATCTTGACAATTCGCAACTTCAACGCAGTCCCATTGTCGACCCAGTTGCTGCAGAAGTTCTCCTCGGGGGCTTCTTGGCCCTACAATGGACCTCACTCATACGACAATAGTTGCGGTGAGAAACACAATACTTGCGGACTACCGTGTACTCCTGCGCCGAAAGTTTGCTTTCCTGTATTCCGTATTCTGTTTGGTTGTGCAGTGCCAGTTTCCAGCTCTCTGGGGTCTAGGCCAATGATCGATCACGAATGATGATGGATTGTTGTCATGTGGGGATTCAAAGGAAACATGAATATTCGAGTGTGCGCTAATAAACACAGGCTTCAGAAGGCCCAACGGATTTGGACAATTGTCCAGGAATGAATGTGGGATTGGTAAAAATATTCGATTGTTAACTAAGAATTGTAAAATGATTTTTAAAAACACGTATTTTATAAAGCTATTTTTTATAGTGAATAACACAAAAGAGTCGCAACTGCTCCCAACCGTTTAGAGCCAGATAGACTATTGCATCCCTAGTGTGGGTATGTTGTGAGGCTGAAGGTCGTGGTGAGGGGAAGGAGATGGGGTAGAGGAAGGTTGGAAAGTACCTAGCTATTCAGATCTGATCACCAAACACGACAAAGCTCTTTCAAGCAATGTTTCAATTCTAAATGGTAATACATAGGAGTAATTAGGTAGGTACTAACCATAAATAAATATAATTCTTTCCCTTACAAACTAATAAACCATCATGAAGAGGTATCGATGAATATTATCGTAATGGATAAGTGACTAATTTGCATAGCACCGTTTTCGTAAAAAATCGCCTCCGATGCAAACAAACATATATAAGGGGTAAATAAAAACGTTTTTCGGAAGCTGAGAACGAGTTAAATTGATTAATATTTGTTAGGGATTTTCCAAAATAATTCTGATTATTTTTTCCTTTTGTTATTGATAGTTACATGTAATTTAAAAAAAAACTTGTTGTTACCCGTGAAAAATCACAGAATGTAAAAATATTAGTTGCTTTAATCCACCCATTTCAAATATAGAATAATATCTGCTAAAATACATTAAAGGTAGGCACTTTATTAGGTAGGTAGGGATTTGAAATAATTATTTTTATAAATTGATAACTTCAATTAAGATCAGTTCTAAAAAATAAAAGTTCACATTTCGGTCCTACGTACTCATAAAATAAATTATTCATACTTGATAATGTTTCAACACAAATTCAAACATTTTTAATGAATAAATATTTATAAATATAGGTATTGCACAATAATTAAGTAACGGTAAAAAAATATCTTATAACGACGAATTAAGTACTTAATTTTAACTTTAAGATAGGTACTTACAGCGTAAAAATTTAAAGTGCAGAGTATCCAAACAATAACTGGAATTTTTTTTAGATCTATATTTATATATATATATATATATATATATATATATATATATATATATATATATATATATATATAAATAAAATTATAAGTAAATAAAATTACTGCCAATGTAGGTAGATAAGTACTGAGTAACGTGCTGCGATTTTCTTCGGATTTTCCGATTTTCCAAAAGTGGAGTTATCCTATTTACCCAACTGAAAAGCTGTTCTTTCTAAATACATTTGCATTTAAATTTAAATAAACTTTTTAAAACTTTAAGCTTTATTTCAATATCAATGATTTTTAATGTATATTTTTTTTAATATTATTAATCTTCAAGGAATTATGAAACAGGAGAATATCACAGAAAATAAAAATATTAGATTATCTATCAAAGATTAGGTTACGTTTAGGTCTTGGTCGTAACCGATTTTCTTTCTGTGTCTTCACTTGTTTCATATTTCGTTGTAAATTACTAATATTGTTTCAATAATATATTTTTTTTGTTTTTTTCTTCTCAAAATATTTTTGTATGTTGACGGCGTACTTCTGTTGGGTACTTTTATTCAAATATAATAGTTATTAAAATTATCTACGTTTTGTGAAGTAGAAAATAAACACCAGGAGAGTAGTTTAATATGTTACATTTCTAAATACCATACATTTGGGGTAATTTTTTTTTTCTCCAAAATTCTTATTCATGTGGATCATAGAAAAATGATACTGGTACAAAACTATATGTTATTATGGTAAATTGTTTCCCGTGATCAAATGAATGATCATTGAATTGTGCATTTATTGAGTACAAACATTTATGTGTCAAGGCAGTTTAAGCTTTATGCAAATTCTTTTTGTGAATTATGCACTTCTGATGGCGAATTGATGAGCACAGTTGCTCAATTAAAATCGATTGATGGAAAATCACTTTTTGATTTTCTGTATCTTTGTGGAGTCTGTGAAGAGTAACAAAAAAAAATACAAAATTCAATTACCCTATTAGCTCATGTCTTTTATTGGTATTACCAGACTAGAAAATAAATATTTAAAAAAATCATCACAATTCTCATTCGAAAATCGGCACGTCATTTTCTTTATTATGCGCGATCTAGGATTATCATGTTTGACAGTTGTGTAGGTTCCACCCGAGGGTAGGGAACTATCTATTAGACACGGGTCAGGGGTTGCCGTGGGAGGCTACCCCTTGAATGCATTGCCTAAAAATCTAATTTGACAGACTGTCAAAAATGAAACAAGAAAATTTTTCGGGTGACTGAAATCTTACATAATAGAAAACATTGATTCAAAAGCGTGTTAAAATGTGTGTTTTAACCATGAATGACCTATATTTTGAAGAAAGACACCGATTCTGACACATTTTTGTTTATAAAGCGCCATTTTTCCTGAAATGTCTATTATCCCAAGGGCGCTGTCTCGTCAAATAACGTATTTGCCTTTTACCTTTCGCCTGTGAAAAATGAAGAAAACAAATATTCCCGGGTTACGAATAACCTGACGATATTTGAAAAACTCTTATGACCATCATAATAAGCGGAAGATGTTGGTTGTGCAATGATGGAGGACTTGGCTAGCAGAAGAGTTGAACCCACAACGCCCGGGTGGGAATTCAACGCGTTTGTCCACTCAGCTACTAACCGGTATATATATATATATACACTAGCTTTAAATTTGTGACACTCTTAGAAAATCAAATATCTTTTTAAATGTAGGTAAGTCTCTACTTATAAATTTCAATTTTCTTTGAGTCAGTAGGTACCTTGAAGTAACAATATATGGAGAGAGAGCTGATTCTTTTTACTCAACCTATACAAACTTGGGATAAATCACTTTCTCCGGGTTTTTACGACGTACATCATGAGAAATAAAGAGACAACAAAATTTCCCAAATTATCACACCGCTTTAAAGTATTGTAAGAGTGTTATTCGTGTCCCGCGTCTCCGTTGACTCCGTCCACACGTTTTGATATTCGACATAAATAATAATAATAATAATAATAAATCTCTATTTAAATACAGTTAACAGTAATAACAGCAAAATAATACAAAATATAAGCAGAATAATCATATAAAATACATAGAGTGTATAAAGGTGTAGGTACATTTATATATTTTAACAAGAGATCTATACATTGTAAACAGTAAGTATATATATATTACAGAAACATTAATTAAATAGAAATATAGACCATTATCCGTATTTGCTTAGTACATATAACTTAGTTTTTGTATATTTGTATACAGTTATTACTTTTATTACAGTGATTGTTTTGGTTACTTCAAATTAAATTAATCTATGGTTAATGTTATTTGAAAGTGTGAATTGATATCACTCAACGATTTTTTAGGTTATATGCTATTTTTTTTATGACAATACTGTGAAAAAGTGGTTATACGAATAAACAAAAACATTATGTCGACATGCGCTATGAATAAATGTATAAATACCCTAGCCCTAGTCCTAGCCAGGCCCAGGTCTGGCCGAGTCCGGCAAACCTCATCAAAACTGACTGCAGCAGCGCTCTCTCTTGTATATTATTGCTCTGAGGAAGGTACCTAACTATTGTATCTGCATTACTTCTTGCGGTTGTCCCGCAACTCACGACTCGCAGTCGCCTCGACATATTGGTGCGAATGCTCATTTCTCCATTTGATGACGCCTGCTGGAGCAATTATAAATAAATAGAGGTAATGAGCTCTGGCAGGTAAGGCAAAGCCGCGAGGGCGGGCTCCTCCCCCGGCCCCGCGGCCAATCAGAGGCTGCGGCTCGCGCAACGCGGCACCCTCGGGGCGTCGCCCGAACACTCCACCCTCCTCTAGCTCGAGTCTTCTCGGCTCCCCGAAGCTTGGCGAGAGAAAGAGACGAACGAGTCGCGCACGGCTGGCGGCTTTGTCTGGCCGATACGATCTGAAGGCCGGGCTTGCGGCGACTTGAAAGAGGTGTGGGTAGAGAGACGGCGCTTCTAGGAGTGGTAAGAAGAAGTGTGAAGTGGAAAAGAGACGCAAGCTGTGGTGGGAGAAGCGGACAGGAAAGAGGCCTGACCACTCGACTCGTCTCGAGCGAAGCTGCATCTCGCTAGTGGTGTGTGGGCCCTCAGATCGTCAACAGTACACAGTACAGCCCGCATACATCATCTTCACCTCCTATCTCCCGCATATCCGCATCTCCTGTACCCCTGTTATCTATCTGGAACAAGTGTCTGATATCAAACAACTCTCGTGATATAACGTGCCTCATTGACTATTTACAACTGAACTATTTTAAACATTTTCTAACTGGTGCAGAAATTATAAAGTGACATTGAAGTTCTGATCGAACATTTTTTTATTGAAATCTGAAAGTTTACACCGTTTGGTGTCGGTGAACCATATTTAATGGCAGTTTCAACCCTCAACATGTCTCCCTACTTCACAGGCTACCCGTTTCAAGGTAAGAATTAAAACTAAACTTTATTTCTCTATTATTAACTATAAATAACTTATTTTGTGAATACGTAAAAGTGTGATATTTTCAAATTTCAAACTAACGGATATTCTCAGAAAAAATATTAAAAAATATCTTTTAAAATCTCTACCTACCTATTGTTAAGTACCTACCTATAATGTATTTCAGAAGACATTATTCCATATTTAAATTGGAACTAGTACTTTTTCCTTGGTAAGTCGAGTTAAATCTTAAATTTTTTCACCGGTTTAAACTCCCTTATTGTTTATGTAATCAGATAAACTTGTATTATTATTTATTTTTATTTAAATTGATGTCATGTGTCACATAACAGTCTCAAGCTTCCCTAAAGCAAAAAGCCAATCAGTTATGTTAAGTTATTCAGCCAATTCCTATTTCAATTGCACACGAATTATTTACTTATCAACCAATAAGTAGATACCTATATGTTTGCTTATATAACGTTAAATACCACGTGCATAATGTGTATACGATTAACACTAAACAATGATATATTCTAGAATCTATGCTACTCATTGGCAGGTACCTACAGACCTAGTACCTACATCAATGGTTATTACTAGTTCCTTCGTTCTAGTTACATAAGTAGGAACCTACCTTTCTGATTACAGTTCTGAATCACTTCCTTTATCTACACTTCGCGGAAACCGCTAGCTATCCTAAATCTTGCAGTAAAATTATTTTTGACACCTGTATTACTAAATATACATTAAAACAATATGAAAGGATTCTGACTTCAAAGCGCAAAGCTGATTTCAAAAGCTCACAAGTTTCAAATTGCGCTAATGTGCCATAGAGAGTGTTTTCATAGTTTTTTGGGGTGTGTAGGATCCCACTAGGGGTTTTCGTTTCATCCAGTTCGAAATTCATTCGACGATTCGCTCAATGCCCATACAAATAATATGGTAATATAATATTTTTTAAATACAGTGAGCACCTAATTTTAAAATTATTCTTAATCTAGCAATAAAAAAAGGTAGGCAATATTATCTTATATTTAGAACTAACTAACTAACCATCACGCCGTTTCTCCGCAGGGGTAGGCAGAGAAGACGAACCGCCATACCACTCTATATTGGCATGCAATTCTTTCTGTTTCTCTGACTCTTCACATGGCTCGACTCAAGTATTTGATTCACTTGATCGTGCCATGTTTTTCTCGGGCGTCCCCGACTTTTATTCACTTTCGCGTCATATATTCTTTTCCTTTCTTCGTTCATTCGCTCTACATTCCCAAACCATCTAAGCGTCCCTTTCTAGATCCTATTCATTACGATTTCAATAGCCTTGCATTCTTGAAAAAAAATCATTCCGTTAATTAATTATCTTACACTAATTATTGTATTTAGGTACCTACCTACAACTTTGTGACCAAGTGGTTCAAAGCATTGATTTCTCACCCTGGTTTCGTGGGTTTAATTGCCTGTAACCTCACCTTCATCAACATCTTACAATAGAACCGAATCCTTTAACTAAAGTACAAATTTGTTACTTCATTAAATTAGTTTTAAAATCAACAAAAAGTAATACTTTTAACTCTACCTACTAAAAACGTGCCATGCAAGTGTGTTTTCAATATTTAAATTGTTTATGCTATTTTTAAACGTGTCTCTTTCTGTATACTGTTAACATCATGTTAAAATAATAATATGCTATAATAAACAAAATATTTTCCCTTTAAAGACGCTAGACTATAGAAGAGAATTTGAAATTTTCTGTGAAAGGACTTCCTAATTGAAAGGCATTCCTTGAAACTAACTGAAATGGTAGGGGTCGTAAATCCTAATAAAACTTTATTGCTACCAATATTTGGCTGTAAAGTACTTAAGGTTCTACTAATATACGGCCATATAAGTGTCAGGGATCGTGAAGGACGTGCCCATACAGAAGTTAATGCGTCAAATCTTGCTTTAGGTAGGTACTTTGATTGTTATCAATTTTACGCCAACGTTTGGTGATTTACGATCCCTGAAACGCAGGGATGATCACTAACCGAGAGCGAAAACTATTTAGTTCTAAATTTTCTGCTATTATCTTATTTTATGAAGGCAATAATAATTATTCATATTAATGAGCATGCCACGGAGGTAATAAATACATTTATTTGTATTGAAATTAGAATTAACTTTAAAGCGTTAATGCATTTTTTTAGATATTTAAATACTATAAATAATCAAAGTAAAAAAGCGCCCTTGAGGTGATTTTCCCACATAAACGGCGCTATAAAAGTTATCCATTTATTATAATTATTAATAACAATACAAATATGAAACAGAAAAAGTCAGAAAATAAAAAGACAACGGTCACAACCCTGACTCGAAATCGGATCCTCTATTCTATCCGGGAGTAACGCTTCAACCAAGTCAGCCAATGGGACTTTATTAGGAACCGATAATTTTAATCGACCTCATACTTTTCACTGAAGATTATCGATGTTGTTTTTCATTTTTTTATTATTATATATTTGTCATTATTGTTACCGCAAGAGAGCAATATTTTTGTTTTATGATGAAGTCAATTTTCAAAAATCATTTTTTTAAGCACAACTGTCACCTATCGGTTTAGTTTATTTATACCCAAGCTTTCACGTTAATACTAAACTAATGTAATTATGTGCAGCAAAGTTGTTTAAGGTAATTAAGGTTGAATAAACTTTTAAAATGATTTCTAGTTATGCACATTGCCCTTCAGGTTAAAAAACTAAATATTTTATTAGCTATTATTCTGTTTTTGTTTATTTTTGTATTTTTATTTATAAGTTTGCAAATTATTTTTTCACACAACTACTAAGAAAAAAATTAATACATTTTACAATAGTAGAACGAAGCACATAAGGTTACTATACACGTTTATATGTAAAAGTAGATATAAATTGAAATCTTAGTATGTATAAAAATCAAAGGTTTTTTTTACATATTCAGCAAAAATCCTACGAAAAGGGCCAAGACTTCAGGTTTCGTTGTTTTGTGAGCACCCAAGTTTTGTTTTAAAAAGCCTAAAATCACGACAACTTCTCGTTGGATAGTTGATTAATCAATTCTGTTGAAACACTCTAAAATCAAGTTCCTTATAAAGTGAGATTAGATATGTGTAGGTATTGTTTGAAATTTTATCTATGCAGAGTTTGCTTAAATATACATTATTTGCATAGGTGCCTACCTACTATATAAGTGTATATTTCAAAACAAATAAACACCAACAAATTCGCTGATGCGTGCAGACATTTCTAAAAAAATGCCTTTTTTATAATGTAAAGGGAGGGTAAAACAAAAAAAAAACTTAACCTAACTCTAAGGTACCCATTTTTAAAACTGCAATCCTTTTCCGATAGTAAAATATAATTTTTGGGTTCTGGGTAGATAATAACACAGCCCCAGGCGAGGAATGTCTGCAGTTATTATTCAATATGTTGTGCCTACAAAATTTGAATATTTCTGATAGTATAATTCATAACATTTTTCATACCCGTTTTAGAAATATTGTTTCGTACCACACGCGTACATTTTTTTTTTTTCAAACGAATTGAGATGAACGGCCGTCGATAATTTTATGGACTACCTAATTGATATTTATCTAGAATTAAAAATAGTGCGCACCAATAAATAATAAAACACCCGAGACGTGTGGGAGGTAGGAACTGATCGTGGGCTAAATTGGTCAAAGCAAATCTCTCAAAGCGGACTCTCTTCAAATTTATGCTTTTGAAATATTTCGATCAATATAAAGAATTTAATTAATAAGATTTATATATTTGAAATGTATGCGTAGGGGTAAGATAGAATTGTGCTGTCATTCATCACATTCCTGACTATTTCTGAGGGAGAAAAGGGAATAATGTAAAAACGTTAAAATAATATGGCGCAATTTAGCGATATGTATTTAAAAAACGTAGCAACATTTTTTCAGGCAAACTATTTAAGAGTACCTACCTACCCTTGCCATTAATGACTACCATAGTGTTCAAACTTCTTAGCCAAGACGTGCATCGTGTATTTAAAATTTAAGTTACTTATTAAAAATGATTGAAACATTAAGGTGTAGGATATTTTGGTAAAATTTCTAAAAATGTTATGAATCTAACAGACGGAAAACTGATATGAGGTCGTCACAATATTATTATAATAATTCTAAGTATTAGACGGAACTGTTCTAAAATAAAATATTACAAAAAACAATGGATACAAACAATATGAATACAAGAGACGGTATTAAACAGTATAATTTCCTTGTGAGCACGTACTCGTACATACGTACGAGTGGGATATTTGAAAATATATCAAATTATAAAAAATATCTTTTAATTTCTAGAATATATTTTACCAGAAGATTATTTTTATTCTATATTTGATATTTTCGTCTAGATGAATTTTTTTGCAGGCCATTTTTAAAGTGTAACTTAGTGTATGCGCAGAATAAATTAAGCATAAATAATTTCCCTAGCGGGAACGACTGTAGGATATTAATTGAAAAGATATGTATTTTATTTATTTTTTCAATCTCTACCCACCTAATAAAGTACCTACCTATAGTATATTTTAGCAGACATTTTTTTGGCAAATCAAGTGACACCCCATGATCGTTCAAGGGTAAAAACTAGTTTTAAAAAGAATAGCATTTTACAAGATTTTTTGTGTTTTAATAAAAGTCAGACTTACGTTTAGATAGTAAAATTTTGTAAAAACTTAATTTAATTTTTTTATCGTAATTTATGAAATTAAAAAAAAAAATTGACAACATCATGTTTCTTCAAGCCTTTAAGAAAACGCGATTCCAAAGAATGTAAACAATATTAAACACTATGCAACAAAACAAATCGAACCGACCCTCCCTTGAATTTTCACTGTTACATCTAGAAAATGAGGTATTGAAACAAAAAAATCATTTCTTCATCTTGGCAAGTCAAGTTGTTTCACAGGTAACAACTAGTATAACAGTAATAATAATAATATTATATTATACTTTCTAGAATAAACGCAGTAAAGACATATTATTTTTAAAAAGCTCTCCGCCGTACGGCGCATGAGGTGCAGTTACGGATGCATGTACGAGTACATATTTAGTTTGCTTGTATGTTTACAAGTGTGTGTGCAGGCAGGCAGGTAGGTAACAGTAAGGTATTATGACTATCTCATAAACCACAATCACGCGTCAAACAATAAACACTCGTCATCTTTTATTCTCTCTGCAACTTATTACCTGGAAACGTTTCGTGGTCAACGTCAATGATGAAATATTTCATTTGTGACTTGCGTGTGCACATTCATATCCTTCCACCTCCGAGCTGCTTTCCAAATGATAACTTATCATCCATTAAATTACTTTATTACTCAAATAAATACTGTATTTCTATCATATTATACTGAACACGTCCAAACACGTAACGTATTTAACTAAAATAAGAAATAATACGATGTTAGTCATTAGAAATAACAAACTATTAAAAATTATAAACATCAACTGTTTTAAAAAGTTTTATTCATTTAATTGTATCTTCCTCCGAACTAGAAGTATACAAAATAAATGTGTTTATCTGAAGTGACCTGCCAGGTTAGTATGCTTCTGAATATTATCTATGCACAATATTAATATGCTATAGCTAATATGTAGTTAGTATAAGATAAAACATAGAAATTAAGATTTGTAAAGCGCCCTTGAGATGATTTTTTCACAAAAACGGCGCTCTAATTAATATTATTTCTATCATTAACTAACATAAACGTAGTATTTTCTACCAATTAGACTTATGTTCAATAATAGGCACACAAAATTAAAACACTTTAACAAGATATTTACCTAAAAATAAGACGTAATACGATTAAGTCATTAGAAATAAGTTACCGTTAGAGATTACAGAAATAAACTTTTAAATACCTTTTTTTAAAGTGTGACGCAAAGACGTATTTAAGTAAGACAACCACGCTGTTTCTTACATGATAGAATACTTTTTCTATAGAATACGTTCAAACACTTAATAAATTTAGCTTAAATGAGATATACAGCGCAAGTCAAGAAAATAAAATCGCTATTTGGTATAGATAACAAATATAAACTGATAAATACCTGAGACAAATGATTAGGTAGGTTTCTATCTAATAAACGTGAACGTAGATGTCATACTTACTAGCTTTTAGGTTCTTTACAACACGTCCTAACACTTAAGACATATATTTAGCTAAACACAAGATATTAGAATACGGCGAAGTCATTAAAAATAAGTCGCAATATCCGATAACTGATTACCGGCATAAACTGTGAAACATCTTTTTTTAAATCATTCGAAACAAATGAGTATCTAAGTAAATTAATTGAATGAATGAATTCCGACCACGAAGCACGAAATAAATCATAAGAGACGTTTAAATACACATATTTAAAGCCACGGCCATACATTCCATTTCATTATAACCGACACCCCAATATAACAACCAACAACAGATGTCATTCTCTCTGACGCCTACAGTGGGGCTCTTATTCCTAAATTAAAGGAAAAGAAAAAATGCCGACAAGGCACAGGTAAATTATTTATGGCCGTTTTCGGCCAGTGGATTTTTTTACCTACGGCTTTATGAGATATGGTGCTGGCTGGTGATAAATTGCTTGAAAATCTCTAAAAGAATCGGATAAATACATTATGGTGAATTAATTAGCCATATTCTTGTAACTTTTATACACTAATTTAATCTAAATTAGAAGAATCCGATTTTTTTACTTAACTAGATGCAGTTTAAAAAAAAACATTTTCACAGATTGATAGTATACATATTTTAATTTTTTAATTTTTAAAAAATCTTGTGAACACAAAATACTGATTAGATTAAATTGTGCTATTTTTTTCATTAAATAGACTTAGGAAACATTTAAATTTAATTTTAGTTTTTTTTCTTAATTTTTTCCAAATTAACTCCATGTGAGTTTTTAATAATTAAAATTTAAAAATATTATGGTTAATTTCTGCTTGTTTTAGTTTTTACTTCGATGATGACTATTCCATTATCATAATATTTTTAAACCACATTAAAACGACTTATTTTATTTAGCATCCTCCCCATTTGTATTATTAATAATTTAGTTAAAAACCAAATAACATTGTAATTATTATTTTGTGGGGTACTTAACATTAAAATCTGTTTTCCCCGTTTGATGATAATGGATTAGAACGCAAAAAAAATTGTCACAATAAAAATAAACACTACCAGACCCACACTTATCAAATTAAAATTATAAAAAAGTATTTTTTTCTTTCTTTGATAAATATATTATTATTAGATACAGTGTCGCCAAATATAATAGGTATTTTTTAGGTTAGGTTAAGTATTTCTTTTTTGCAGTTAGATATGCTTAGTTTAATAAAATATCATGAAGATACGGTCCTGCCAAATATAATACTGTTTCGGTAGGTAGGTACATAATTTTATTTGCATAATTTGCTGTACATAAAAATATTATAAATGATTGTCATTAATCTCAAACATTTCTTAACATTAAGTGAGTCGTTTTATAACATTTGAACTTTGAATGATGTAGTGCTTATCTACATGCTCAAAAAAAATCATTTTTTTAATAAGTTTTTTCGTTCTTTGTCATAGACAAGTGTTTAAGATTTTTGTGAGATCGAGTACCTAATTTAATTAAAGCAACGACTAAACGATTTACGAACCGGAATGTTCAAAGAGCGATGTTTAATGTTACCTTTTTTCTTCTCGTTCCCTTTTATAATCCCTCCGGAGTGAGCCGACATTCGGCCCCTTGATCTGGCATGTGAGATGTATGAGAAGTTGTCGGGACAAGGTTGCCACTAAACTCGCCACCAGCCGCACTTCCCAGATTGTCCCGTATGATTATTTGTCAACGATTCTAAAAATATAAATTAATCCGGTAAATCACAATTTTTTTAGAAGTAAGAAGTTTTATCTTCGCATTTCTACACTTCCGATGCTTTTTCTCAGTTTTTTAAACATGATTTGAATAAATAAAAAGTCAAAATCGGAATTGATTTTATAGCATTAAATCTAAAACACAAATATGCAACAGAATAAAAGCGAGAAACTAAAAAGAGCAATTTTCATGACCGAGACAGATGGCAGCCTAAAATCGGAAGAAATTAAAATATTAATCATTTTCAATACAAGTATGAGATCGTTTAAAAATGCCGCTTTCTAATAAAGTCTTGATGGCTCAATTGGCAGAGTGTTACTCCCGGATAGAGTAGAGGTTCCGAGTTCGTATCTCGGTCATGACCATTGTTCTTTTAAGTTTCTGAATTTTTCCTATTTCATATTTGTGTTTTAGATTATTAATATTATTTAAATATTTAAAAATTAAAAGTCGTCAAGTCAATGAAAACATGTGTAATACATATGTAATTAGTGAAAAATAAATAAATTATGAACAAATTTCACGTTTTACTGTAAAAATATACTATTAGATACTACCCGGTTTTAACATACTTTCGAAACAGCATTTTATTAAATTAAAAATTGAAAAAATTGTAACAATAATTATTACCGTTTCTTGTCCTATTTTTCAGAAAACTGCTACTTTGGCTTAGACATTCTGATTAAAATAAGATGTGCAAATTTAATTACGCCAAAGCTTACCGTTCAAGAGATTTGCTACGTCAAAATATTACACAATAGGTTTTCTGCTGATTATGATTAGGTAGGTAAATTATTTTTTGAGAATTTTTCAATAGCTCTAAACCGTAATCAAAAGTGATTTGCGTTCATATGCCCCGTCCCGTATTATGATCCCTTATTTCGGATTGCGTTTTGGCAACCCTGCTAGTGCCTACACAAAGCCCGCGAGATGATTGAGGGTACGAAGGTAGGTGGGAGAGCAGGGAGGTGGTGCATGCTCCGTGGAAGGAGCGGGGAGATTAACGCGTGTTGTTGTTGTCGACTCGAATCAGATAAAATATAAATGGGACCGGGCGACTTTGCAACAGATCCGTCCACAAACAAGTGTTCGATCAAAGGCGATATTAATGAGACACGTGAAAATAAAAAATAAAAATAAAATTAACGAAATGAGGCGTCCTGTCTGCCCGCTCGTTGAGGATTTGACAAGAGAATATTATGCTGATCCTTGAAACATGCTAAATAATGTAGGTACGTATTTTAAATCGGTACGTTTAGCTTTGTAATTCATGTGTTGCCTCACATAAATAAAAATAGTGGTAGATACCTTGGAAAAGGAAGGTTGGGAAGCCAAACACGGCTAAATCCATTTCAAGTAATGTTTTGATTCAGAATTGCGGTCTTTCAGCGGGGCGATACTGAGAGTATCTAACACCTTAAGTATGTGAATGATTCGGTTTGGTGCCCAGATCTGAATAGCCAGGCTAACTAACCATCACCCTAACTAACCATCACCCCGTTTATCCGAAGGGGTAAGCAGAGAGGACCGACTGCCATACAACTCTCTTGGCACACACACCTTGCTTCATTCATATTCATACATCGTCTCATACATACTCTGTTATTCTGACTCTTCACGTGGCCAGATTCAAGTATTCGATTCACTTGATCGTGCCGTGTCTTCCTCAGGCGTCTCCGACTTCTTCTATTCACTTTCACGTCATTTGTTTTTTTCTAATTCGCTCTAAAAACCATCTAAGTGTCCCTTTCTTATCCTTTTCATTACGCTTACATCAGCCTTGCATTCTTTCGGATATCCACATTTTTAACACTGTTATACATGGTTTTACATAATAATATAAAATTAAAATCATTTTTAGTAATTAAAAAAAAAAGTTAAATAAAATAAAGTGTGCCAATTTCATAACGCCAAAGTTTACTGGTCATGAATTTTTGCTGTCGTAATAACACCAGATTAAAGCTTTATATTAAAAAATCACATACTGGCCATAAATTTTATCGGTTTTTTTTTTTTTGAATAATTGTTTTTCAAAAGCATTTTTTTATAAAATCAATCTTTGTTCAAAAGTAAAAAAAGTCAAAGTTAATGATTTTTATAATGGCGGAACGCTTCCTAAACATATTACCAGGCGCGATTTATACCATCGATCGCACTCTCAATTAGCGGGGTTTATTGAATACTGCACGATTGTCTACGGTCTCTGGCTCCATGGACTCTGCTCTATGGCATATATAGTCTATGGTGGTATTTAATTAGCTACAGCCACCTTTCGTCCCGGGGGATCCCCGGCCATAAGGACTTCAAGGAGCAGATTTGTTTTACCATAGGGCGGGCAGGATCATTTGTATTAATAGATCATTACGTCACTGGGGTCGGCAACCAAAAAAACCATAAAAACCCTTAAAAATCGTACTAGTTACATTATTTAAGTGGTCAGAATTCATTGTTATCCTACTTATAATACATATATTAAAAATAAGATAACTAGCTGGTTTCGCTTGATATTTGTGTTGAAAACTATAGTGCCATTTCATATTTTTTATCGTCAAACTGTTATTTCAAAGCTCCATAGCTTGTAGTGGAATTCATGTTGTAAGCCTTAAAAAGTTGAGTTAACCTATGTTTATTTATTTTAACGGTACATTAGCTCATTTTACTATGTATAATAAATAGTGCAATGCAAAAGATACACGTAAAATAAGATAAGAAAAAAAACACATTTAAAATATTTTTCAAAAAACTATGTATAATAAAGTTAAAATAAGTTATAATATCGAATAGCAATAACGTCCCAGCAAGAGTCTTTTATATTTATTCCAAACATAAAAAAAGTTTTGCAAATTTCATGACACCGGAGCTCACCGTTCGCGTGAAGCTTCAGATTCACATCAACTGATTTTTTGCTTAAGCAAAGATAATTCAAATCCGACTAGAATTGCTTAATTGTATATTTTTATTGGTAAGCGCAAGAAATTAATTTCTAATTCCACTTAAAACTTGATTTATTTTTGAATAATATTATGATTCAAAGTTCAGAGCGTCTCTGTTATTATTGTAACATCGAAAAAGATGTTTAATTTTTATTTAAAATTAATTGAATTGCGCAAAAGCATCGTGACACCGACTAAAAATATTTAGGATTAATGATAATTTGTTGCTGACCCCTGTCACATAAAGCAGGCGGGCCCGTGTAAGGCGGACTTCGTTTATTATTTCATACTCGGGAATACATACGGCACATAACGCAGCGCAGGGCGGACAGAACAAGCATGCTGAAATCTGTATAACCTCCTGCGAATAATTAATTAGATATACTCATTAGGGACGGTTGTTCCAGATCTTGAAGTAAATAGCACGTTTTACAGTTGGGTATATTGGTAGGGTGAAGTCAAGTGGCTTCACCGTGAAGTACGGCATGAGATTATATTGAAATAACAACAGATATTGGTAGGGTGAAGTTATGTGTGAGGATTTGGATATCCGTCTTCTCTGCCGTGCACAATAATGGTACAACGTTTTGAGTTTATTGAATAAATACACACATAACTAACACTTGATAATATTGCTAGAGTGAGGCACTATAACTTCATATACTGTCGCCGGAAAGGCAAAAGGGCTGAAACGCCATTTTGGGAACTTAACATCAGAGCACTTTAAAGTTTTTTTTTACAATAAAATTTAATGTACCTGGTTGGATTTAAAAAAAAAAGTAGACTCGGGTAACTCAATGCACTTACTGAATGAACAAGGCGACAAAAAGCTTTAAAAAATCTCAAACTTGTGTCGCTTGAGTCAAACCTTCTCCCAAATGGTAAATATATTTTAGATGGCTTCAGGGCCTCAAAAGTCTTCAGAATCAAACGAGTCAGAGCATTCGATGCAAAATAAGAAAACTGCATGTTTAACTCATTTTTGACTAAATTTTCACTTAAGCCCTTTTGCCTTTCCATCGACGATATATGTGTGAGAATTTACTTCTCTGTCTTGGAACATACTGGAACTAATACCGTTTTGAGGTTATCCACTTCAAGTAATAGCGCATTTTACACTTTCCTTTCTTTTAATGGTAGAATAAAGTTGTTTTTATAGAGTACATACTCATAGTTTACTTCACACTTGCACATTATTGGTAAGGTGAAGCTTTGTGTGACAGTCTCCCCCTCCGTCGTTAAGAATAATGGTATTTACAGCGTTTTGAGATTATCTACTTGAAGCAAATAGCAAAATAGATGGAAATAAATTATGGGTAGTAAATTGAAAACTTGATTTGCACTTGCACAACGTTGATAGGGGAAAGTCGTGTGACAATTTCCTCTATCTTAGTTCATCATAATAGCTACAGCATATTTCCAGGTTATTTCAGGTTTTTTTTTATCAACTTGAAGAAACCAGCTAAATTTAAACCTTTTACTATTGATTAGTTGATGCTAAGGGTGTCATGTTCCGAATGATGATGAAGATGTAGGTATTCGTGCCATCACCAGCTAGAATATGTAATGCAGAAGATTTCCACCGGCTTATACGCGGGCTTGACACATGCCCGGGTGAGGTTAGGTCAGCCATATGCCTGTTGCCCGCTGCCCGCTGCCCATGTCGGCGCGAACACCAAAGGAAACCACAAGAGAAGACCGCCTGACCGACTGCGACTGCGCTGTGGATATATGAAGATGGGGAATTCTCTCACACAGGCTGTCGATGTTGCGTAAGGTCGAGAATGAATCGCTTTATGACATTCATTTGATTTTATGTGTTCCGACGTGCAGGCGATGTGAGGTTTAGATTAGCTAGGGCTCGGCAGATGCATTCCACTTCTGTAAAATCGGCACGGATTATAATCTAAGATTCATAGTTCCGCCTTTGGCTATGTCCGAATGGTCTAAAAAACTGTACTCCAAGCTACAATAACGCCTAGAATGGCATTCCTTACACGCCTATATCTTAAAAATGAGACGTGTATTTAAAAGAGTATTTGAGAATCCAATAATTCTAGCAAAACTTCCATTTTTGTCACTCTCCTGGCTTTCGCAGTTGCCCAGGTGTGTTGTAAAAAGCGTCCGGCAGTCAAATTAATTGAAAACAAAATTGGTAGTCGGAGCGCGCATTTCTCAACAGAGGGCGTTGCACAAATCCGACCAAAAAAATAACGTCGGCGGGGATTTGAGTAACGGGCATAAAAAGCTCACTAGATCCGAGTTGAAAAAGTGGCGTAAGCGATATACGTTATGGCGTATAGCGCGGCTAGCTGGCAGCGGTGGACGCGGCCCAACAGAGAACTTGAGATTGCGATGAAAGCGGGAATTAGTGGCAACACAGAATACACGAGCGAAGGCGGCATCGGCACACATCAAAGGCTACCTTCCCTCCCCGCCCCCGTCGCCCACCCCTTCCCGAGCCTCCTCCCCGTACACTCCCGATGCATAGAGATCGCGAAAAATCGCCACGTTTATGGCGTTTTTAATATTTCAGCCCAGGAAATATTTTCTGATCAGGGGACAGTGTAATTTGACCGCATAACTCCGGGCGAGGAATGCGCTGGCTGGGATAACAGTCATTACGCCACCGACTTTTGGATGATGTCATTAGCGTCTAGGTGGTCATTAGCAGGTAGTTGGGGCTTTAGTTTAAAACGAGCCCGATTATTATTGTAGCTACTGCATAATGAGTACACTATTACAGTGCGTGAGAAGACACTGTAACATACGACAAACTGTTACCATGTACCGCTGCTTTTGGAGTTCCAATACATAATAACATATATTTTCGTATAAAGCAATCACTTTGAGGTTTGACATATATAAAGAAATGAAAAAATCACTTTGAATAAAATCACGGATATTATTTTAATTTGTATGACCGACCTGTTTCGCTTAACCTAAGCATCATCAGGGTACAAAATAAAATTTAAAAAAATACAAAGTTTGCGGTTATATAATTTGCATACAGATAGAGAAAAAATAACAAAACAATGAGAAAATAATAGAATGACATTTGTATTATAACAAGTCCATAATCACATAAAATATTACGTTATTCATAATTGTTGCAATTAATACCAAAGTTTTTGTTTTCTATGGGTTTGTTTAATATTTAGCGCTAGTATGATGGAAGGTAGGTAAAGGGTTACACGCCGCCACTCGCCCACCTGCGCTCGAAGGTGTGCTGGATTGGGGGAAGGGAAGGAAAGAGAGAGGAGGGGGTGACCTCTTGGCCCGGAGTTCCAAAGGACCCGACCGATAGGACCAACACGTCTAGAATTCCTGACGCGATAGCTAATGTCGATTTAATAGCTAAAAAATTTTACCGACTCCTAAAATCACCATCTTAATTATAAAGTAAAATTCACGCAAAGGGAGAGTTTTCGTGTCGTGAATTTGCGCGGATTTTTATGCCTAGTATGCTTAAATTGATGCAACTATTTTCAGATCACAGCAACATTCTCATCGTGAGCTATGATGCCTTGAAATATGAATTTAACTGTTGCAAAAAAGTCAATGAATCATGTTGTTTGATAAATTATTTTTAAACTCGAGCGAAACCGGGTAGCAATTTATAATACTTTTATATTTATTATTTATTTATTTCGAAACGTGGGGGGGTTACTGCATTCTAACACATTAAATAGATAATATACAAGTGTAAATAAAAAATATATAAAAATTTGATTTTTTTTTTAACCATTTAAAAAAATTAAGTAAATTAACACAATAAAAGAAAGAAAACATATATAAACAATAAAACACTAACTCTTGTGTTAGCTTTAAGGATCAGCACCCAAAAATACAAGCTTTTTGGCTTTCTAGTACAAGCAAAACAACAAATTATTCATCTATTAATTCTATACGGGTGATTAGGAAAATGTCTAATGGTTTCAGTAAATACAATTTTTAAACAGTAATCTTTTAAGTTCTTCATGAAATGCAAACTGGAATTTTAGGTAAAACGTTCAAGAATACCTTGGCTGGTTTTCGAACTGCATCTTTTACTGATATTTTAGTATGTTTTTCATAGAATTTACAGAATTGTTGTTAAAAAATGTATTTACTGAAACCTCAGACATTTTTCTAACCACCAATTTGCAGATAAATCATTTATAGTATTGCTTTGATTAAAATGCTACAAAGTAAACCCTAAGCGTCATTCTTGAGTGCTGACCCTTAGGCTGGAGTGAAATAAAACTAGTACCTAAATAATTAAATAATAAGCGACATATATCTAAATTGTGTTGAAGGCTTCATTTCAATGGGGTTTTTTTTACGACGGTTACGATCTTGAAGTAACAATATATGGAGAGCGAGCTAATTCTTTTTACCCAACCTATACAAATTTGGGATAAATCACTTTCTCCGGGTTTTTACGTCGTACATTATGATAAAGAAAGAGACAACAAAATTTCATAAATTATCACACCGCTTTAAAGTATTGTTAGAATGTTCTTCGTGTCCCGCGTCTCCGTTGACTCCGCGAAATAAGTGAACACAACTCAACGGCTTATTAGGTTACTTGCTATATTTTTGTTTATAAAAATACTGTGAAAAAGTGGTTACACGAGCCCTAGTCCAAGCCACGTTCAGATCTAGCCGAGTCCGGCAAACCTCATAAAAAACTGACTACAGCAGCGCTCTCTCTTGCATATTATTGCTCTGAGGTTACAATAATACTATTTTTTCCTGAAAATGATGCGGGTTAGGCGGTAAATCTACTAGCCTATTTCTTAGATTTTATTAACGATCGATGTTAACAGTGCAATACAACATTTACGGCCACTTGGGCCGCGGTCTGCGGTCCCTGATTGGTCACATTTAAATAATTGACGTCGCCGGACGGCGGTGCATGATCGTGGATGGACGCGCCGCATAGCGGCTCGGATATCCTGCTATGGAAGACCACTCGATCAAATTGCAGACTATCCCCTACACTTACTCGCCTAAACTGCACTGTTAGAGCCGCGGCACTTGCGCGAGTGGAGTGCGCAACGAGTCCAGATGAATGGCTAATTTATGCTAATGTCCGTGTTGTATTGTGCTGCATGTTGTGGCAGTTATACGCGCTGTGGCCACGATCTAATCTGTGCTGATTTTGATTGCTCATATAATATATTACGGGATATATTAAACGTCACAATTTCGGATGTGATGTGATGTGAGTACGTAACAATATATTTTTTTTATGTGAGTACCGCACACGAGGCTCAACTCTATGAAGTCAGTGGAACTACGAAATTACCAATGATAGAATGTTGTGAGGCTGAATGGAGTAAGAAAAAGAAGGGGATGGTATAAAGGAAGGTTGTGAAGTAGCTGAATATTCAGATCTGATCACCAAATACGGCCAGATGCGTTTGGCGATACTCAGAGTAAATAGGATTACCAATCGAAAGGTTAATAAGGACATCTATTTGGGAAGAATTCGTCAAAAAAATTCAGAAAAAACCGCTTACTACCTTTAATTACCCAATATACAACATTCCATTATTGCTCCACATTTTTACTACTGTTCAAACGATTCTTTTCTTGTGTAACGACAAAGAACAAAACAGGTTTCAAATTCTCCAAAATAGAGCAATGAGAATTATACTTAGGCGAAATAGATACTCAAAAGTAACTAAAATATCAGAGGAACTAAATTGGCTAACAGTAAAATAGATGCTAACATTAAACACATTGATGTTTATACATGAAATGAAGAACAACTTGTTACCAAAATATTTTTCTGACAAAATTATCTACAATGTTGATATTCACAAATATAATATAAGGGCATGCAAAGAAATTAGACTACCAGAAAAAAATAAAGCCAACACACAAAATAGCTTACTATACCTATAAAGGGATGAAATCTTATAATGCTCTGCCGGAAACCATCAAAATTATGCCTATCAATAAATTGAAAATAGCCTGTAAAAAATATATTTAAAATACATATAAATCAAAATAATAAAAATTATATAAGTTAAAATATTATTAAGTTAAAAAGAAAATTAAATACTTAGCTGCTTGTAAACTTGAATGTACAAAGTAACTAATATAAAATAAAAATAAAAAACTAAAAAAAAAAACTATCTGATGGGACCTGCCAGGTAAACATGTTCCTGTTTATTTTCTCTTTAAAGTAGGAATTAATAAATAAAGAAAATAAGATCTGTACATCGCTCTTTGAGGTGATTTTTCATAAAAACGGCGCTATACGAATCATCCAAATATTATTGTTATTATTAATTGTATAATGGGTGCCATAATCCTGTTGGATATAGCCGGTTGGGAGCCGTTGGGACTGTTCAAAAATGTATTTAAATGCATTATGCGAAACAAATAAATATCTCCTCATCTGGCGAGCTTGTGAAGCCAAGCGTCTGTTTGTGTCAAAAGCTTTCAACGTAAAAGGACGTTGGTAATAAAACGGGACAAAACCTTTTTTTGTGCTGGCAACATCACTTTCACATTCCTCCCTCATTGTCCGGTGTTAACAAGTGTTCCGAAAAGGCTGCATTAGCCTATTAATTACCGTTATTCGTATTCAGGGATTTCATTTTAATGAAACGTAAACCGGTTTCGCAATAAAGGCATATCATCGTTCCTCTTCGTAGCGCGTGCTGCCACTAACCGGTCTCCAACACTTACACAAATATCACTAAAAACTAATAAGTTTTGTCCCCGCAGGCTTAAGCGAAATAACTAATCTATCGCGTTAAACTATTTAGACTAGTATTAACTACAAAACAAGTAGGTATTAATGACTAATGGATACTATAAGTATTATCTTGGGGTAAGAATATATATGGGGAGAGAGTTAAATATTTTACCCAACCCATACAAATTTACGATAAATCACTTTTTCCGGGTTTTCACGTCGTAAACCGTAAGAGAGAAAGAGACAAGATAAGTTGTCACATATTATCGCACCACTTTTAGGTATATAAGAATGTTTTCCGTCTCCCGCGTCCCCGGCGACTCCGCCCACTACGTTTTGCTATGCGACCGGTCGGTAGCTGAGTGGACAAAAGCGTCGGATTCCCACCCGGGTATCGTGGGTTCAATTCGTCTGGAGCTGAAGTCCTCCATCATTGCACAAGCAACATCGTCCGCTTATCATGATGGTAGAAAGAGTTTTTCAAAAACTGTCAGGTCGTTCGTAACCCGGTAATGTTGTATTTCTTATAAAAAAATAACTCAACGGTTTTTGAGGTTTTTTTTATTTTTTATTTATTTACAAAATAAGAAAAAAAAGTTTACATATATATAGAAATTATATCAATGTTACACAATATGGATGGTTACTTAAATATATAAAAAATAATATTGAAGAAAAGTAATTCGATTAAATAATAAAAGCATATATATCTATTATACATAATACATATTGTAATTTAGCGATATAAAGGTTGATAGTACATTTGATATGTTTATAACATTAGGTTATATCCTATATTTTTGTTGATAACAATACTGAGAAAAAAATCGTCATACAAATAAACGCTACATTGTGTCGAGATGTGCTATGAATGGATGTAAAAAGGTGTGTCCACTAAAACCCTAGCCATGCTCGAGTCAGAATACATCAAAAATCCTGACTACACTGTTTTTCAAAGCTATCCCTACTGTCTATTGTATCTATTGTTCTAAGGATATTATATTATATTACTTGCGTAGAATCGTGCCATGAAAGTTTGGCGTAATTCGGTCAATCGATGTTAAAAACGAGATTGCAAAAATATATGAAACTGAAGGTAACCTACCTGTTTCAAATAAAGATTTCACCTACCTTTTGTTCTGTTATTTTGGTCTAGGCAGGTTTTTATATCAAAGGTTACAAAATGGCTTGTGCCCATTATTTTTTTACTTATCAAAGCAGTAATTCAAACCTAATATATCATTAACCGTACAAGAAAAATATAAACATTGGACTCCCTATTTGTTGGCATATGTTCAAGATAATAATAATAATAATAACATTGCATTTATATAGCGTAGTTTTGTGATATTTCAAATCATGTGCGCTCTACTATGACAAACTTAAATGATTTTGTGACCCCATTTAGGGTTTTTTTAATCACTCCCACGGTGCTGCTTATATAGTTGATGAAATAATGTTACAGCTTAAATATGAATTCTAGTTCAATTATGTAACATGAATATAATATTTAGGTTAGATATTGCTAAAAAATTATAACATATAAAAGGATAACAGATATGCATATAAACCTAACAAATTTAATATTGGAATTGAACAATAAAGGTGTAAACTATCTCGCAGCTTAACTGAAGGGGTAGACAGAGAGGACGGACCGCTATACAACTCTGTCTTGGCTTTTGCTTCAATCACATTCATACATTGTTTCATACATACTCTTCTGTTATTCTGACTCTTCACATGGACCGACTCAAGTATTTGATTCACTTGATCGTGCAATGTCTTCCTCGGGCGTCACCGACTTCTTCTTCCATTCACTATCGCGTCATATATTATTTTCACACTCCTTTCAATCGCTTTAGATGCCCAAACCATCTAAGCCTCCCTTTCTTGATTCTATTCATAACGCTTACATCAGCCTTTCATTATTAACACGGTCATACATAGTTTTAACGCACAGATGCCTCAGGGATCTGATATATAGTATAAAGATATATAAATAATAAAAATATGTATTAATACTGAAATATAAAAATTCTGATTTAAAAAATGAACATATTTAAAAATCAGCTTAATTTTAAGTTATTATGATATAGTGATTGTGTCCTGCCAGAAGTGACCTGCCAGGTAAGTATGTTTCTGTATATTTATATAAACTAGGAATTAATATTAAGTAGAAATTAAGATTTGTACAGCGCCCTTGAGGTGATTTTTGACAAAAACGGCGCTATACAAATTATCCAAATATTATTATTATTATTAAAGTTTATGAAGAGTAAACGTAGTAATGAACATATAGATACCCTGTAAAATGCTTTAAATAATTAGTTTTTTTCATACTCTATAAAAGTTTACAAATATTATTCACTTGTTAATCTTCAACACCATTTATTATTAGAAACAAATTTATACAATGTTTTATAACATATTTTTTACTTTTCCTCAGTGATTAATATTAAGTTATATTTTACTGAGATGTTTTCAGAAATCTGAGGCATAATTTCATATAATATTCACCATGTAACGAAAACTCGAATAATTATTAGTCCATGCTATATGCAATTACGTCTCGCATGTGTGTGCATATCAATTACATTCGAGATTAATAATAATGCTTTCAATTCTCACGTGCATCTTCTCACACATCACTCCACACCGAAACAGAAGCGGCCGTATTATAATTTAACCTTTAAATAATAAAAGGCAATTTTCCACCATCATCTAACCCTATCAATAATGATCTCAATTCACACATTCAGTAATGCGGCGATTATCTCCAGCTAGAGCGGTCATGGATATGGATAGCTGCGACCCATTAACTGCCTAGCCGCCTGGGTGCCTGGGTGCCTGGGTCCCTGGGTGCCTGGTTGCCTGGTTGCCTGGTAAGACTTGTGTAAACGGTATTCTACAATCTAAATGGCGTTCTGGATTTTATTCGGACACATCTCCTGCATCCATGTATTAATAACTACATTCTTTCAAATTATTAAAGATCACCCGAGACTTTGGACTAACGAAATAAGGAGGTATAGCTAATATTTTTACCCAACCTATACAAATTTGCGATAAATCACTTTTTCCGGGTTTTGACGTTGTATACCGTGAGAGCGAAAGAGACAAGAAAAGTCATCACATAATATTGCAGCACTTCCAAGTATGTAAGGATGTTTTCCATCCTCGCTAATTTCACATCATCGAGTTTCGTAACTTACGTTAACGGATTATGAAGTTATTTCAAATATTTGTGTTGATTGAAAATTTTTCAGTGGTTTTACAAAGAAAACAAACATGATGGTGATATGTGTTATGCGTGAATGTTCAAATAAGACTTTACAAAGAATAAAAAACACCACTTTTCAGAGGTATTTTAACAGTTTTAATTATTTTTCACCTAACTTTCGAATTTTCACATTTTTAATGATATAAAAACATAAAATTAACAAAAAGCTTCCATCATTATTTAGGCAAACTTTCTGTTATTAGTTTTTGTGTGATATTTTGATATAATAAATCATTTTAATGGTGTATTGATATTGTTTTGTTTAATGTATTCAAAAATGTTTGGTAAAAAAATCGAATTCCACGTGGGCGGTAACTAATAGGCTATCCAACATATTTTAATATATCTTTGTCTCTTTATATCGAGTCAGTATAAAGTCAACCGTCCTGAACTGACTATACTGTTTCGAAAAGGTACCTTTCCATGTCCTCCAAGCCCGAGACCTTGAGATATAAAAATCACATTTAGATCCTAAGTATAACAGCGTTTCCCCGCAGGGGTGGGCCAAGAGGATGGAACGGCACACAACTCCGTCTTGGCAGACACTCCTTGCTTCATTCACATACTATACTCTTTTGTAATTTTGACTATTCAAAAAGCCCGCCCAAGAGTTTGCTTTGCTTGATGGTGCCACGTCTTCTACTGGCTTCTTCGGCTTCTTTTACCATTCACTTTTGCGTCATATCTTCTACGTTTTATATCCTGGCAACCGGTATTACGAGATCATTAAAATCCATCTTTATTTTTGGATATGAGGCGTTGATTTATGGTTTACTAGATTTATTACGTGTCTTTGTCAGAGATTTCCACACTTTGTGTTAGAAACTTCTTTTCATATCGAACAATTAAAACACATGGCATAAACCGTTTCGTCTTATTTTGTATAATTTACAAAAAAATCAACTTTACATGGCTCTTAACAGAAACAAATTTCATGATGCTAGACCTCACCTTCGTTGAGATTTTGATGCTTACGTATGAAGATATTTTGCCTTAGGTGTAGGATAGTTACCCAATACCTACCAAAGACAATTTTTTTTTTCTAAATGGTCATTCTGTATTCCGTGGTATGGACAAAAGTTCAAATATCACGAAATTGCGTGGTATATAATTAAAATTGAGGGTGTTGATGGAGCTGGTAGTAAAGTGTGAAGTAGATGGGGGTGGGGTGAGGCAGGCCTAGAGAGGGAGGTTCACACTGACAGGCCAGGAGCCTCTGCATTAAGCTGACCCATTATATTTTGATATTTTACGACCGCTGTAAAACGTAAAACACGAACTTCACAATGACAAAAGACCTCTATTTTGGGAAAAAGATTTCAGAAATCGTAAAGCGGATCCCAGAAAGATTCACAAGGGAATGGACCGAGCTCTAGTGGGTAACATAATACACACATTTAAGTCATCTAGTTTATTTACTTGAATTTAAACAAGTGTTTTTATAGTACATTACGGTACACGTCAATTGACAAGTTTAAAAAAATCGTTTAAATAATGGAAGTGGTTTTTAAAACATACTAGTGCGGCTTTATTTAATTTGTTATTGCCTTGTCGCGAAATAATTTCTTCTATTTGGTATTTGTTTTAAAGCGTTCCACACAAGTGCAGTATAACTAATGCCTCGGTGTACAGAGCGATAGCTAGGTACGCTGTAATGAGAACATTGGTACAATGAGACCTTCAGTACCCACTGCTGAGAGAGAAAACTGGGTCAGGAACTATTTCCTAAGTCAACATAAAAGTTTTGTTAGTCCTTTTGCAATGAATAAAACAGATACAACTTTTTGTAAATGTTTCCGTTGTTTCCGCTGTTTTGTAAATTTTGAGTTTCTACAGCATATTTTTATTTCTTTGATTGCATATATATTATAAAAAATAATTCGCTTTAATGTATGTAGGTTGAATGTTTCAAAGAAATTATCCATCGATCATAAAAAAAAATATTTAAAAAAAAAACTCATTTATTAATAAAAGCTACATGTAGGAATGCACTTGGATAGTCATTTTCTGGCAATTTTCCTTTGAAATGTTATACGAGAGAAAAAACTTAACAGACAGTATTTTTTTACTACGAAAAGTTAAATTAACCAATCGATTCGATTTTTAGAATAAATATTCTTGCGACCTCCTCGATCTCCCCCGCAGTGATTTAATAACAATAAAGATAAGTTTAATATGAAAATTAATGCGAACATAAAATCGCTTACCCATAACTTGCATCAAATCATATTCGCGGCAATAAATCGCTATTCGATTCGATATCTGCGAGAAAGGGAAACACATTTAATGGCACCGCACATAAATTCGATTACAGAAATAATATGTACATATCCTCATGTCGTTGAAAGTAAGGAAAATTGGTTTGGAGTTTTTACGATGTTTGGCAGTAGAGCCCGCTAGAGTGTAGGGCATACAGTGTGCTTGCCACAGTTACAGCTAGACTCTGTAGTGCACTACTGGCTGCTGGCTATTGGTTACTGGCTACTGGCTACTGGCTACTGGTTACTGGCTACTGGCTACTGGCTACTGGCTACTGGCTACTGGCTTCTGCAGCAGTGAGTTAATGTAGTTTTGTTTTGCATCTCTCGAGGGAGTCCTCCGCGCGGCTCTCGCCCCGGCCCCGCGCCGCTGCCAGTGCCTGGCCTACCCTCGCTGCTGGAGGGAGCCGGTCTACCTCACCTGCCTCTGCAGCTCTCCGACTCCAGGATGGACTCCCAGCACTCACAGGCTCTCTATACTTACGTCGATGGTGAATATTCTTCTTTCATTTCTATTCTTTTTTTTTTTCTTTTTTTTTTTCTTTGTTTCTTTTGTGTGCCAGTGGGACCATGGCATTTCCAATTAGGCTATGTGAAATACGAAGACAGGATGAGGTAGGCTTAGGAAATATCCGATTCTTCGATACTGGTCAGTAAATATAGATAAAGCCATTTTACGCATGGTTCCATTTATTCCTAACTTGCTAGACAAATACAGTAGGTTTGAGAAGTACCTATTACCTAGAACGACTATTTAGAGTTGGACATTAAATATAGTTAAAGTCTTTTCAAACAACGTTTCAACTTATTCTTCTCGTGCAACTGCCCGATTAACAATAGAAAAACATTTTTTTTAAATTACGTTTTCATAAGAATCACTCCTAGAACGCTTTAGCAGTAATTCCGACCAATAATTTTGTTTCTTTTTATGATAATATGTCGACAGAGATAAAATCCTGATCAAACAGGCATAATGTCTGCCTACATATAGGGTTTTTTTGTTCATGGGTATACAGAACAAATATGACTCTGATTTTCGACAAATACGTTGTATTAGTCTTTATCATTAATATTTTGCTAGACTAAAAGGCGTGTAAACGTAGGTACTAATTAGGTTTACTTTGGGAAGAAATATACTTTTCGACCCTCCTTATAACAACCCAATTAAAAGATAAAATAAGCAGTCAGTGAAAAAAAATCGAATAAAAACTTTGAATTATTTTTTAAGGTGGTAATACTTTTTTTAGTCAGCACCCCAACTCCTGGGTAAAGATAATTTATCACCGCCGTAAAATTGGGTAAAAAATGTAATTTACAATCTATACTTCCCATTCACCGGGAACTGTATCCGGTCTTGACACAATGCTCTCAATTATTCTCCCCGCGGAGGCTTTTGTGGGTTAAATCTAATTATTTAGGTCGAGCGAAAGAATGAGTTTATTTATTCATGACTTAGAACGCCTCGATAGCTTGTGCTATAAAATACTCACGAATTCAACGTATCCGTGTATTTTTTGTAGTTCTCGTAAGGTTATGTGTTGATTTGTTACTGTGTCGTATCTGTCGGGTTTCTTGGAAGTTCTGACTAACCGTTTCGCCAACCTTTCGGGAGTGCAAGCTCCGTGCTCAGGCGTGAAAAACATTTAGTAATGTGACTCTAATCGTTGGGGCGGTCGCTCGAGCGGACCCATCGCTTGCGGAAACCTCGCGAGGAATCTTCCACCATATGGTCCATATGGACACCGGGCCGAACGCAACGCGGCGGTTTCAGAACACAGTGACTCGACGAGCAACCCGAGTACCCGTTACCACACCGAGCGGCGTCTTTATTAACGGGAGGTAGACAGAGCGGCTCCTTCGAATACGACTTTTTCTATCATTTTTTTACGAGGGCGTCAAACTAATCGCTTGCGGCCAGGATTGACTCGCGCCGGTCCCAGCATTCCACAGTAAGATTCCAGAATTTTACAACAAATAAAAAACCTAATAAACTTTTCATGAATTTAACGATATTTTCCTTATCTCGAATGCTTTTCTAGTAACATGGACATGTTTTATCGGGCTCGCGCTATTTTACATGGCGTGAAGCGGAAAGCGGCGAGCATTGTTTTCTGCTTTTCTGGCTGTAATAAAACAAGATTGGCCGACGCTTTATCGTGACGTGACATTTCTCTCCATCGACTTGCCAGGCTAATGGTCGCCTCTACTTAGTTTCGAGTCTCGTGGAATTAGCCGTGCTCTTTGTTAATCTATATCACCGACTCCTTAAATTATCGCCGGTTTTTAAATTGGTCTTTGCGAACTTTGTATCCAATCACACACACACTGAACGAGGATATGGTCTAAGTCTAAGACGGGCTCCATGGTCGAGTGGTAAGACGCTCGACTACGAATCCAAAGGTCGCAGGTTCAAACCCGGCGTGCGCCAATAACTTTTATTTAATTAATATGTGTCATAACACATTTAATTCATATAAAAATAAAACAAGTATATTTGCGGCACGTTCCAGAGTGGTAGATACTCTAAGTATCGCCCTGGTGAAAGACCACCATTCAGAATCGAAACGTTGCTTGAAATGGCTTAAGCCGTGTTTGGTGACCAGATCTGAATAGCCAGGTACTTCCCAACCTTCCTCTTCCCGATCTCCTTCCCCTCCCCACTACCTTCAGCCTCACAACATACCCAATTTGGGGATGCCATAGTCTCACTGGCTCTAGACGGTTGGGAGCAGTTGAGACTCTTGTGCGGTATTCGTGTAAAAAAAAAAAGTCTGTCAAAAAAGCGTAAACAAATGTAGGTATTTTTATATGGAACATTTAAAAAAAATGTCTGTTATAATTTTTTTTTTAAATAAATTAACATATATTTTTTTTTTTTTAAAGAAAGACAAACATTCTTCCATTCTAAAAACTCCTACTGCCATCATCATAATAAACGGAAATTAGTTGCTTGTGCAATGACGAGGACATAGCTAGCAGAAGAATTGAACCTACGATGTCTGGATGGGAAACCGACGCATTTATCAACTAGACTACTAACCGGTCAATCCATGATGCAATCATCCATCAAAAGACGAATTATTGAAATTAATTTGAATGGAATAAAACAATTTATTCAAGAAATAAAATGTGGTAGCTAGAAAATAATAGTTAATATATTTCCTCCAAGAGGTAGACTTATTTAAAAAATGCAAATGTACACAAAGGAGGATTTTTTGTTGTTAAATTCACTCTTAAAATGTCACTAAAAAACGCGTGGATTGATTTATCTTATTTTGTACGACATTTTTAAAACTTTTTTTTTTTAAAGACAGACAAACATTCCTGGGTTACGAATAACGTGAGAATATTTGAAATACTCTTACTGCCATCATAATAAGCGGAAGATGTTGCTTGTGCAATGATGGAGGACTTAGCTAGGAAAGGAATTGAACGCACGACGCCTGGATTGGAATCCGACGCGTTTGTCCACTCAGCTATTAACCGGTAATTTTTTTCATATGTTTATATGGTACCTAGATCGTTTTAAACACTTAAAAGTTTTACTCAAGGTTTACTCTTCAAACTTCCAAAATAAGTTTAGGTTCATTAGGTTGGTAGCAGCGTGCGCCCGTCTATTTTTACGAGTGTATTAGTGTTGGTGAACGGATCAATGAACGTAATTAATCTCCTATGGACGAAGCGAAGCATCGCGGACACCCCGGAGCCGCTTCTGGCCAAATTAATGATTTCCTCGGCGGCTCATTACCCAGGACAACCTCAAACTCGGCAATCCCTTCGTTTGTTTGCCAGCGGTGCCTACTTCGGCGGAATAAGCCAGCGAAACCACACACTCCCATCGAGGAAAAGCAGAACTGAAACGACGCTCGACGGGCTTAACTGCAATGCACTGTACCCACTGTGGTTTATTTTCTCGTGGTTGGTTTGGAAATTAGTCTCGCTTGAAATCGCAGCAAACTATAACATTTTTTTTTAGAAGACTCGGTAAAACTGTTTCTGTTCGTTTGGCTTATTAAATAAATACCTGTTACGTGGTTGGATCGAGCTTTTTCATATTTTGTATAGTGAATAGGAGCCAGCGAGACCATGGCATCCCCGATCGCGGTATGTTATGGGGCTGAAGGGAGTGTGGACGGGGATGAGATGGGGAAGAGGGAGGTTAAAAGTACCTGGCTATTCATATCTGGTCACCAAACACGGTTAAAACCATGTCAAGCAACGTTTCGATTGTAAATGGTGGTCTTTCACCAGGGCGATACATCGAGTATCTACCACTCTGGAACGTGACGCAAATATATTTTCATTATGTTGATATGAATTAAATGTGTTATGACAAATATTGATTAAATTAAAATTATTGGCGCTTGCCGGGTTTGAACCCGTAACCTTTGGATTCCTAGTCGAGCGTCTTACCACTCGACCATGGAGGCTGTCAAATACCTATTGTGTGGTTAGATCGACTTTTAAATTATTTTTTTTATAGTAAATATTACAAAAGGGTCCCAACTGTTCCCAACCGTCTGTAGCCAGTGAGACTATGGCATCCCCGATTACGGTATGTTATGGGGCTGAAGGGAGTGTGGAGGGGATGAGATGGGGAAGAGGAAGGTTTAAAATTACCTGGCTATTCATATCTGGTCACCAAACACGGCTAAAACCATGTCAAGCAACGTTTCGATTCTTAACTTAGAGTATCTACCATTCATTCCCATTTGGGGTATGTTGTAAGGTTGAAGGTGGTGGGGATGGTGGGGAGATGGGAAAGATGCAGGTCAGGAAGTACTTGACTATTCAGATCTAGTCACTAAACACGGTCAAAGCCATTTCAAGCACCGTCTCGATTCTGAATTGTGGTCTTTCGCCAGGCAATACTTAGAGTATCTACCACTCTGGTACATAACATTTCAAAATATAAGTATTGCTGTAGGCATGGAAATAACATAACATATATATTCCTCTTGATATAAAATTTCATGATTTATGATAACAATCATGATTTTAGAGACATATCTGTTATATATGACCGGTCGGTAGCTGAGTGGGCAAACGCGTTGGATTCCCACCCGGGCGTCGTTGGTTCAATTCCTCTGCTAAGTCCTCCATCATTGCACAAGCGGCATCTTCCGCTTATTACGATGGCAGTAGGTTTTTCGGATATTGTCAGGTTATTCTTAACCCGGGAATGTTTGTCTTTCTTTAAAAACGAAAAATAATAATATTTTTTCGTTGTTATATTAGGTTAGGCAATTTAGTGTGAAGCGCACTTGCGGTGAACTATCACAAAACTGCGGCATATAAACTCACTGTTATCAAAATTTAATCAAAATTCAAAATGATTGAAATGCTTTTCTTGAAAGTTAAAGCAACTTCCAAGACAACGTTGATAATACTTGCTTCTCATAATACTTAGTGATCATTTTTTACATTTCGACTTTCTTAGGAGCGTATATTTTACAAGGAGCTATGCTATATCCTCAGAGCAATAATATTCAAGAGAGAGCGTTGCTGTAGTCAGTTTTTATGAGGTTTGTCGTACTCGGCTAGAACTGGGCGTGACTAGAACTAGGGCTAGGTATTTATACATCCATTCATAGCACATGTCGACATAATGTTTTTGTTTATTCGTACAACCACTTTATCACAGTATTGTAAAAATAAAAAATAAAGCATGCAACCCTATAAACCGTTAAGTTATGTTCATTTATCTCGCGTATCAAAACGTGTGGGCGGAGTCAACGGAGACGCGGGACACGAAGAACATTCTAACAATACTTTAAAGCGGTGTGATAATTTGGGAGATTTTGTTGTCTCTTTCTTTATCATGACGTACGACGTAAAAACCCGGAGAAAGTGATTTATCCCAAATTTGTATAGGTTGGGTAAAAAGAATTAGCTCTCTCTCTCTCGATATATTGTTACTTCAAGGCTATATCTATATTTATGCATTATAGATTATTTTTTAATGGTTTATATCATTCTTGCCTATAAATACATGGTCTAACAATGCACACTTAGTTTATTGCACTTCATTTGAAAATGGGGATTGCAAAAAAGAATCGTTGCCTCGACAATGCGATTGTAGTATCGCTATTATTGAGTTGTTTGGGCAGATTTTCCGCTCAAGTAAACTCCCCCGAAAGCGATGGCGTGTGGGGGAAGAGGCGCTGAGATGTGTGCCGCGAGATGTGATGTGGTGCTGGGCACTGTGTGGTGTTCGGCAATGGTGCCCGACCACACGCACCGTACCTTTCTCTAACGCGTACCTTATTTTATTTATTTACATTGTGCGTGATCTTTCGGAGCAAACATGGCAATACTAGCACCATTTAAGAACAAGGGTGAAATTCTCCCGCCAATATTAAGAACCCTCGTGATATATCGTCGCTGGAAAGGCAAAAGGGCTTAAGCGACACTTTGGTAAAAATTAGTTAAATATGCAGTTTTGTTCGGTTCTTTTTTTCTGCATCGAATGCCATGACTCTCGTTTGATTCGGAAGGCTTTTATAGCCCTTCAGCCATTTAATATATATTTATCATTTGGTAGAAGGCTCGACTCAAGCGACACAGGTTTGGGACTTTTTTTTTTAGTTTTTTGACGCTTCAGGTAACTCGGTGAGAGCATTGCGTTACCTGAGTTAACTTTAAAAAAAAAGGAAGACAAACATTCCCGTGTTTAAGCTTTGCTGGATGGTTTTCAAATCAATTAACGGAATGGCTCCGGCTTATTTATCGGAATTGTGTATTCCTGAAGATTCCAATTCGCGACAGTCAACTCTTAGATCAGCAATGTCATCGGCTATCGGAAGGTTGAAAGAACCAAAGCGCACACCAGACACTAAGTTTGGAGAGCGCGCCTTCGGAGTGTCAGGTCCTAAAACCTGGAATGGACTACCACATGATCTGAGAGTAATAAAAGACTCGGCAGAGTTCAGAGCCAAACTCAAAACTCATTTTTTCAGAAAATCATATCCATAATCAAGATGTAACAAGCCCAATAGAACCAAGAAAACTTTTCAGACTCTCATTCCTTAAATTCATTAGAAGATTATCACCATTATCTGTTCTTCACTACGAAAAGTTAAAAATACCTCCGATATACTTTATCTTAAATTTGCCTTCATGCCCTAAAAATGAAAAAAAATAAAAAAATAAAATAAAAAAATAAATAAATAAATAAATAAACAAAAATAAAATAAAATAAAAATAAAAATAAAAATTTAAGTAATTCTAAATTTTAGGTTATTATGATATGGTGATTGTGTCCTGCCAGAAGTGACCTGCCAGGTAAGTATGATGCTGTATATTTATATAAACTAAGAATTAATATTAAGTAGAAATTAAGATTTGTACAGCGCCCTTGAGGTGATTTTTCACAAAAACGGCGCTATACAAATTATCCAAATATTATTATTATTATTATTACGAATAACCTGACATTATTTGAAAAACTTCTACTGCCATCATAAGAAGCGGAAAATGTTGACTGTGCAATAATGGAGGACTTAGCCAACAGAGGAATTGAACGCACGACACCCAGGTGGGAATACGACGCGTTTGTCCACTCAGCTACCGACCGGTCAAAAACTTTGCACTGCGAGATGAGATAATGACCGGTCGATTTAAAAGGTACTGAAGACTTATGAATTTTATTGCAAAACAAAAAAAATCTTCAAAGTGCTCTTGTGTGAACTTTCCCAAAATGGCGCTTCAGCCCTTTTACCTTTCCGGCGACGATAAAAGAAAAAATAATTGTTTCGGAAATAAATTTTAAAATGTGTTATTTTGAGTAGGTACTTAATATTGTTCGCTGTGAGGCAATCGTAAGTGAAATATATTATAAAGGTAGGTTCCTTTTCCTATTTGAACTCAATTACGTTATTTTCGCGCACAGTAAAAGCGTCGAATCACAATAAAATTGGAAAAATATTATATTTTATGGTTAGAATATTGAAAACGGAAGGCATTTTTAAGTGTGGCAATAAAAGAAACCAGGAAAATTTTAATATTCAATAAGTTTTGGCCATAACAATAGTGCTTTATCGATTGAATAAATGTTAAACGTTTCTTTTTTATTGTGTTCGCATCGCATTCAAGTCGAACGTGATTATGTTCAGTCAATACTCAATAGGGTGGAAGCTATCCGATACACCGATACACCGATGCAGAGCTCGCATAATGACGGCAGTTAGAAATGTAAACCTCGGTGTGTTTATTGAATGATTTGGAAATGCTCAGGTTGCAATAATGGCTTTATACAAAATCTCGTTATTATTGAGTGGCAAAGAATAAGGCATTATCGTCCTATTGTGGCCGTCATAAACTATTGTACACAGGACGGTGATGGCCTTTTCATAGGATTCCGCTTACTTTACCCCGCTGAAAGGAGACTTTATGGCTTTATTATAGCCTGTCCGCGGTAACCTGGGCGAGCTCCCGTGCTCTCGGACTGCGCCCCGTCGGCTGCTCAAGCACCCACTCCGCCAACAAAGAGTTGATTCTTCGTTTATTCCACAGGTCCATCGCATTCTAATTTAGTTCACGTTCAATATACCTCACTTGATTTGCGTTAGGACTGATCGTTAAGGCTCTTTACAAAGGCGGCATTGTGATACAATCATTCAAGGACGATTATTTTCAGTTTATAAAGAACTATACACAACCTTATTGAATATTCACAAGGGATTCTTACGTCTCAGCTCACCTTTTTAGGTTGAATTCAATCATTTAATACGATCTCTAGGCTCACACAATACACTATCCAATACTGTTTGTTCGGTGTTGGCTTAACTTTTATTTGATTGGAAAAAGATTTTCTTTCTTCGACAGGTCAGGGACGCGTGAACCAACTGGGTGGCGTCTTCATCAACGGGCGCCCTCTGCCCAACCATATCCGGCTGAAGATAGTGGAGATGGCCGCCGCCGGAGTGCGGCCCTGCGTCATCTCTCGCCAGCTGCGCGTCTCCCACGGCTGCGTCTCCAAGATCCTCAACCGCTATCAGGTCAGAACCAGAACTCATGATGGACAAATTTGGTCAAACAGGGTAAAATGTGGTAAAAAATGATCAATGTGGCAAAATTTTATAAAATATGGTAAAAAATTGCCTAGGTTGTTAAATTCCTCAAATAAAGTGAACCGACCTCTCGAATGACACACAGACTTCGTGAAAGACAAATGTACCCAAACGGGGTAAGGTGTGGTTAAAAATAATCAACGTGGTGATTGTTCAAAAATAGCCAATGTTGTCAAAGTTGGTCAAATGAGGTCAGTACCAGATTTCACGAAACACAAATTTAGTCTAGCGAGGTAAAATATAGTCAAAATGATCACTGTGGTAAACTTTGGACAAATATGGTCAAAAATGGCCAATATTGTAAAATTTTGTCAAATGAGGTCAGTACCAGACATCACGACAGACAAATTTGTTTAAGCGGGGAAAAATGTACTAAAAAATGATCAATGTGTGAAAAATTGGTCAAATATGGAAAAAAAATGGCTAATGTTGTCAAATTTGGTCAAATAAGGTTAAATACGATCGAATGTGAACAAATGTGGTCAAATTTGGCTGATGTATTTTACAGTCATCAAGCCACTACTGTTCTAACTCTATATACTCTCGCTTGAGAAACGTTTTCATGTCTTTATCGATAGTATTTGCGTTAGTGAGTTGATTAGTTTCCAAGTGTT
Organism: Drusus annulatus; assembly: GCA_022651775.1. Classification (NCBI taxonomy): domain Eukaryota; kingdom Metazoa; phylum Arthropoda; class Insecta; order Trichoptera; family Limnephilidae; genus Drusus; species Drusus annulatus. Next base: position 185,261 of record JAGWCC010000283.1, read on the forward strand.
GTTCACATTATCTAATGAATACTATCTGCTAGAGTTAATATTTTAATATTTTTAACGGTGTCCCATTTCACATTTTGATCAGGAGACTGGCTCGATAAGACCTGGCGTCATCGGCGGCTCCAAGCCGCGAGTGGCCACTCCAGAAGTGGAGAACAGGATCGAGGACCTCAAGCGGCTGAACCCCGGCATCTTCTCCTGGGAGATCAGGGACCGCCTCATCAAGGACGGCATCTGCGACAAGCACACGGCCCCCTCGGTCAGCTCCATCTCGAGGCTCATCCGAGGAGGCAGGAGGGACGAGTCTGACCCCAGAAGAAACCACAGCATCGATGGAATCCTCGGTAAGTCCTAATAATAAGAATAATAACTATAGTGACTAAACCACCTCAATGGAGCTTTATGATAGCCTCCATAGTCGAGTGGTAAGACGCTCGACTACGAATGCAAAGGTCGCGGGTGCAAACCCGGCGTGCGTCAATAACTTTTGCTTAGTGAATATGTGTCATAACACATTTAATTCATGTAAAATAATAAAAAGTATATTTGCGGCACGTTCCAGAGTGGTAGATACTCTAAGTATCGTCCTGGTGAGACCACCATTCAGAATCGGAACGTTACTTGAAATGGCTTTAGCCGTGTTTGGCGACCAGATCTGAATAAACAGGTACTTTCTATAACCTTACTCTTCCCCATCTCCTTCCCCTCCTCATTACCTTCAGTCTCACAACATACCCCAGTTGGGGATGCCATAGGCACTGGCTCTAGACGGTTGGGAGCAGTTGAGACTGTTGTGCAGTATCAACTATAAAATAATGTGGGTAGTTAGTTGTATGTTGTAGCCTTTTAAAAAAAATGTGTCTCGAATATTATTCGGTTGTTTATGTAACGTGACTGGTACGGTTCGACAATTCGCTCGTGATACAAATTGCCAAATGGCAACATTAGAATCGCCAGGGTTCATTCACTCTGAAAAGGTAATTTTACCATGCGCATCGTGTCATTTGGTGCACTTTTCGATTGTATAATTTTCTCTTCTGCGACTGTTGCATAATTGCAATTCACTTTCGACGAATAAATTACGATTATTATTCAACCAAAAAATCATCATTTCGGTCAGAAATCTATCGAATGATAATTGATGTTGCCCAGTTGTGACAGCGGAAGTTAAGTGAGCGGCACTTGTAGAGCGGAACATTCATTTTAATTAACTTTCAATACAAATAATTTTCCCAGCGAAGTCTCGCTCCTCTCATCTCTCGGCGCGGCCCGCTGCACCGCGCGGCCCCGCACCCGCGGCCTCCGCCACGCATTCACCGCCTCACTCCGCCACACTCTTCGGTCGCCGGACACTTTCACGTTCTGCCACTTCACCATTACACTATTGTTTCTAGTTCAAACATCACTGTTCCCGCCGGACAATCAACCACACTTAACAAAACAGCGTCAAATGCAAAATTCCGTATTATAAATTGAACGGGTGTTTCCTTTCTTCAGACTCTAGGTCTAAATTGAACCAACTGACGTGAATGCAGCCGAAAATTCGCTTTACCAACGAGTATTTCAGTTTTTTTTAAATCTCGTTCTGTTACCATCCAAAATAGTTCTAAGGCAGTTATCTTAGTTTTATTTTTATTTTATTTTATTTTGTTTGGGAGACCAACAGTTTACATACATACTAGGTAAAATATTATATAAGTAGTATTAATATGACCATTTATAGGTTTCCACTTTAGTGTTTGTATATACAGGTGAAATGATACTGTAAGTGAATCTAATTTTAAAAATTAAACAAGAAATTAAGATATAAATTAAAAAAAATACAAATCAAATAAAAAATAAAAAATAAGAAACATAATTTTAAAATTTTCATATCAGTATGTTTAAAGGGTTGAGGAAAAGGAAGGACATGAGGGGGGATCGATCTAGATGTAGTAGATATGTATAATGATATGTGTGATTTAAAAGATTTTGTTTATTTTTTAAACATATATATTTAAAGAAATAAAGTTAAAGTTAAAAGAATTGGTGGTACTGTGGAATGAGTAGTTATCTGTAGTTATAAAGGCTCGTGAGATCGTCGGTGTGATTTTATAGAGTGAGGTGCAGAGTTAAAAATGTCATATTGTGAGTAGTGTGTGTTAAAAGTGTGTGAGGCCCGATAGAAGAAGGAGTTTTGTTTAGAATTAGTGTTGCATCGAGGGAGACTAAGAAATTGGTCAGATCTGGTTAGTCTATTGGGAACTCGTAATTGGATTGAAGCTGGAAATAGCTAAAAGAGTTTCTTCCGATCCTGTACATGGAAATATTTAGTCCACGCTATTTTCCTGCGATTGTGTTCCTCACGAATGCGGTGTTTGTCTCCACAGCGTATAGTCACCTAAGCTTGGGCCTACCTTCATACTACAGCCTTATTAAATGAAACCTCTTTAGTGGTTGGATATTTTCCATCCTTACTAACAAAAAAAAATCTAAAATCGGTTGTTACAAATATTTACATATTTCAGAACACCTCGAAGAATGTAAGTTTTGCTGGATGGTATTTAAATCAATTAACGGAATGGCTCCGGCTTATTTATCAGAACTGTATTCCTGAAGATTCAAATTCGCGACAGTCAACCCTTAGATCGTCAACGTCATCGGCTGTCGGAAGGTTGAAGGAACCAAAGCGCACACCAGACACTAAGTTCAGGTCAGGTCCTAAAGCCTGAAATAGACTACCACATGATTTGAGAATAATAAAATACGCATAACTCTGTCTTGGCACACACTCCTTGGTTCGTTCACATTCATACACCGTCTTATACATACCCTTCTGTTATTCTGACTCTTCGCGTAGCCCGATTTAAGTATTTGATTAACTTGATCGTGCCATGTCTTCCTCAGGCGTCCCCGACTTCTTTTTCTATTCACTTTGGCATCATATATTCTTTACCCACGCATTTTTCGTTCATTCGCTCTTCATGCCCAATCGGCCTAAGCGTCCCTTTTTTGATCCTATTCATTACGCTTACATCAGCCTTGCATTCTTTCCGGATATCCACAATTCCACATTTTAGCCAAAGTAAATTGGCTTATTACTGTTACTTTTCAGAAAATGAAATTGACAACTTTTCGTAAGCACACACAATCCGCTTATTGCTGAATCTCACTATCGGTGTCTTCGAAGCTCGTAAATCCATCCCAGGTCCCATGTCCTAAGGTGTCAAGTGTCAACGCATCGGCAGCGCGGCCAAAGGGGGTCCCCCGCCGCCCCCTCACCCCCCTACCCCTGCTCCCGCCCCCGGAATCCCGTCCGCGCTCTTCCGGTATCGATGGCCGCTCGCGTCTCGCGTCTCAATATATCATGGCCGGGCGGCGATCAAAGGGCGCGCACGGCTTTGCATGAAATTGATGGGTATAAAAATGAAATTAGTCCAGAAAGGTGTTATTATCCCGCCGCGCGCCCGCGGCTACACTACGGCCTGCAACACACCGGCCACGCCGTGCCCCGTCCGTGCCCCGTCCGCACCCCGTCCGCACCCCGTCCGCGCCCCCGCCGCAGCTACTCCGCGTACGTGGCGACAGCCAGTGGCGCTGATACCAACTTCGATTCATGCCGCAACGTAAAATCGATGAAAATAGCACAATAAAAAATGTTCTGTGAAAACTTATTTATTTATTTATAAATTAACGGACTAAAGTCCAATCACAAAAAAAGACATATAAAACACGAAATGGAAAAAAGAGCAATAGAGAAAGAATATCACATACATAATAATAAATGAAGCGATGACAAAATAGGACAAAATAAACATAAGAGAGAACATTCAAGCCATATAGTCAAAGTTTTGGTAGAGTTGAAAGAATGACAAAAATCATTTAGACTGCTACCAAAAATTTCAAGAACACGGCTTTAGTTAACAAGTCTTGACATTCTGGACGTTGAAGAATTATACCCATAATTAGCATAGTGATGATTGAGGAACAGCAATTCATTGTTTCTGAGTCTACGGCAAGGAATGTTGAACTGGATAAGTTGCAACAGAGAAGGTGAGTCAATAAAAAAAATAATTAAAAAATTGTAAGTGAAAATTAATTATGAAATAGCTATTTTATGTAATGCAAGATGTTTTGACGAAAGGTGATGAATTTCTGATTGAATGGAACATCGTTAATGTTGCATGTTGTGATTATTATTGTTTATTTATCAAATACCGCTCTGCATATTCTCAATAAGCAAGGTAGGTACCTAATTATAATACATGGCTGATTTCTCCAATCGTTTTTTTTTTTACGTGAATACCACACAAGAGCCTCAACTGCTACCAAACGTCTAGAGCCAGTGAGACTGTGGCATGCCCAACAGGAGTGTGTTGTGATGCTGAAGGTAGCGGGGAGGGGAAAGAGATGAGGAAGGGGAAGGTTGGGAATTACCTGGAAATTCAGATCTGGTCACCAAACACGTCTGGAGCCATTTCAAGCAACGTTTCAATTCTGAATGGTGGTCTTTCACCAGGGCGATACTTAGAGTATCTACCACTCTGGATCAATTAAAAGACTTCTGAGTAAAAAAGTAACTCTAATTCACAATATCGGTGCTGCCAACGCGGCTGAGCCTAAATTTCGATCAGGAGAAAGACATAGAAATAACACATGCAATGAGTGATGAAAAACGCAATGTTCAGAATAGTTTTCAATGTCTTTTAGCAAATACTGTATCTAATAGTAGACCGGTTAGTAGCTGAGTGGACAAACGCGTCGGTTTCCCACTTGGGAGTCGTGGGTTCAATTCCTCTGCTAGCTAAGTCCTCCATCATTGCACAAACAACATTTTCCGCTGATTATGATGACAGTAAGAGGAATTCAAATATTGTCAAGTTATTCGTAACCCGGGAATGTTTTTCTTTCTTTTTTTAATAAAAAAATAAAATCTTTACACATATATGGTAAATTATTTAACTTTACCTGAAAAATTATATTAAACATATGAAAACCCAACCGTTATAGTTGAAAAATAAATTGTATTAAGGGAAGAAGAAAGAAATTCGTTCTTCCCTTCTGATTGAGACGATATTGAAAATTCTCTGACCGGAAAATGCAACTTAGTTACTGCCTTAGGCCATCTAGATCAGTAGTCAGACACAAGTGACAAATCGTCCACACCTAGACAGGCGCGCTGCCAACGTATCACCATCGCTTGACACGTGAAATCGGGTGGGGTGGTAACAAGCCACCCGTCACCACGAGCCGCCCATGCCCCGCCGCCCCAGCACCACCCAGCCTACCCACTGCTGGGTGGTTAGTGTGCCTTGCAGCGAGTATCGCGTTACCAGTCAGATGATACCACCTTGTTCTGCACGTGTGTGGGTAATCTGCCAGTTTACGTGGAAATAACACAATGTAAAATGTCCGCGTTAACACTGCAAAACCTCGTAGCTGCACGATCTTCGACTTGTGATTATCTTCGAAAATGTGACAGCTTTTTAGATTACAATTTCAAATTCATATTTATAACACGTTGAATAAAGAGCGAAGGGTTTAATGTGCAAGCGCATACATATAGCCCATCATTTTAACAAATCTGTTTGAACCCTAATACAAATGTTCGTAAAGACAATATTTGCAAATCACAGTTATTAACCGCTAGAATATTACCAAATTTACTCACCATATTTATGATAATAATATTTGGATAATTTATACGGCGCTGTTTTTGTAAAAAATCACTTCAAGGGCGCTGTACAAATACGAATTCCTAGGTTCCAGCTTATTACTAATATAATAATCTTTGGCATATTAATATTTACTTACCTGACAGGTCATTTCAGCAAAACACAATTATTTGAGTTGTTTTAAGTTTGAGGAAAGATACAATTTTGCACTAAGAGGACATGTCATAGTTATTTTTAATTATTTGTGTTTAAAAAAAATTGTGTTTTTTAAATTTTTTCTATTAATATCTTGCTAACATACATTGCAATCCCTATGAGTTATAAAAATTCATTTTGGGACAAAGAAAATTAAACAAATACATGAGTTACAACAAAATAAATACATAATAATTTGAGGGCATTTGAGCGAATTTCATAAAGTGCTTTCTGAATTTATAGAACAGTACAGCGATTTGATTAAAATGTATATATCTAAAGGTGATTCGTGTATCGAGCATCAAAAACCTCTCGAACGGTGAGCTCTCGCGTCATGAAATCCGCATAAGGTTTTTAGTATTAAATTTCTCGTACAATACTTATATTTTAAGTTGGCTTTTTAAAATTTATTATTTATTTTTTTAAAGTTTATTACCGCACAAAAGTCCCAACTGCTTCCAACCATCTAGATCCAGTGAGACTATGGCATCCTTAAATTTAGTGTTTTGTTAGGTTGAAAGTAGTGGGGAGGGGAAGGAGATAAGAAATAGCAAAGTTGAGAAGTGACTGGATATTCAGATCTAGTCACCAAACACGGCTAAAGCCATTTCAAACAACGTTTCAATTCTGAATGGTGGTCTTTCACCAGGGCGACACTTAGAGTATCTACCACTCTGGAACGTGCCGCAAATATACTACATATTATTTTATTAAATTAAATGTTTTATGAATCACATAAATTAAATAAAATTTATTTGCGCACGCCGGGTTTGAACCCGCGACCTCCGGATTCGTAGTCGAGCGTCTTACCACTCGCCACGCAGGCTACATCGTTTCCATCACAAGCTGTGAAATGACCATTTGAATGTGGAAAAATAAGACAAGACGTCATATTGCTCGATCCTTGAAGTGTCCTCGGGCGAAACCGGGTAGGAACTATCTGAAAGTTGAAAATTATTTTTTTAAAATCAGCTGTATCATAAATCTTTCCAAATTTATTGCGCAAAATATTAAATAATTACTTTGAAAAAAAACCTGATTAATTGATTCCTTCAACAGCATAAATTAAGTAATTTGTGTTTTATCAACTATTTTAAAATGTCGTCGTGCGAGAATTCTAATAAATCAGTTGCGTTGTTATGCAACTTCACCCGTGACCGGTCGCATGTGTGTGTGTGTGTGTATGTCGTATGTGTGTGTGTGTGTGTGTGTGTGTGTATGTGTGTGTGTATATGTGTGTGTGTGTGTGTGTGTGTGTGTGTGTGTGTGTGTGTGTGTATGTGTGTGTGTGTGTGTGTGTGTGTGCGTGCGAGAAGTCAAAGAGCATTTTGCATACATTTATTGTTTCCCATCATCGCCTGTGTTTATCACAATGATGAAAATGATGAAATGAGATGTTCCCGGAGCCTTCGGCCGCACCTATTCATCAAGCGATGGAGCCTCGCGGCACCGACTCCAGCCACCGGCCCGCGTCGATCAAAACAGGCCGGGGGAGGTGGCGGGGGAGGGGCCGCCTCAAGACCCGACGGGCTCAAGTCAGACTTGACCGCGATTACCCGACTTGCACGTTATACTTGTGGGAACTTTGCGAACTGCTCGGCTAACAGCTTGAAAGTGGACAACTTCATAGTGAGGATATTTTTTTGTTGTTTTTAATATGCAACGGTTTTATATTGGAATTTTTCTGTTTTCGATTGAAGTTTGATTATTTCAAACTCCGACGTTTATCACCATTTTTTCAAAAATATTTAACATCTGAATGATCTCCGTTAAACGCCGTTTGGTCAATTTTTCTTTAGCCGCCAAGCAACGTTTTTACAGTCTCCGCGGTCGAGTGGTTAGACGCTCGACTACGAATCCACAAGTCGCGGGTTCAAATCCCGGCGGGCGCAAATCAATTTTATTTAATTGATATGCAATAATATAAACGCCGATTCTCAGCCCGTTCCAGCGTTTGATCATTTTTTTTTTAGCCTTCAAGCAACGTTTTGACGGTCTCCGTGGTCGAGTGGTAAGACGCTCGACTACGAATCCAAAGGTCGCGGGTTCAAGCCCGGCGTGCGCCAATGACTTTTATCTAATTAATATGTGTCATAACACATTTAATTTATATAAACATAGTAAAAAGTATATTTGCGGCACGTTCCATGTAGATACTCTAAGTATTGCCCTAGTGAAAGACCACCATTCAGAATCGAAACGTTGCTTGAAATGGCTTGAGCCGTGTTTGGTGACCAGATCTGAATAGCTAGGTACTTCCCAACTTTCCTCTTCCCAATCTCCTTCCCCTCCCCACTACCTTCAACCTCACAACATACCCTATTTGGGGATGCCATAGTCTCACGGGCTCTAGACGGTTGGGAGCAGTTGAGACTCTTGTGCGGTATTCATATTAAAAAAAAGCTTGTCTACTAATGCAGAGGTCACGGGCTCAAATCCCGGCGTGCGCAAATTAAATTTTACTCCATTGATATAAGATAATATCATATAGTATATTTGCGGCAAGTTCCCGAGTGATAGATAGACCACCGTTCAGAATTGAAACGTTGCTTGAAATGGTTTTAACCGTGTTCGGTGACCAGATCTGAATACCCAGGAACATTCTAACCTTCTTCTTCTCTTCTTCACTACATTCAGCCTCACAACATACATTAATCATGGATGCCAAAGCAGAGTTAAGAGAAGTTGCGACTCTTGTTTGGTATCATCAATAAAATTATATTAAAAAGCATAACTGTTGAGTTATTATGCTTGACGGTTGATCACATTTTGATCGCAAGCTGAAACAGGCCGAGAATCTGGAAATGTCTTTGTTTAAAAAAGGCGCTGAATGCATTTTTTATAACTAGGTTATTTTTTTTTTTTCATTTTCTAGATTCTTATTTATCATTAAGTGATGAATCATTTGAAGTTATTGACTCTAATTCTTGTTCTTTATACCAATAGAACGGTGCTATGCGCCTTACTTTGCACCTCATGTGGGTGGAAAAATACTTTTACGTGACTATTGAATTTAAATTCGGGAGTTTACGTAGGGAAAAAATATGATTCTAAAAACCCTACAAAAATTGCATGAAATTACCGGATCATCAGAGCGTCCTCTCCTTCTCGACACAGCACTATGGCATATATACATAAATCTGTGTGTTGAGTGGAGATCGGGAAGGTGTTCGGCTATGGCCTAAGTTTAGGAATTCCACCGCATTCGCCATGGTAATAGGGAAAACCATAGAAAACCCTATACAGGTGGAAAGCGGCCATATGTCCAACATGAAGACATTATGGCCTTCAGTGACGTCACGTGTGACGCCCTGCATTGTGAGGTGTGGGTGAGTGTCTGTTTTGATGTAAATAAATAATTATGGGAAAATATTAATAGACATACACGTACATATTTACAGGACAGGAGTGGATAGGTAATGGGAAAAAGGTCAAATGTAACCGGCATTCCAAATCTTTGCCCCATATAGGAATATCTCCAATTGTTTTAATGAAAATTGTTACTCTCACTGATTTTGACATTTCTATGTGGAAGAAAGGGACGAGTCAAAAAACGTCTTTACGATTTCGAAACATCGTCAGTAAATGACTTCTTGCACCGAATAACGCAACGAAGTGCACTGAAGAAGCGTGCAATAAAAATCATTCGAGCATTCGCTTAGTTTTATTTGCTTTTCGGTGGTAAATTACCGAAATGGTCATAAATGCTCAATTACCGACAGATGTTGCAACAAATTTCATTCTTAAAAAAATAGCATAATTTTACCACTTAAAAGAAAGTTTCCGCTTGAAGTGAAAATATAAACTTACTATATTTATTTATTTATTATTACATAAGTACGTTATTATTTTAAACCATTATGTAGAATATTAAATTAAAATTGTTGCAATACACTATTACGTATATCAATATTTTATCTTGTTTTATTTTTTTATCTGGAATCTTGGAATAAGAATATGTATGGAGAGAGAGCTAAATATTTTTACCCAACCTATACAAATTTGCGATAAATCACTTTCTCCGGGTTTTTACGTCGCATACCACAAGAAAAAAAAGACATTCACATAATATTTTTTGCAGTCCTTCTAAGTATGTAAGAATGTTCTCCGTCCGCGTTAACTTCACATCATCGACGCGTATAACTTACGTCAATGGATTTTGAGGTTATTTCTTATGTTTGTGTTCAATAAAAAACTTGCATACAAATAAATCAAACATGATGGTGATATGTGCTATGTGTGAATAATAATAATAAATGGATTACTTTTATAGCGCCGTTTTTGTGGGAAAATCACCTCAAGGGCGCTTTACAAATTAATTTATCTAACCTATAATTTATCACTTAAGCTTACAACTAAAAACTTACAGTTAAGATTTATTACTAATGGCTTACAACTAATATTTTCAACTAGTGACTTACAATAAGGACTTATGGCTTGTAACTTACTACTGAGTATAACTTATAACTAGTAACTTACATCTAAGATTTCATTATTATTACTTCATCACCTCTTCATTATTGCTCCACATTTGCATTACTGTTCAACTATTCTTTTCTTGTGTAACGACAAATAATAGAAGAAGTTTCAAATTCTCAACAAAAACAAAGAGGAATGAGAATTATACATGGCAAAATAGATTTTTAAAAGTAGTAAAAACGTCAGGCGACAAACTAAATGTTCAAATAAGACCAAACAAAGATTAAAAACATCACTTTTCAGAGGTATTTCAACAGTTTTAAATATTTTTGACCACACTTAAGAATTTTGAAATTTCTGATATAAAGACATAAAATCAACAAAAAACTTCCACCATTATATAGGCTAACCTTCTGTTATTAGTGTTTTTGTAATATTTTGACTTTATAAATCATTTTGATGTTGCATTGATAATGTTTTGTTTAATGTGTTCAAATATTTTTATCAAAAATGTCCGAATTGCATGTGGGCGATAACTAATACGCTATCCGACAGCCTTTAATATATCTATGTCTCTTTCTATCGAGTTAGTATAAATTCAACAATACTGACTACATTGTTTCTCAAAGGTACATCTCCATGTTTATTCTTATTCGTCTGGAATAATAAGGCTTAATTTAGCTAAGGTAGGAATGAGTACATAAAAATTAAAAACGTGTATGGGAAGAAGAGAAAATTAAGAAGTGTAGTGAATTTATGTAGTAAAGATTATATGCTCTCGATTATAATTGGCCATATGTAAAAGTTTGATAAGAAAAAATAACATTTTGTTGCCAAGTGAAGATTTTAAATAATTTGATGTCACGCTAATAAAAAGCTAGCAGTCCTCAATTGAGTGCTTATAGCAAGTCTGATGTATGGTAGGGAGGCATTGAACTGGCAGAGGAAGGGTGAAAGTAGGCTGAATGCTGCACAAATGAAACCCCTGGGGCGTATGTGTGGTAAAACTATGTATGACCGTGTCAAAAGTGTGCATATTCGGAAAGAATGCAAGACTGATGCAAGCGTAATGAATGGGGTTAAGAAAAATACGCTTAGATGGTTTGGGCATGTAGAGCGGATAAACTAAAAAATGAGTGCGAGAAGAATACACCACGTGAAAGTTAATGGTAAAAAAAGTTGGGGACGCCCGAGAAAGACATGACACGATCAACTGAATCAAATACTTGAATCGGGCCATGGCAACAGTCAGAATAACAGAGAATAACATATTCCCCGCAGGGGTAGGCAGAGAGTATGGACCGCCATACAACTATGTCTTGGCACACACTCCTTGCTTTATTCACATTCATACATACTCTTCTGTTATTCGAACTTTTCACATGACCTGACTCAAGTATTTTATTCAATCTTAGTTTGTATGTAAATAACAGATATTAATTAAATCAAATTTATTTGCGAACTACGGGATTAAAACCCGTTACTTTTGGATTCGTTATTGAGGATCGTAACCGCTCGATCACGAAGACATATTATTTTTTATATATTTTTTCAATTTCCCAGGAATTTTCTTTACTGAACTCAATAACAATTTTGAAACATGACGTATCAACGTTGCTAACCTTGGAGAAACAATGCATGGAGAGAGAGCTAATTATTTTTACCCAACCTATACAAACTTGGGATAAATCACTTTCTCCGGGTTTTTACGTCGTACACCATGAGAGAAAAAGACACAACAAATATAATACACCGCTTTTATGTACTGTAACGATGATCTTGGTCTCCCGCGTCTCCGGAGACTCCGCCCACATGTTTTCACATGCGATTAAATTCGACAAAAGGGTTTTTTAGATTACATGCTACATTTTAGTTGATAACAATACTGTGAAAAAGTGGTTATGGGATTAAAAAAAACATTATGTCGACATGCGCTATGAATAGATGTATAAATACCCAAGCCCTAGTCCTAGCCACGCCCAGGTCTGCCGAGTCCGGCAAAAAACATCAAAAACTGACTACACTGCATTGGATAGGTACCACTCTATGTACTCTAAGCTTATAACTCAAGATTAAACAACTGGTTTCAGGAACTTTTGCCGCGAATTGGACAGCCGGCCCTAAGGAGGTCGTCTTCTCTAGCGTAGATTGTACAATAATTAGCGATACTGTATCTGAAACTAAATAATACGTGCGGAGAGCGGAATGCAATGGCGGCCATCTCGGGAATAACAATATCAGGCATTATGAAATTACATCAAAAGTGCGCAACTCGAGACTGATTACCATCCATTGTTTTGTCACAAAGGGATATTGCAAAATGATGAATTGATCCAGCGGACATCAAAAGCGATACTGCAGCCTTCGAAGTAGACGGTTTTCGCCCAATATAGACGTGAACATGACGCACGCGGAAAGATACACATCGGATTTAGTTCAAATATACGTTGATTTAGAGATTGTACATTGTGTGTGGTCGATGTAGGATTATTGGAATCAAAAGTTGTATGTTTCATACTTATAAAATTTTTATTTATCACAATAAGCAAGCACTTTGTGGATTGGCATGAATAATTAAATAAAAACACACGTTGTTTTAATCCACTTTTAATATGGTATATGCTTGGTGTAACAATGTTTGGAGAGAGAGCTAATTATTTTCACCCAACCTATACAAACTTGCGATAAATCACTTTCTCCGGGTTTTTACGTCGTACACCATGAGAGAGAAAGAGACAACAAATATAATACACCGCTTATATGTACTGTCGCGATGGTCATGGGCTCCTGGGTCACCGCGGGACTCCGCCCACATTTTTTACTATGCCACTTAACTTGTTACGGTTTTTTAGATTATATGTTTTATTTTCGTTGATAACAATATTGTGAAAAAGTTATGCGAATAAACAAAAACATTATGTCGATATGTGATATGAATGGATGTATAAATGTCCGGTAAAAATCATCAAAAGCTGACTACACTGCCTTGGATAGATACCACTCTATATACTCTAAGGGTATATGTCAACTAGTTTCGATTCATCAGAATCTTCATCGGGACTTAAAAATATACTAATGAAATAAGAGGAATGTGCATATATATATAATGGTAAAAATGGGGAAAAAAAACTGAAACGGGCCGAGGATTGGCGTTTAAAACAGGTTAACGGTTCAAAAAATGTAGTGGCATCTATTTAACGTGACAAACAACCCAACTTCGATGTTATATTTTCACCAAACACGAAGATATTAATAAAAACCACTGTAAACGCTTTTAAAATTCTAGATTACTATTTGCCTCATGTAACAACAACTTATCTTTTCTATTCCGAGCTTATTATTTAATCCAATAGTTATTTTTTTTATTATTAATAATTGAAATAACATCAATAATCTTCAACGTAAATATGAAACAGAAAAAATACAACGGTCGCGATCGAGACTCGAACTCGGAACCTCTACTCATCCGGGAGAAACGCTTCTGCTAATTCAGCCACCGAGACCGGCATTTTTAATCGATTTCATTCTTTATTTTGAAAATTATTAAGATCATTTATTTAAATTTTTATTCCGATTTTGAGTCTCGGTCGCAACCGTTGAAGATTACCTGTAAGATTATTGATATTATTTAAATTATTAATTTAAAAATGATAAGCATAAAAGCTTCAAAGTTAATGCTGATTTAAGTTGTATTTTTGTTGAAAAAAACCTAAAATATCTGCAATTCATTATCGCCATAAATATTACCCCGTAATGAAAAAATTGTTTATCTTTTCATTTCCGCAATAGGCGGCTGGGGCAAAAGCCTCTAATTTCGAACAATTTCCAATTGGCTGCATCGGGTCTTTCGGCGGCGGAGGCTCTATTGAAATCTGTAATGTAATCGAAACTCATCGCCGACCAAAAAACGACAAAAAATGGCGTCAGGCCGTTGTTGTCAAACTGCCGAATCATCGCCGGTGAATTAAAAAGCGGAGGTGTGAATGGGAGACCCGGCGGATGCGGGCGTGGGGCGGCCAGGCAGGCGGGTGGCCGTGCTCCGTGGGCCGTGAGCCATGAGCCAAGTGGACACGTGAACGCTGGACAGGGCCTGAACAGTGCCTGGTGCCTGGTGCTTTGTGCCTGTCACCTGGTACGTAGTGCCTGATGCCTAGTGAACCAGAAAATACCTGAGAGGTTTGTAGGCCTTCTTGGTCGAGTGCTGAGATGCTCGACTACGAACCCAGAGGTCGCGGGTTCGAACCCGGCGTTCGCAAATAACTTTAATTTAATTCATATAAAATAATTCCTGTAGTATATTTGAGTCACGTTCCAGAATGGTAAATACTCTAGCCCACCATTCAGAATGAAAACTTTGCTTGAAATGGATTTAGCCGTGTTTGGTGACCAAATCTTAATAGCCAGGTACTTTACATCCTTCCCCTTCCCCGTCTCCTTCTCCTTCCTATAACACATTTAATTCATATGAAATAATCCAAATACGAGTGGTATATTTGCGGCACGTTCCAGAGTTTTATATCGCCCTGGAGAAAGACCACCATTCAGAATTGAAACGTTTCTTGGAACTTGAAATGGCTTTAGCCGTGTTTGGTGACCATATCTTAATATATATCCGGGCACTTTTAAGCCTTCATCTACCCCTTCTCCTTCTCAACCCTACTACCTTCAGCCTCACAACATACCCCGATGTTGTGGATGCCATAGTCTCACTGGCTCTAGACGGTTGGGAGCAGTTGGGACTCTTGTGCGGTATTCCCTATATAAAATATATAAAGTCATGGTAACAATAATAACCGCTTACTGCTTTACTATTTTCATGACATATATCCAATGACAATTTTCTTTTCAACATCAATTTCAATTGACTACCATTAAAACAAAAATCTGTTTCTACAAATCTGTAAATAACTCCCATTCTGTTAACTCTGGCATCGTGAAATTTGTACAGTTTATTATTTATTAAATTTCAACCAACGCACTTGTGCTTCAGCTTCCATTATGTTTTCTATCAAGAGGTATGGAGCTTTACAAATCCAATGAAATGTTAGAAATAAGGCAAGACGCCTTTTGGTTTTTTTCTTATTTTTTTGATTATTTTACAGAATCTAGACTGAATTCGAGTAGTACCTACCTAATAACAAGTGATTGATAATAATTTTCAGTTTCTGCCAGATTTCAAACATGCATCAAAGTAATAAATATCAAAGAGTAGGATAATTCCGAAAGCGCCCAACGTATAAAGCCTCACACGTATTACCATAATGACGGTTGATTCGAAGGTAGGCCGGGTGCGGGGCAGCTCTCTAGAACTTTGTTTCTCCTCAAATGCTTAGAATTCCACGGGGTAGTCATTCGTATTAACCCAATGATTAGTGTTTGTATCTAATGCCTATATCATTAGCTACTGTTAGTAATAACCACCGAGAGAATCGTGAACCACGATTTGTACTTTGGCATAATGGCGAACTTAAATAATTGCTTTCAAGTGTACAGCCGAAATGTTCCACGCCGCACTGAGGCTTCGGGTTTGTTAACACAGCGCTATTGAAGCACGTGATACGGGGTTCGAAAATGTTTTCTTTCAAATAGTACTACTAAATGTTTTTACAGACTCTAGCGCCCCACTCGGCGGTTGATCGAACCATGTACGACACGCGCTTATCGTATTAATACTATCAGATTAGTTAGTATCTACTTGCTAACGTAGGTTGCAAAAGTTGTGCAAATTTATTGATGCTAGAGCACAATTTTCATGTGTTATTGGTGAATGACACAATAGAACACAACTACTGAACTTGTACAAATCGCAAGGGCGCTCCATTGTTGATTTTGGTAACCTCCTTTGGTCTAGAGCCTCAAAATAATGGAACAGTACAAATCCGAATGAAAAGACTGTTCAAATTTATTAACGCCAGTGCTCAACGTTTGTGAGTTATTGTTGAATCGCCCCACTGTTGAATTTGGCAGCCGTCTCTGGTGTAGAAAAAATACCTGAAAAAAGCTCTGAAAATAACTTTTGCAAATCGGGCGGTCGGTTTTATAGATTCTACTATCTTAACAAACGGATTGCAATCTTCAGAACATATGCATCAGGCGGGAGTGATGTCCTTGTTTTACTGGTATTTCAATGGAAGACGCTCAGAAGAACTTGCGTCATTGATCCCATCGGCACTGGTTCATAGGTAGGGAAACTCGACAAAAGCGCGCTCAACAATTGTTGTACAAGGTTGTCATGCGACACATGAGAAGGAATCGCTTCTACGACTCGTTCTTGTGTTTAACAGCTCGACTGTGGAATGATTTGCCGGCTTTTGTGTTTCCTCCTTCCTACAACGTTGCCTCTTCAAGACCAAGGTTCACTCCTTCCTTTCCTCGAAAAGACCCTCCACATAACACCCCCAAGATGACACAGATACATAGACATTTTAAACATTAACTTCTGTGTAAAGTTAATGTTAAAAAAAAACTGCTTTTTGCTTAGATTATATTAGTATGTGAGGTGTTTTAAAATTTAATTAAATCTATTATCAAATTTCATGAATAAAAAAGGTGTTTCAAATTGCAATCGTTGTAGGCTGCATTTATTTGAACACCTTACAATGATTGCTAATAATTAATAATGAACCTGAGAACAGGTGTTTCGTGAAAAGACTTGGTAGGTGGTACCTACGTAGAATACCTGCTACGCACTCGGTAGCTACTGAAAGAAATCTATTCTTTTAATAATCTATGGAACTTTTTACAGAGTAGGTACTTATAATATATTTTAATCAAATACCGGACATGACGAATCTCCATTAGCACCAAAGTGACTTATTAACGATAAAGTTTTATTGTGAAACTTGATTGGATGCCTACTGTCAATGTATGTTGGTTTTCCAAAGTGTTTTCAAATTTCATTACGCCGAAGCGTATCAACGCTCTCGGCTACCGTAAGACAGGTACCTACTCAACATAATAGAACGGGGCTCCGTATAATCAAAAATGAATTCGGTAGCTGCATTACATCACCATCAATGTAGTTTTTTGTCGCTTGTGTCTACAGGTGAGTGTGCTGATATTTGATACAGGTATTCGTTTTCACAGCCGACACAATGGCGTATTTGTCAATGGGACACAGAATCGAATTCACCATATTCATTTAACTACGCGGCGATAGTCAATTCCAATGATCACTGGGTTACACTAAATTAGTAACTGACACAATAACATCACGTTTTTTCCTGAAAACGTTTCAAATACTTGTTCGTAAAATCGCGCTCGTTGTGTTAGAGGAAACGTTATTTCACAATTCCACAAGATTTCACCACGCATTGCTGTAGTAACACATTTATAGTTTGATGTTTTACTCTTCGTAAGAACTTGTTTGAAAAACTGTAAAATATGAAACCATTTTTATTTTGCAGATTTTTTCCTTAAGCCTACTCCCGCAACCTACACATGTATTCACATCGAACCCCGCGTAATCGAAAACACATTCGGTAGCACCTTAAAATGATATTCAATAGGTTTTTGTGGTTGACGCCACAGGTGTGCTTTTATTTGACATGTTCCCTCTCTCAATATCTGTTTTTATCATCGCCGGTTCACTTTGATTCTTTGATATACAGAACAGAACAGAACCTTTTTATCGGTCTCACAGCGTCGATACTCGGAATGCATATTTATTTAAGTCTTTATTTCCTTATTCATCAAAGTAATCGGCAGCAAATATGATTGAAAAGTGAACGATCATTGTAATCGTGAGCTGTTATGTACTCGCCATGGTTTTTTAATAATTAAATTTTGATTGCTTGCAACTCTAAACATGATAAAATCGTCACATGTTGATACGCCGCCACTCGGCAACCTTGCTGTACTATTCGTATACAGAAACTGGAAATTAAATCAATATCTATGGATTGTTAAGAATTTTTTTTTTTTCTATAATGTACTTTTTATTATCACCAGGTACTTCTTCTTGCGATGAATCCGACACAGAGTCTGAGCCAGGAATCACCTTGAAGAGGAAGCAGCGACGGTCCCGGACTACCTTCAGTGGAGACCAGCTCGACGCCTTGGAGAGGGCCTTCACCAGGACCCAGTACCCTGACGTCTACACCAGGGAGGAACTGGCCCAAAAGACTAAACTAACAGAAGCCCGAGTTCAGGTAGATACTTGTTTTTTTTAATTATCATAAGATTTCTCTTAATCAATCTTGAAATAAGAAACACATTTCTATTCTTTAAGTGTTCAGATGGCTGTTACATATTTTATCAAACTTACTTTGTTCAACGCTTTTCCTATCATTCTATCTATCTACTGGGTGGTATTACGCTCAGATAACTTGATCAAAATTTACTTACCGAATTAAGTCTACCTGCTTAAAATTACTTAACACATTAACGTGCGGCCGAAACAGTAGGAATGATTCGTTGATAACAGACAAGAACCCACAAAGGATGATAGATACAATCATTAGCCTTAGGAATGAGAATAGATTGAATTGGAAAAGATAAAGAAGTGCTACTGTATAATGAAATGGCTTTATATCATTTGATTGCATCGGGGGCTGGTATTTACTTCTGTACGTTCACGGCTACCGAGATGTAATACAAGTTTATTACGTTGTTTAAGATGCAGTTCTTTTCAAATTGTAAATAGAATACTATAGACACATTGTTCATGGTATCTTCTTCTCTGTCTTCGTGATCGTTCTAGCGTCCAGCTGTTGATAATACATGAGCCTTTCTTAAATTACTCCAGTTTGAAGAGCCCTTCCAAATCTACTACTTCTCTCAATCATAACCACGAGATGCTGATGACGATATTTGTTTCAGGTGTGGTTCTCCAACAGACGCGCGCGTCTCCGAAAGCAGCTCAACTCGCAGCAGCTCAGCGCTTTCAACCCCATGTCCCTGCAGCCCTCCTTCCCCTCCCAGCAGCTGGAGTCCGCCCCCGCCCCCGCCGCCGCCTTTTCGCAGGGCTGCTGGCCGCCGCAGGGCTACTCCTGCCCGCAGCAGCCGCAGCTGGCACCCCAGACGGGGTACGCGCCCTCAGCCTACGCGGAGCCCGCCCTGAGCAGCAGCCCGCCATACTACGGGCTGAGCGGGGAGCACGCCGCCCCCGGCTGGCCGCCGCGCACGGCCAACCCCGCCGCCCAGAACAAGCTACCCGAAGTGTCTGCCTGGCCGGATAATTATGGGTGAGTTGTCTTTTTATCCTTGTACAACTATTCATCAAACAACGAGAACAAACCCCCATCCTGCTTCCAGAAGCTTCCGCCCACTAAAGCTTAAATGCGAAGTAGACAAGTCCTCGGTTCTACACCGGCTTCCTTTGCCGTGGAGCTAGGAAGCCTACGTTTATCTTCGGGACTTCTCTGGCCGGGATTAACGCCGCCTTTCTTTGGGACGCGTAATGATTAAAGTCTTAAATTGATAACTACAATTATTAGTGGCCAACATATGATTAGATCGCCGACGGAGGCGGCTAATCTAGTTTCCACGGGCTTTTTTACGTCTAGTAATAATTGTTCAATTTGGAGGAGTCGGTGGCTTTATAGCGCTCTATTACGGAAAAAGTCTGCCGTTTGCAATTATATTCTACAGGTTACACTATATTAGTTGCCTATACCGAAGTATCGTAAATCATTTTCGCACACATCGCATCGATTTAATTTAAATATGCGAATAACGCCATGTTTTTTGCAACTAATTTACGAAATATTCCGATTCGAAAATTGTGGTTTATCAGATTTATTCATTAGCTCGAAGCCTTTGAAGAAGCCGTGCGTGATACTGAAATATTATTAACAAATGCAGAAACCGCCGTCGCGCGGGCGAGTTAAGGCAGTTTATCCGTCTCAAATACAATTAAATGATCTGTTTTATATGCAAGATTGATGGACACAAGATGTCTTTATGTCTATGATTTAAGGCACTTAAAAGTTTGCTTGTGTTTTGTGAGATTCGCGGCGTTCGGACCCCCCTGCGCTTTAGAACGAGGTGGTGCAGTACCCACCGTATGGCGTGTGATATTTGAGGGGCTATCAATCCGTCTGTGTGTTTAGGAGTATATTACAAGACATGAAGTAGGCACAGGTCGGCTTGTGAGGCGGCGGTAAAGGCAGTGGAGGCAGTGGAGGCAGTGGAGGTAGTGGAGGCAGTGAAGGCAGTGGAGGCAGCGGCAATGCGCTAGAAGCGGCCGATGGGCCGAGCAGCTCGCGGCGCTTGGGGCAACCGTTTTGTTTTTTCCTTTTATTAAGTCAGTCAGCCGCTAATCAATTAAATGCTAAACAACACCACCGACAATTTAATAAACAGAGCGGAATCCGGTTATGCGTGATGTATAATATTTATATTTAGCTGTAATTGCGGGCTTCTCGGCAACGCTTTATTAAGCACTATTGCGAAGGCAATTGATACGAGCGCGCATTGAGAACGTATCGGGAAAATGAGTAATTTGTTTGAAACGTCAAATTACTTTTTAATTCAATGTGAATAATATATTGAGATTCGGGCATAGCTCGAGCACTATGATTTATCTGGGTAACACATTAAATCGATCTGAATTGAAGTGGTTACTTACCTACCTATCGATTTTAACCTTAGAAAAAATGTATCCATTTAAATCGATCAAAACAAACTTCACATGAGCGGGCTACTCTAGATCATAAGCAATCATAGCATAATTATAGTTTTTTTCAAGTGGAAATACAATGTTTTAGAACTATATAAACAGTATTAGAAAAGATCTCAGTCGTCTGTGTTTAACCCTTCCAGTCCCTCTAACGCTTTTGTGGGTGCGGTGCGGTTGCGGTATTGGTGAGGTGCGGGCGAACAAGGGGAGCTCTGCACGATGGGCCGCCCGGTAATGAATGGTTTTCAAGTCGGTAGCGTGATAATTAACCAAATAATCGATGTATTAAATTTATTCAGCCGCCTTCGCTTCGAATGCCCGCCGTCAAATGATAAAACCATCTGATACCTGCGCATTCAACAGCTGAATTGAATATCATCTCCGGGACGCATAGTTACAACTTCTGAGGCGATAAGGGTTAAAACAAACACGTTAGACAAGTTGATGAAATAGTTATGATTGAAAAATAATCGCTGTTTACTCCTCCAACATTATGGCCATACGTAATCGGGACATAGGTCAAACACGCGATATTAAGTTATATGATGTAATCTGTTCACCCAAACCAACAAAAACTCAAACGTACTGTGAACTTAAAAATTTAATACACAAAAAACCCACTTACAAAAAAAAACTCATAAAATTCTAACTGATTTTTTTTTGGAATAAAATTTATAGATCAACCCAGTCATTTTCAATTATTTTTTATTTGAGTAACGCACAAGAGTCCCAACTGCTCCAATCCGTCTGAAGCCAGTGGGACTATAGCATCTCTAATTATAAAAGGAGTATATTGTAAGGTTAAAGGAGATGGTGAGAGGAAGGCGGGAAAGTACTTAGCTATTCAGATCTGGTCACTAAACACACGGCCAAAACCATTTCAAGCTTCATTTCGATTCTGAATTGTGATCTTTCACTAGGGCGATACTGAGAGTATCTATTACTATTTACCAACGTGTAGCATTACTTTTATCGTGGGCTATGGAGCTTTGAAATTTACAACTGTCAAATAAAAAAAAATCATTCATTTGTTTGTTCCATTAATTTTAACCAAATCACATATGAATTTGGTATCAAAACTAGCTTTGGTAGTAAAAATATCAGATTTCGAAAAGAAGAAAATTAAACTGTAATTGAAACTGATTTATTTAAAAAATATCTTTTATGCTAATTTTGGTTTTCTGTTTTTGTTCGCAGATCGTTTCTATCAATGAACCCAACGCATTACGGATCTCACGCGCACTCTCCTGGAGAGGCTAAGTCTGGCTATCCATACATCGGCCAACTGGGAGGAATGGAGATGAGCCGAGTGCACTAGTATCCCGTATTTCCAACTTAATCACTGCCAAAGGCTTAGCGATAACATTATAAAACCACCCTTTGTAAAAATTCTTGCATAATGAGACATTTCAACACCCGTCAAAGAAGATGAGCACATTAAAAAAAGGACAGTAACATCTCGATTAAGGGTTGTGTTTAATGAAATCTGTTCAATATACATTAGTAACTTAGTGGCCTTCAAAGTGTGACTTACTTGCATGATATTAACTGTAAGTATAAATAAATAGAAATGTTTTCATACACTGTAAACACTAAACCAAAATAAATAATGTTAATTTGAATTTCCTTACCTAAAATTAATTTAAGGAACTTGGTGGGTTAACTGCCAAGTAATATTTTATTTTTATCTGTAATAAAATACTTCTGTAATAATTAAGTCCCAGTGATCTTTTACTCTCATACTTAACTAAATCTGAGTGAATTTTACATAAATTTATAATGTGTATAGCAAAACTAATTAGTTTTTAAGATATTCAAATGTATTTATTCCTTTGTTAGTAAAAAAATAAATTATTAATTAACTTCAGTCAAATAATGGCTTATCACAAAAATATTGTTTTATTCAAGAAAATTGTGAAACAAGTTTAATCATAGGCACGGGCAATATCATAATATTACCTGATTGTTAATAAACACCATAATTATTTTTTATGTTGTAATTTTAGTAATAAAACTTCAAAGCTGTGTTAGATTTATGGTGCCTGTCAGTTTTTTCAACTATTAATAGTTATTGTTGTACATTTTAATAAGTCATAGATATCTAATATTAATTTAAAGAATGTGTTAGATGGAAAAATTAACTAAAATAAAATGCATCAAAGTTAGTATTTTTCTTTTTATAAATACAACCAAATAATTTTTATTAACCTTTATCTTTCAATATTAAAATACCTACTTCCGTTAAAAAAAATAATGAAAATAGAAACGGTAATAAAAACTAAGACCTATTAAAGTTGTGGGTTGTTTTATTGAAATAATCTTTTCAGATTAACTTTTTTATATAAAAAAGTAATTATTTGGTACCTAGGTATTTATATTGCACTGCACAATAACATAATTTTTATTATATAATGACTCCACCGTATTATTTTCGCAAAATGTATTATTCCTAACCCCCGAGAAATCAATGTATGCAAATATGTAAAAAATAGTTTTATTGGTCGTTACTTTAATTAAATAAACATGTAAATGTAACTGCTATAGGTAATTGAAATATACGAATTCTATCATAAAACAAAGCTTTCCTTTTGCAATTCAATCATCGCCAACCTTGTTATTTTTTTTTTAAGAAAGACAAACATTCCCTGGTTACAGATAACCTGACAATGTTTGAAAAACTCCTACTGCCATCTCAATAAGCGATAAATGTTGCTTGTGCAATAATGGATGAGTTAGATAGCAGAGGAATTGAACCCACGACGCTTGGGTGGGAATCGACGCGTTTGTACATTCATCCACTAACCGGTCAAAATACACAAAATTAAGAAATATATCAAAGATAATGGCTAACATTCGAGTATATTCGAATTGACCCGAGCAACACATACTTAGGATTTAGAAACTTCCAACATTAATCGGTCCATGCAAAACGTCACTGAGAAACAGCATTCTGTCATGCTCGTGCCTTCTTATTTTAAAGAGAAAGGGACAGCAATAATATACGGTCATCAAATTTAAATACTGGAAAACTTTTTACAGTTATTCGAAAAGTTTTTTAGTGCTCTATTTTTATTACCATACGCTAACTTTGACCGCCGTGTAAACATTGACTAAAGAATTACCCGCACATTTCGTCAGGTGTCAACTTATAATCAGGGTAGTAACACCTGTTCTGACATTTGCTATTTAATTAGCTTTGTCCAGACTGTCCGCGGCAACGCACGTGAGCCATTTACAACTAGCAAATAAATCATTTTGCAGCCAAAGGGAAAATTAAAGCGTGTAAAAGCAATAGTTACTATAATATTGTAATATTTTCAGAACTTCCCATTCATGTTCTACTATGTATTCACTTATATATTAATTGGGAATGGCTCATGTGCTAGCTGCGGACTGTCTGGACGAGGCTAACTGTGCGTTCACTGATATACACTATACTGTCCTGCCTTGATTGGTTTACAAGTAGCGGTAGAAAAACTGACATGTTGACTTTTTGTGTAAAGAAATATTTTGTGTAATCCATTCGCATCTGCGAGTGGGAGTAATTGAACACACATGTTTTGCCTGGGGTAAGCAGGCCGATATATTTTTAATTACAAATTACAAGTATTTATTACCTATTAAAAATATTTTATTACTATTTCGAAGATTTAAAAAGTTAATTAAATTTGAAGTTAAGTTAAGCGTTTTTACTAAATAGGGATTTTCTCTAGCGGTCAATGTTCCAATTACACAAAATAATAATTTCCTTTCTGAGTATGTACGTACGAGTGCGAACTTTTCAAATTTGGAACCTTATAGTATAAAGAGTGGTTTCAATCCACGGCAGTCTAGTCAGTTTTTGATGATTTTTACATGACTCGGCAGACCTGGGCGTGGCTAAGACCAAGGCTAGGGTATTTATGGTATACATCCATTCATATCACATTTCGACATAATATTTTTATTTATTCGTACAACCACTTTTTCACAGTATTGATATCAACAAAAATATAGCATCTAACCTAAAAAACTGTTTAGTTGTGTCAAGTTTAGTGGCATAATAAAAAATGTGGGCGGAGTCCCGCGGTGACCCAGGAGCCCAAGATCAGTGTGACAGTACATGGAAGCGGTGTATTATATTTGTTGTCTCTTTCTCTCTCATGGTGTACAACGTAAAAACCCGGAGAAAGTGATTTATCGCAAGCTTGTATCGGTTGGGTAAAAATAATTAGCTTTCTCTCCATACATTGTTTCTCCAAGTTTGGAACTGATGTTGAATAAAATACATTAAAAAAAAATCTTTTTAAATCCTTACCTACCTATTAAAGTACTTACCTCTAATATATTTTAACAGAAATTATTTTATATTTGAGATGGGTGATATTACATCACGTGATTTTTCACGGGTAGACTACATTACTAATAAGGAATATTATTTTGAAACTCGGATGAAGTCGGGTGGTAAAACTGGTATTATCGTTTTTTTCCTGTGTATTTTATTTTTATTTTATTTTATTTGGGAAAACTTACATTTTATATAAATTTTGAAAAATCAAGTAATTATATTGGTGGATTAACTAGAGATACTCCGCTATAAACTATAAAAGCTCTAACAATTTTTTTATTTTTTTTAATCAAAGTGCAAGAAAAAAATGGTAATGTTTAAATAAACATAATTTTTGCAGAAAAACTGAAAAAGAATACAATAAAATTAAAGTTCTGTTTTTTAAACACGTCAAGTAAAACAAATTAAAAGTATATATGATACATAGAAGAAGTCGAATTAAACTATATTATAAATAATACATCAAAGAATGTAACCCAAGATGATGATAAATAACAAGAAACACAACAATGTGTATAAATGAAAATAGAGACAAATAATTAACATATCTTAGGTCTGTAACGTACAGCAGTGGTAGGGAGGTAATAATTAACCTTGTTATGTTTGTGTATTTTGGCATCATATTTAAGTGAGGAATTTACTGTGATATTTTTACTTCATCTTGCAAAGTTCTATAAATAAAGTATTAGCGCCATTAGAGATTTCTACTTTTAATCATACTTCTATCCAGATTTTCCGAGAAAATTCTAAGATATTTCTCTTCGGTGATCACGGTGGCTAATTTATAAAGTGCCATTTTTGTGAAATATCACCTGAAGGACCCTTGCCATCACCGAATGTTTGCCCTTCGTTTCCAACTCCTGTAAATATAGTTAGAAAACTTTTTAACAAAATGGGATCCTTACCTAAATGACTATGTATACATATATTTTAATTTTTTTTAAAGAAAGACAAACATTCCCGGGTTACGAATAACCTGACAATATTTGAAAACTCCTACTGCCATCATAAGAATCGGAAGATGTTGCTCGTGCAATGATGGAGGATTTAGCCAGCAGAGGAATTGAACGCACGACGCCCGGGTGGGAATCCGACGCGTTTGTCCACTCAGCTACCGACCGGTCAATATATAGATATTAATATGTATATAATTGATTAAAAAATCACTTTGTTTTTTATATTTTATTTTTAATATATACTACTATAATTTATTTTTAAGTGTCCAACAGCAAAAAAAAAACAATGTGAATGAAACAAGGTTATTTATTAATCAATTAAGCAATATGAACTTTCACAAAGATTGCAGGTATATTAAACAACTGTAGATATTAATAACGGAATAAAAACAAACTAAACTAATTATTTCGTTTTTTATAAATGCAAGAGAGCTTTGCTGTTGGTCATCAGATGATTTAAAAATTAGAGATTCAAAAAAGTTCCATTAATTTATATTTACCTGTGGACATTATTCTATATTTGAAATGAAATGTTTTTTTTTTGGCCGGTCAAGATACATCCCGTGATTTTTCACGGGTAATAACTAGTAATCAATACCAACTCAACACACTTTGAGTGAAACATCACGTAATATAAATTTAATTATCATTATTGAATACATAGATAATATTATAGATCAGGATGCAAATGATAAACATATTCTGCTCATGGGAAAAGCTATGAATCAAGCCTGTGAGTGTTTGAAACACTTTAATCTGTGTTCTTATGGAGTGACGAATCGCCTTTATGGGGATAAAAATAGGCGAAACGAATATAATATCTCAGCACCAATCATTAAATCCACACAACCCGTTACATAATTAATTTATTCTCAAATCCCAGCAGTTAACAATAATTGCGATATAAAACCTCCCTCCTTTTTATCGAGGATTCAGTATCGTTACTTGAAAAACAAACGACATTTTTTATCTTTGATTAAGTGCTTTCACGTTTCCACATTTTTTCCTGTTAATAAGTCATTTCTTCTCGATGCAAGTTGTGTGCGGGCGCAATTGGAGCAGTCCGCGATTTTCTAAAGCGCTGATAGTACTAATTACAATGCTTTTTTACGCGTTATTACGCGTTCCTTTAAAAATATGATAATCTATTATAAAAAAAACATACTATTCATTGACGGTAATCGAACTCGCAATTTCTCAGGCCGATAGCGCGGATTTTCGATCCGCGCCCCTCGTTTGATACTTGACAAGAGTTGGCAGTTTCTGTTCAAATGAAAAATTCACACTAGGTGTTAAAAAGAGACAAAATTATAAAGGAAAAAAACAGCGTAAATGAAAGAGAAATTGACGAAAAATTCTGACCCCAAGGCTCGCATTTTTCCCGCAATGTGGTATTTTTTTTAACAAATGTTACATTCGGAAGATTTTTTCTGTTGATCGACTTAAGTTCATCACTCTTAACATAATTCTAAAGGTTCATTTGATTCAGTAACATAGAGCCTGAAAAAAAGGCATTAAAATTCCGACCCCAAGGCTCGCATTTTGCCCGCAAAGTAGTATTTTTTTCAACAAATGTTAATTTTGGAATATTTTTTCATTTGATCTTCTTAAGTCTATCATTCTTAACAGATTTACAAAAGTTCATATGATTCGGTCTCATAGATCCTAAGAAAAAGGCATTAAAAATCTGACCCCAAGGCTCGCATTTTGCCCGAAAAGTAGTATTTTTTTAACAAATGTTCCTTTTGGAATATTTTTTCATTTGATCGTCTTAAGTCTATTGTTCTTAACAGATTTACAAAAGTTCATATGATACGGTCACATAGAGCCTAAGAAAAAAGTGTTTAAATTCTGACCCTAAGGCTCGCATTTTCCCCGCAAAGTAGTATTTTTTTTTAACAAATGTTACTTTTGGAATATTTTTTCATTTGATCGTCTTAAGTCTATCATTCTTAACAAATTTACAAAAGTTCATATGATTCGGTCACATAGAGCCTGAGAAAAAAGTATTTAAATTCCGACCCCAAGGCTCGCATTTTGCCCGCAAAGTGTTATTTTTTTCAACAAATGTTACATTTGGAGGATTTTTTCATTTGATCATCTTGAGTCTGTCATTCTTAACAGATTTACTAAGGTTCACTTCGTTCAATTACATTGGGCCTGAAAAAAACGGGATTAAAATTCTGACCCCAAGGCTAGCATTTTGCCCGTAAAGCAATATGTTTTTTTTAACAAATGTTACTTTTTTAAGGTTTTTTTTTATATTATCATCTTGAATTCAACATTTTCAACAATATTACAAAGGGTCGTTTCATTCGGTCACATGAGGCCTGATAAAACGGCATTTAAATTCCGACCCCAAGGCTCGCATTTTGCCCGCAAGTTGTATTTTTTTTTGACAAATGTTACTTTTGGGTATTTTTTTCATTTAATCGTCTTAAATTCGTAATTCTTTACATAATTCCAAAGGTTCATTTCACTTAAATAGGGAATATCTTTAAGAAAATGTTTTTACCTGCCTTATGAAACATTTGAAGACCCGCTGCAGCTATTTACAAGACTTTATTTACCTGACTTGATGCGTACAACAATGAAATAATTCATGATAACGAAATAAAACAACGAATTAAAACAGTGTTGCCGTCGATTCTGTGTGCAAAAGGAAGAACAGATGAGTCAAAAAATCATTGAGGTTTTCCTCAACGCAAAAAACGTTTTCAGGAGAGCAAATACAAAATTTAGGAGTTTCGTTTTTTGTTTGTAATCATGTCATATGTGCTTTTTCAAAATATAATCGCACGCTATTTTATTTTCTGACTCATCTAGTTTTTCCTTGCTCAATATGTATCTAAGGAACAATTATGCATACTTAACTCAAAACTTTTTTTTTTTACTCATTCCGTTCTTTCTTTTGCACAAAAATATATCCCTAATAATAAAATTAAAATGTCCTTAATTCGATGTCTACTTATGATCATACTTACATTACTTAATTTCCGGACGTAATAGCATTTTTCATCCCTTATTTTCCACCTATTCTGTTAAAAATTGCAACAATTCCTAGACATAATATACCTATATATATAAAATAATATATATATCCTACATATAATATATTATTTTATCCTTGTTAGTTAGACTTATTAGCATGATTAATTTAGTATGAAGCGCAGTTTAAGTGAAATATCACAAAACTGCGCTATTTAAGTTCACTGTTATTATTATTATTAAATAAACATACGTTCGTTTTACAAAAAAAGTTAATTATATTGAAGAAGGCGTGAAGGAAACTACATGTTTTTAACCACAATCGCCATGTCATAATGCATTTTCTGCTTCGTCACGCAAGCTAAATTTTCCGCAATGGTCAATAGTTTTTTGAAGGAAATGGGAAAAACGTTGAATTAATTAACGGAACATATATATGATTACGGAAGAAAATCTTGAGAAAATAATAATCATTTTTAATTATTTTTCAATTAAAATTCTCACATATTCCCCTTTCTTTTAGATGTGGCTTTTTCGCAATGTAATAATATTTAAGTTTGTGAAATTTTGTTAAGTTCCTACTATTAACACATTCTCAAATCTATCGTTTTTTAATCGTCTTTATAGAAATATAGACATTTTTTTAGCTGGTTCGTGTTGTTTTCATTTGTTAGAGTAGGTATTTTAGTATTGAATGTACGAGTATATGATTAACCACAAAATTATTGCATAAAAGTCTATTTTTATAGTGAATTGTATTTAGTGTGTGGTCAAAAGAGTCACAACTGCTCCCAACCGTCTAGAACCAGTGAGATTATGGCATCCCCAATTGGGGTATATTGTGAGGTTGAAGGTAGTGGGGAGGGGAAGGAGATAGGGAAGAAAAATAATAATGAAAGTTAGGAAGTACCTGGCTATTTAGATCTTTTCACCAAACAAGGCAAAAGCCTTTTTAATTTTTTTTATGGAAAGACAAACATTCCCGGGTTGCGAATAACCTGACGATATTCGAAAAACTCCTACTGCCATCATAAGAAGCGGAAGATGTTGTCTGTGCGATGATGGAGGACTTAGCCAGCAGAGGAATTGAACGCACCACGCCCGGGTGGGAATCCGACGCGTTTGTCCTCGCTACCTACCGGTCAAACAGGCAACGTTTCGTTTCTGAATGGTGGTATTTGACGAACTCCGTAGTCGAGTGAGTAACTGGTAAGATGGTCGAACACAAATCCAGAGGCCGCAGGTTCAAACCCGGTGTGCGCAAATAACTTTTATTCTATGAATATGTGTCATAACACATTTAATTCAAAGAAAAAAATATAAAGTAGATTTTCTACACGTTCCAGAGGTTACTACTTATGGATGTGGAGAAATTATGGAGTGAAGGAAGTAAGGAAACCCATTCACTCACCGATGAAGTTTAAGTTCTTGATAAATTCTTACACATTGTATTAATAACGAACACCACAGCAAAAAACACTTATTATATATTTTCTACACGTTCTAGAGAAACGCCACACAGAATCGAAACGTTGCTTGAAATGGCTTTAACCGTGTTTGTTAAGATTTGAATAGCCAGATACTTTCCGACCTTCCTCTTCCTCATCTCCTTCTTCTTTCCACTAATTTCAGCCTCACAAAAACCCCAATTTGGGATGCCATAGTCTCACTGGCTTTAGACGGTTTGGAGCAGTTGGGACTCTTGTGTTGTATTCACCATAAATATAAATATAAAATTATATCACCAGGGCGATACGTAGAGTGCCACCACTCTTCGCTGTAGCATCCATAAAGATCTTTGGAGAGCATACGGTTGGCCTGTTTGCCTTTTGGTCGTCGGACGCTAGGAATGCATCTCCAGATAACGCGGATGAGAATTCGTCTCCGGAGACAGTGATTTATTTTATTTTTATTACAACTGTATCGCAAGCCCCGAAGTTTCCCACGAGAATCCGAAGCATTCTTTTATCTGGAAATTCGGACGTTCGTGCGTGGAGAAGACCGTCTCTTCGGGTACCGCTGACCCGCCAGTGAAAAAGTGTTTCCCAGCTGGGGATTGCTTGGAAACGAGATAGCCCGGACATGGCTCTGAACTCTCGATGACTCTTGTTTTGTTTGTTCTGGGATTTGTCAACACTGACTGGCAGTCGCTATTACTTAAATGCTTACAGAAATTACCAATTATTTTGCTCTACTGTCGATGGAAAGTTGTTTTCTTAGACTGCAGTATCTCAAGTGCCTGTGTTGGATCCGAAGCTTTTCAGCTTCAGATGAATGCGGAAAATATTGGACTGTAAAACAATAAAACTATACTGCTTGATGGATGTGTCTAATTATAGATGTGGAGAAATTATGGAGTGAAGGAAGCAAGAAAACACATTCACTCACCGATGAATTTGATGTTTAAGTTCTTGATATATTCTTACACATTGTATTAATAACGAACCCCACAGCAAAAAAATACTTAATTAAAATTAAATAATTTTGAAGAACAACAACAAAACGAACGACCAAACGAGACACCAACGGAAGAACACGTTTTTTCACATAAGTCTTCTTCTGTTTCTTGATTGTCACTTGTTTTCAAACTCGATGTTGTTGAATACGGAAATTTAAAATAGTGAAACAGTTGGGTAAGGTAGGAACTGGATGAAAAACGAGAAGGTAAGAACCTAACAAAGTATCTCTTTAACATCCAACAGACTGTTTGTGAGCTTTTTCCACCATTGTCACCTTTCCACCCTCAGTATTAGAATTAACTAATACCACAAAAAGTGTAAAACAAGGCTGTGTAATGTCACCCTGGTTGTTCAATTTGTACATGGATAATTGCATGCAAGAATTGAAAGGTGTGGGCTTGGGCGCGAAAATGAACAATTGAAAGTATGTTGCCTATTGCATGCTGATGATGCGGTGCTGATTTCTGAGAGTATGGAACATCTGTAGTTTCTCGTGTCTAGGATGAACCAAGTATGTATGCAACATGAGTTGATGATGAATGTAAGTAAGTCCAAAGTCACGGTGTTTGAAAAAGAGAGTACGAGAACAGCATGCAATATAGTTGTGAGTGATGAATACTTGGACCAAGTGGATAAGTTTGCGCATTTAGTAAGTATGTTTACGGGAAACGGAAAGGCTGATAAGGATATCGAAAGAAGAGTGAATGCACGAAACTGCATTAACGGAGGACTGAACGCAGTTGGCGCAAACAAAAAAATGTGTCCAAAGAAGCGAAGCTAGCAGTCCAAAATGGAGTGCTGTATGCAACCCTCATTTATGGCAGTGAGGCATGTAACTGGCAGAGGAAGGATGAAAGTAGACTGAATGCCGTAGAAATTAGATCCCTGAGGCGTATGTGCGTAAAGTCACGTATGGCCGTTTTAAAATCGTGGATATTCGGAAATAATGCAAGTCTGATGTAAGCGTAATGAATATAATCAAGAAAGGGACGCTAAGATTGTTCGGACGTGTAGAGTGAATGAACGATGAAAGAAGTGTAAAAAAAATATATAACGCGAAGGAGAATGGAAAAAGAAGTCGAGGACGCCCGAGGAAGACATGGCACGCTCATGTGAATCAAATACTTGTGTCGGGCCATGTGAAGAGTCAGAATAACAGAATAGTATGTATGAGACGATGTATGAATGTGAATGAAGCAAGGAGTGTGTGCCAAGACAGAGTTGTATGGTGGTAAATTTTTTCTGTGTACCCTTGCGAGAAACGGCTTGATGGTTAGTTAGTTACAAATTTATTATATTTATATTTATATTTTGTGATAATATCATCTCCACAAGGGTGGTCATCGTTTCCCTCTCAGCTTATGTCACATTCGGAGATGCTGTGTAGAGGGTATTCTTGAGAGAAGAAAAGACTGAACCTGGGTCATGTATAAAAACATATTTTGAAAAATCACTCGGAAAATGCAAAAGCTCTCGAGCTTAATACTGGCTGGTGGACCCCGTTAATATTAATATTCCATCTCTACTAGTTATTTTTGTGTTGGTATACAATTTTAAAAGGTATATAAACAAACATAGTGGAGCAAAGCAATCATATGGCAGCTTATCTGCAGAATCTACGAATTAATTTACTTAAGATTCGTATCGGTTAGTAGCAGAGTGAAAAAATGCGTCGGGTTCTTACTCAAGCTACCCCAGAGTGGTAGATACTCTATGTACCGCCCTGGTGAAAGACCACCACTCAGAATCTTAGCGTTGTTTTAAATGGCTCTAGCCGTGGTTGGTGACCAGATCTGAACAGTCAGGTACTTTTCAACCTCCCTTCTTCCTATCTCTCTCACTTCCAGCCTCACAACTCTAATTGGGGATACCATGGTCCCGCTGGCTTCAGTCGGTTGGGAGCAGTTTGGACTCTTGTGCGGTATTCACAAAAAAAATTAAAGCTTCGCTGGTTCAATCATCTCCTAGATAGGTCCTCCATCATTGCACAAGAAACATTTTCCGCTCATAATGTGAGATGTAGGAGGAGTTAAAATACGTTAATGTTATTCATAAACCCGAAATATCTGTCCCTCTTTTTTTTAGAGAATATTGAAAAAGAAAATTATAAGTAGGTAAATACTCATTTCTCCAAAGAGCAATTGGCTTATCTACAAATATTGATATTTCTTGACTAATTTTTATGATGCCGTTTTTGTGGAATATCACCTCGACAAGAGTGTGAGCAGAATAAAAGTACAGCAATAATAATAATAATAATTAGCTGATTTCTATAGCGCCGTTTTCGTGAAAGAAATATCACCTCAAGGGCGCTTTACAAAATAATTGAAACATAATCTATAGTTAATCACTAAGACTAATAACTAGTGGCGTATAAATTATAACTTATAACTATGTACTTACAGCTAAAACTCGTGATTAGTGACTTAAAATCTAGACTTATAACAAAAACTTATGACTAATATTAATATTAACTTATTCCTAATACTTATAATTAGTGACTTACAACTAGCATATTTCAATTTACGAATATATTTAATGATTGTTTCCCGTGCTGTCCAACCTAGGGTAGAAAAAAACGGAATAAGTAGTAGTAAACTAAGTATAGTACTTGGACCAATGACGTTATGACAGTAGTTTCGACAAATAAATTAATAAGTCGACTTGTTGCATCTAAAGTCAACAATGCCATATTATTCTTTAGAATAAAGAGCAATGACGTTATAAATATTATTCTCTATTGTGCAGTATCATAATTTGTTCAATATATTCGATGGGAACTATATAGCCTGTGTTTAGGTGAAAAGCATTATTCCACATTTTCTTGCAAGCAAACAAAGGCGTAGTGGCTTGGACCACTGTCACATTTTACACTGTCGCAAATCGATGATTAGCCAATAATGTTACATATATTGATACGTTATAGCCTTAGAATATTAACACAAAATGTGGCAAGCAAAACACACACGTTACCAGTAAATTCATCATTCAAATATCGGTCATGTTTGACAAAGATAGACATTCATAGAATATATGTGTATTAACGAAACAGATCCGAAGTTCGGACCGCGTTCCATACTTGCTTGAAGCGATCTCAAGCGATGCGTGACCGTTTAGTCCTAAATCGGCTTAAACACCGATCACACCAACTAGCGTGATTATTGCTTGCCACTTTGAGAGCGCTACAACGTGTCTGTATATATGTAACGTCATTGACTTGGACTGAGTGATCAAAACTCTAGTGAAGCAAATTGACGTTATTGTGGGTATGATAATTAAAAATATTTTGTAACACAAATAGTAAAATAGTAGCTAACAACAGTTTCAAAGTGTTTTAAGTCAAAGTTTTCTTGGCCTTCGTGTAATTGGTTTTTCTCTTTTGCCACCTTGTATTATCGTTCAAATAATTCAAATAATCGAACTACCAAAAACGTTTTGTTTAAGTCTTTAGACAGATCCTTCGATGATGAAGTAAGTAACTGTTTGAAGAATGTTTATTGCCGTGACATTCGGTGAAATGGTATAATTGAAGGGCAAGAGTAGTAATGCATCAAGAGATTATTAGTAAACGACTGCTAGAGGAAGACAGTAATTGCAAAACAATGGGTAATAATGCCACTAAAGAAGGCTCAAGCATCCTGATCCGAGATATTGTCTCTGCTTTACATAAACATGTCAGAAACTGTGACAATATTTATGGCGGGCCGTATTTCAGGCTTCATACCGCTTATTCGATCAGTGTACTTTAAAATATTCAGCCTGAAACTTCCCCGAAAGCTCTTTTGCCATATATCATCGGAAGGGCACGTTTAATTGTTTTATGATCGCAGCGTCTTCACGGTATTGGGGGTGACGAGTGAGACTGTCAACTGACTAGCATCCCCCAGCGGGTCGCTTCCCGTGGCGCGCTGGGGGTAGTTCTGTACAATAGAGCTGTTATGCTCTGTCTATAGATGTACACTCGGAACAATGTTCCTCCGCCGTCGACAGATAGCATTTGTTGATCGTGGGGGGTGTCGTTACGAGCTACCATTTGTATTACGCTGGCAATTTAGCTCATTGTTTTGAATAATGCTTCGACGTGCTATATAAGGCTCCCCTCGATCATTTTGCAATGCTTATTCATCCTCGGTCCACGTAAGTCAGGTAGCCACTTGTTTACATGCAATTTGTATTGCCAGGGAGCAGGAGCGGGACAAAGCAGCGCATATTTCACTCGAAGTGTATCACAGACGTAGCCTTGTAAAACACTCACTGCTTGCCTAATTGCGGATTATTATTTCTGGTTCAGGACGAAATGCTCATTTTTCAAAACAAATAATAACAATGTGAATTCCGTTTGTTTGTTGTGTTTCTGATTTTCTATAGAAAGATTCTTAGTTTGAGCTGGATATACATCAAACAATATACAACTATAAAAAACACATTAAATGTATGACTTCTGCATACAAAATACTGGAGGCAAACTATTGAGGAGATCCAAGAAAACCAACTTGAACGAAACCACGCACTCCTTACGCTAGTGGAGATAAGGAAGAAATTGCCACTTGATTCCAGCCACCTGTTTTGATTTATGCAAAAAACGTCGCTAACAAGCATGTTTTATTTTATTTTCTGAAGCTCGAGCACAAAAATAAAAACAAATCGGTCAAAGTCTAAAAATCTGTATTTCCCACAGTACGAGTATACAATAAAAGCAAGTATTCGAAAGTAGATATTTCAATTTCACACTTCAAACTTTTTTTACAGGCCAGGAAATAAACAGGTTTACATGTGTTCTACTAGCAGTATTTAATTAAAGCATGTGTAATATTTCTAGAACATCAAATTTTCCAATCAAAAACACATGTTTTTGCATTATTCAGAATTGCACCAGGGACAAAAAAGTTTCAAAAAAAAATTTTCAGGGACAAAAAAGGTCGAAATAAATTTGTCATTAAGAAATCTAATCGAGTCGGTAAATGTATTTTTACATTTTTAGATATCTGTCGAATCAATTGTTCGTGCATCAATAACATCACCTAGTTATTTATATAAAATGTCAAGTCATTTGTACGATTCGTAGATTTGTCCTGCAGATTTATTTTGTATCAATGAAAAATACGTTGAAAGTTTCACATTTTATTTGATTTCAGCTGTAAATTCAATCGATATACCTATACATGGGTAAGATTCTTTTAACCGTTTGAGTCGCAAGAAAACTGCTAAAAACCAGTATTTTTCTACCAAAACACATTATATGCAAATAAATCTTAAATTCCCCTTTAGTTTTACGCAAAAATAACCTAATCGCTATTTGTACTTCGTTACTTTGTTATTCAATTACAAATATTTTGACAAATTTAAAATCAAGTGTGCGGGTAAACTGACACGTGAACCATTAGGTACACCACGG
The DNA here is from genome assembly GCA_022651775.1 of Drusus annulatus. Taxonomy (NCBI): domain Eukaryota; kingdom Metazoa; phylum Arthropoda; class Insecta; order Trichoptera; family Limnephilidae; genus Drusus; species Drusus annulatus. The sequence continues at coordinate 222,272 of JAGWCC010000283.1, forward strand.
AAACCGTTAACGGGTACAGAGCCTAATTTATGTGGGCCAATATCAACATACATACGATTAATATTTAAATAATATAACCTCACGGCCAAAATTTAACTGTATTCAACGGCAATAGAGTAGGTATATAAATATATCAACGGAAGGTTACTTTACTCCATCCTTATTGTCCAGCCTATAACCCCAAATGGAAAATGTACGAACGAGATTCAGATTTTATTTCTGACGGCTTCAGAATTTATTTATCAGGGCCACCGATTGATTAAAAATTATCTTTAAAAAAATTAATTATTACATGATTACAAACAATTTTATGAAAATAACATAATAGAAAGTACATTTGTTATAATGATTGTAATATTTTAAAATATGCACAAGTACTACTATATTTTGTTAGGTCGATATTGGTTCCTAGCTCTAGCTAGGCAGATTGCCTGTTCTAAGGAACCAAATACAATCGCTACGCGAGGTGTCTCACCTGTGTGTTTGCATAAGGTTACAAAAAAAATCTATGGTATTGAAGATTAACGATAGTCAATACATATTGTATACATTAAGAGGCAGGCAAATAAAATTAAAATACAAAAACCAAACGGTATTGAAGTTTCACTGCAGCTAATATTTTGGTAGGTACTTTTCAGCCTGATTAGACAAGTATAAGAAGCTACTGTAAATGCAAATAAGTTAATCATCTATAGTTATCTTGTAACCACATTTTTGATGTCACCAATGCGATTGAGAGTTAATGGATAAGACATCTATTTGAATTAATTAACCTGCTAGTTAAACTTTCAAAATACTGCCAATTTCGCTTTTTAATCTATTGGCAAAAGCAATCGCTCAACCAGAATGTGTTGGTGGAAATGTTTTCAATAGTTCTTCTGCTATGTGTATTTACGATTTAATATCATCGTTCGATAAATTCAATTAGTGAAAGCCATTGTAAGTAATTCTGGAAAATGTTTTATTTTACGGTTGAAAAAAATACTTAAATACGTTATTTACCTCATTAGAAATAATATAAATTAGGTTCAGATTGGCAGGGTCTCAGTGGCCTACAGCCTATTAAGGCTTAAAAGCTGTGCCTACCTTAAGAAAATAGAACGAAAATTATATTTTAAGTTTAAGAAACGCGACAAATTTCTGATGAAAATGATTTTTTTCATAAAGTTGAGGAGTTTTGTTATTTCACAATCGTTATAAAACAACTCTAAAATGTTTCCATTAGCAAATGTCTACTTTTTAGTTGAAACCTACCCTAGTTCGTATATTATAAACAATCTTTCTTAACAATTTTTAGCCTCATCAAATGAGATACATTGCCCAAGCTACTCAAAAATGAACCTTATATCGCCCTATATCGCACTATTTTTGACTGTTTTCATTTAAAAAGGCTGGAAGACATGATGCTCTAAGATAGTGATTTATGTATTTTAAAAGAGTTTCGTATTGAAAATAGCTTGTAATTATTTTGCCGTTTTTTTTATAAATTACCGATTTTTGGCCATTAACATCCGTGGAAATTATTAGAAAGCATTTCTTCGACTTCTTGGAATGAAAGTATTCTATCAAACTGTCGATAGAACTTTTTGTTTTTTTATTTATTTATTTACTCAACATGATGATTTTACAAAATAATGTCACTATCCTCCACGCTAGGAGTTAACCTGTGTTGTGGACGACAATGTTCAAGGGAAAAAAAGTACAGTGGAAGATGTTTAATAATATGATATAGAAACAATTTTAAAATAAACATATAATAGTAAATTAAACCACTTTAACATAATAAAAATTTCTGTACAAATAAATAAGAATCTAAAAATATATCCATTTATAGTTATAAAAAGAAGAAAAAAAAATATTATCGCGTAATATTGCACTGCCAGATGAATTGTTTTGGTCTGATTTTTTAATATTAAAATAATCAAATATTACTTCGTTAATTTATTTTTTGTTTGTGAAGTTTTGTGATCAGATAATTATTTCAGGTCTTATTATTACAACAAGTGTACATTTTGATCGAATTTTAATACTCGAAAAGTTAAAAAGTTTATTCTTTTCATTATAATAAAAATTACCCTTTCCAAAATTTCATTGCATTTTTTTTCTGAAGTCAAATAACCAATTCTAAACATGCTGTATGCAAGTAATGCAACTTTGGGAGTACTCGACTCAACTCTTGTTGCGATACCTACAGTAAAAAGTTATTTATGACTGTTGGTAAATGTTTATATTAATTACATCATAGAGTAACGAATCCACTTACTTCATTAATGTCATTGGTATTACATTGAAATTTGTACAAAAAATTCAACGTAACTTATAATTTTTTTACTTAACCTTTAGGTGGAACAGCCTTAATAATACATCTTTAAAATATAATCGTACTAGATATAACAGTGCCTTTTTATGGCGGTATAAAAAGAAGTATAATGTTTTAACAATACAGTTTATCTACTTTTCATAATTGTGCATTCCTGCAAATTTCAATGTTTGACAGTCAACTCCGAACTGCAACATCATCAGTGCAATCAATTTACCATCTCCAAGGCAGCACGAAGGCTGAAAGAACCAAAGCGCATTCCAGATACCTACCTTCTACCTACATTCGGAAATGCACTTTTTTAGTATTAACCCAAAAGATTTAGAGTAACTATTTTTCCAATTGACCTAAGGTAGGTAAAAACACAATTTTAGAAGAAATTCAAAAAGAACATCATCGCTGGAAAGGCAAAGGGCTTAAACGACACTTCAGTAAAAGAATAGTTAAATAATATGCAGTTTTAGGTTTCTAAATTTTATTTAAACAATAATTATTATAATTTTAAGTTCTTAAAAAACAATTTTTAGTCAAAAGTTCTGCTAGGTAATTATTTTTACGCGTGACAGCTGTTTCGCCTTCTGAGGGCATTATCAGACAGTTTGATAATGGCCTCAGAAGGCGAAACAGCTGTCACTCGTAAAAATAATTACCTAGCAGAACTTTTAACTAAAAATTGTTCTTTAAAAATTAAAAATAATAATTATTATTGTTTAAATAAAATTAAAAAACCTAAAAATTAAAATGGAGTTCTACAAAATAAACTTTAAAACCATAAATAATATGCATTATCAGTTTGAATGCATTGACTCTCGTTTGATTCTGAAGACTTTTGTGGCCCTTCAGCCATCTAGAATATATTTACCATTTGGGAGAAGGCTCGACTCAAGCGACACAAGTTTGGGACTTTGTTAAGCTTTTTGTCGCTTCAGGTAACTCAACGCTCCCACTTTTTTTAAAAATCGAACCACGTACTGAAGATTTATGAATTTTATTGTAAAACAAACAAAAAAACTTCAATGTACTCGTACTTTGGTGTAAACTTCACAAAATGGCGCTTCATGCCTTTTGGCTTTCCGGAGACGATATGTTCAGAAAATCTGATCCACGAATAAAATTTAATACTCTTACATTCTGTGTTATCATATAATTTTTTGTTGTTGTATGATACACTGTTATTCAAATTAATATTTTGTTATTTTTAAAATTTATTATTGACACTTTATTCCACGAGTTCAAATCATTTCATAGTTAGCCGGTTTTTATTTATTTATATGTGTATATCTATCTATATAGAACGAGTAAGTCATTTGTTATGTTAATTTATCAATAATTTTACGTTGTTTTTAGTTTTTTTTTATTACTTTTGTGGTGATATTTCACAAAAATAGGTCATTAAAAATTTGCCGAGAATTACTGTTATTACTGAAACATTAACATACGAGTATTTTTAATGTAAATACCGCACAAGAGTGCCAACTGCCCGGAGCCAGTGAAACCATGGCACCCTCTATTGGGCTGTGTTGCGAGGCTGAAGGGAGTGGTTAGTAGAAAGAGATAGGAAATATGAAGGTAAGAAAGTACCTGGCTATTCAGATCTGACCACCAAACATGGCTAAAACCATTTCAAGCAGAGTTTCGATTCTGAATGTTGGTATTTCACCAGGGCGATACTGTGAGTATCTACCACTCTAAAACGTACTGCAAATATAGTAACTAAATGTTAAATAACACATATTAAAGGTCAGCATCCAAAAATACACACTTTCTGGCTTTCTAATACAAGCAATACTACAAATGATTTAGCTGTTAATTTTATAAAAGTAGTAAGGTTAATGTCTAAAGTTTCCAGTCAATAAAAATTTTAAACAGTAATCTTTTTAATTATTTATGAAATGCATACTGGAATTTTAGGTAAAACGTTAGAAAATGGCTGCGCTGATTTTCAAACTGCACCTTTTACTGACATTTTAGTATGTTTTTTATTTAATTTAAATGATTACAGCTTTACAATTTTATGCACTGGAAACCTTAGACATTTTCCTAACTGCCCGTGTAGAATTCGCAAATAAATCATGTGCAGTATTGCTTGCATTAGAATGCTACAAATTGACGTTTTGGGTGCTGCGCCATAATTAGATAAATATTACTTGCGCACGCCGGAGTCTGAACCCACAACATATGCATTCGTAGCCTTAATCTTAACCACTCGGCCACAGAGGTCGTCGTCGTCAATCAGGTATGATATTGTCCCAGTGAAGGTTCTTTTGTATAAAACGCTTCACAGATTTGACCGGATAATAGCGGAGGTAAACAAACGCGTCGGATGTCCATCCGGGCGTCGTGGGTTCAATTCCTCTGCTAGTTAAGTACTATATCGTTGCACAAGCAACAAGTAACAAAAAAATAGTAGGAGTTTTTCAAATATAGCTAACTAACTAACTAACCATCACGACAATGAGGACGGACCGCAACTCTATCTTGGCACACACTCCTTGCTTCGTTCACATTCATACATCGTATCATACATACTCTTCTGTTATTCTGACTCTTTACGTGCGCCGATTCAAGTATTTGATTCACTTGATCGTGCCATGTCTTTCTCGGGCGTCCCCGACTTCTTCTTCCATTCACGTTCGCATCACATATTCTTTTCACACTCCTTTCTTCGTTCATTCGCTCTACATGCCCAAACCATCTAAGCGTCCCTTTCTTGATCCTATTCATTACGCTTACATCAGACTTGCATTCTTTCCGGATATGTATTTCAAATATTGTCAAGTTATTCTTAACCCGGGACTTTTTCTCTTTAATTTTAAATAAATAAATACATATTTAAATATATGTATATGTATAAAATTAGAAATTTTATCTTTGTGTACTTTTAATGAATGCCAGATTCACAAGTTTGTCTATTGTCATGCCAATAAAACATGCTGATTCCACCCGAACATCGCCGGGCACTTCCTTGCAAACACTTGCCATTCCCGGCAGGTAAAATGATTGAGATTTAGCCAGATGCGGGTACAGGCAGAGCCATCTATGATCACGAATCGGCAAGAGCCTGCAGAACCACCCAAGGTAGGCCCTCTGGGAGCTTCCCGCGGGGCACAATGCCGGGCAGGCCTGAAAAAGAGCTGTCTAATTCAATGGCCATATATCACCCAGTGTCTTTTGTCATGGCGACGAAAGCTACATAGTACAATATGTATCAACGCCCATTCGCCTTTATTGTCGACCAGTGTTAGCGGCGGCGGCTTTATATGTTGACCTATTAAATGTTTCCCGAAGAATGGCCCGAGAATGGTGGTCGACGTGTCTTTGAGGATGAATACGACCGCACACGAATAGATGCTGGGAGATCCACGAGATCTACATTGATAACATATTATGTCGTGCATCATTCATACTCAGACGTACAGGGGTTCCTGTTCTCTGGGGAAAGACAATGAAAAGTGCAAGAAAAATAGGTAGGTACTGATACAGGTGTTGATGCGTAGGTACTGACTTAGTTTTTTTTTTTTTACATGAATACCGCACAAGAGTCTCAACTGCTCCCAACCGTCTAAAGCCAGTGAGACTTTGGCATCCCCAAATTGGGTATGTTGTGAGGCTGAAGGTAGTGGGGAGGGGAAGGAGATCGGGAAGAGGAAGGTTGGGAAGTACCTGGCTATTCAGATCTGGTCACCAAACACGGCTTAAGCCATTTCAAGCAACGTTTCGATTCTGAATGGTGGTCTTTCACCAGGGCGATACTTAGAGTATCTACCACTCTGGAACGTGCCGCAAATATACTTGTTATTATTTTTATATGAATTAAATGTGTTATGACACATATTAATTAAATAAAAGTTTTTGGCGCACGCCGGGTTTGAACCCGCGAACTTTGGATTCGTAGTCGAGCGTCTTACCACTCGACCATGGAGGCCGTCAAGTTAGTTACCTATAGGTACATTTAATCATGATAGATATTAGTTTATTGTAGAGAAAACATATCTTTGTTGGAAAGGCAAAAGGGCTTGAGCGACACTTTGATCAAAAATGAGTTAAATGTGCAGTTTTGATCAGGTATTTTTTCTGCATCGAATTTTCTGACTGTCGTTTGATTCTGAAGACTTTTGTGGCCCTTCAGGCATCTAAAATATATTTACCATTTGGGAGAAAGGTTGACTCAAGCGACTCAAGTTTAGGACTTTTTGTCGCTTCAGGTAACGCAGTGAGAGCATTGAATTGACTTTTTTTTTAAATCCTCCCAGGTACTGAAGACTTATGAATTTTATAGCAACATAAAAAAAAACTCAACATAAAGAAGTACGTTTACGAGAGACGGAAAGGCTGATAAGGATATTGAAAGAAGGGTGAATGCAGGAAACTCGATTCATGGAGGACTGAACGCTGTTGGCGCAAATAAGAAATTGTCCAAAGAAACAAAACCAGCAGTCCACAATGGAGTGCTTATACCAACCCTGATGTATGGCAGTGAGGCATGGAACTGGCAGAGGAAGGATGAAAGTAGACTGAACGCTGTGGAAATGAGATCTTTGAGACGTATGAGCGGTAAAACCATGTAAGATCGTATTAAAAATGTGGATATCCGGAAAGAATGCAAGGCTGATGTGAGCGTAATGAATAGGATCAAGAAAGGGACGCTTAAATGGTTTGGGTATGTAGAGCGAATGAACGAAGAAAGGAGTGTGAAAAGAATATATAATGCGAAAGTGAATGGAAGAAGAAGTCGAGGATGCTCGAGAAAGATATGAAAGGCACGATCAAGTAAATCAAATACTTGAATCGGGTCATGTGAAGAGTCAGAATAACAGAAGAGTATGTATGAATATAAATGAAGCAAGGAGTGTGTGCCAAGACAGAGTTATATAGCGGTCCGTCCTCTCTGCCTACCCCTGCGGGGAATCGGCGTGATGGTTAGTTAGTTAGTTTTTAAAAACTCTAAAGTGCTCGGATGTAAGCTTCCCAAAATGGCGCTTCAGTCCTTTTGCCTTTCCGGCGACGATATAGCAAAATTGTCAAAAAATCCGAATGCCCAAAAGTTTTTTTACTGCAATTATTTTCGAGTCAGTTTGCACATTTAGGGGCGCCGCGTGATCTGTTCGACAAACTAACACCAAGGTGTCTAAAGCGGTGCGGCTCGAGGAACTGATTTCCTTGCGGGTATTATTATTGCTGTCGAAATCTTCCTGTGAATTAGTTCCACTCCCAATCGTAAAGCTCCGATCACCTGTCCGGCCCGCTGTGCTCTTGGCACTCTGGCGGCCCTGGCACCTGGGTAAATGGCACCATTTAATATGGAAACCATAAATCCAGCTAGAAATCTCATTCATACGCTTGTTCATATAAATATAACATGAAAATAATTTTTGGTATATTTGCTATTAATTAAAAAAAAAATCAAAAACCATTTTACGTTGGTACCTTAAAAAAAAAAACAGAGATAAACCGATAAAAGTGTGTTGTATGCGTGTCAATGTGGCTGAACTAAGCTCGATTTTTTCTTACGTCTAGTGGAATTGATAAATAAAATCATATATCGAAATTCTTTCTTGAACAAATAATTTATTCATCGTTGGCCTAAGAGTTAAAAGGTTTTATGTAAACTGTCGATATCAGTATTATTTTCAAATTCGAATAGATCTCCCCAAACTAACTAACCAACTAACCATCACGCCGTTACCCCGAAGGGGTAGTCAGAAAGGATGGATCTCTATACAAATCTGTCTTGGCACACACTTGCTTCATTCACAGTCATAAATCGTCTCATGTATTCTCTTCTGCCCCCGACTCAAGTATTGGTTGACTTGATCGCGCCATGTCTTTCTCGGGCGTCCATACTTCGTCTTCCATTCATTTTCGCGTAATATATTATTTTTACACTACTTTCTTCGTTCATTCGCTCTACACGCTCAAACCATCTATACGTCCCATTCTTAATAATAGTATTTGAATAATTTGTAAGGCGAGGTTTTTGTGAAAAATCACCTCAAAGGCGTTGTCTTAATCTTACTCATTACGCTTACGTCAGTCTTGTACTCTTTCCGGATTTCCACATTTTTAACACAGTCATACATGGTTGAACCGCACATACGCCTCCGGGATCTTATTTCTACAGCGTTTACTCTACTTTCATGCTTGCTCTGCCAGTTACATGCCACACTACCATGCAATAACCTGTTGATCAGTAACCAATAACTAGTAACCAGTAACGTCTATTAAAACCATAATTCCAGTCCGTCAGCACTCCTCGAGTTCTGAGTTGTGAGTTGTGAGTAGTGAGTAGTGAGTCCCGACCCCGGCCCACGGCTGATTACGGGAAGTTCCCGCAACAGGTCCAGACCAACGCGTACGCACCGTTTAAGTGCGGTGCCCGCCGACTTTAATGCCGAATAATAAACGCTCTCCTTTGCTCGCCAGTCTAAAAGTGTACCAAAGGGCTCCACGGCTGTACCCGGAGTTTAATTTGCCAAAGGCGAGTGAAACAGAGCGCAGTAGGATTATGGATGGACATTAGACACGTCGCACACGCGGGCGCGCGGGCAGGGCCGCCGCCGGACCCGATCCCGGCCGGGCCGAAAATAAACCACCCCGTCGCAAGGAAATATCGTCTCCGGAAAGGTGAACGGGCCGAAGCGCCATTTTGGGAAGTCTACACCAGAGGACTTTATTTTATTTTATTTTACAAGACACCTCGGCGTTAGTTTGTCGAGTAGATCACGCGGTGCCTCTAAATGTGCAAACTGACTCGAAAATAATTGCAATAAAAAACTTGAATACTTTCGGATTTTTTAACAATTTCGCTATATAGTCGCCGGAAAGGCAAACGGTCTAAAGCGCCATGTTGGGAAGTCGACACCAGAGAGCTTTAAAGTGTTTTGATTTTAAAATATACCTTGTTGGATTTTGAAAAAAAAGTTGACTCGGGTAAATCAATGCTCTCACTGAGTTACCTGAAGCGACAAAAAGCTGAAAAAAAATTCCTAACTTTTGTCGCTTGAGCCAAGCCTTCTCCTAAATGGTAAATATATTTTAGATGGCTGAAGCGCCACAAAAGTTTTCAGAATCAAAAGAGAGTCAGAATATTTGATGCAGAACAAAAAACTTACCAAAACTGCATAATTGACTCATTTTGTGTCGCTCAAACCTTTGTGCCTTTCCAGCGACGGGTTTTTTTTTCTTCTTTTTATTTATATTTTTAGTGCTTTAATTTATTTTACAAATTAGGTAGGTATTTAAAAATAACTATTTTCAATAACATATAAATTGTAAAGTTCTTCCAAGGGAGAAATACTATCATCTTCTTCGAACGATGTTTCAGAGTTTTGAAAAATGCTTGGTACGCATACTTATTTTATTTTTTATTGTATCTTTACTGTAATATAAATTTAGATTTCATTGCACGATCAATGAAACCAATGTTGACAACAAATAAGTATCAACTCTTATTATCATTTTCTGGACATGTATTTTTGACTCCTAGATGAGAGAACTGCCTAGCGGAACAGTCAAAAATGTATTTTAAAAATTGACATATATTGCTTTCCGCAGTATTTTTTTTTTTTAATTATGTGAATACCACACCGAGAGTTCTTACTGGTCCCGTTTGAAGGGGTTAAATTGGGGTTTGTTCTGAGGCTGAAGGTAGTGGAAAGGAAAAGGATATTGGGAAGGGGAAGGTTGGAAAGCACCTGGCTATTCAGATATGGTCACCAAACACGGCTAAAGCCATTTAAAGCACAGTCTCGATTCTGAATGATGGTCTTTTTTTAGGGCGGTACTTAGAGTATCTACCACTCTGGTAGAATAAATAAAAAATATTCTCATGTTTCAAGCCGAATTGGATAGCACAGCATATATATGGTGAGTGAAAAAACTTGAATAAAACTTATTTCATGTTTACAAATAAAATTTGAAGTTGATGGAATTTTATGTCATTGCCTTCCTTAGCTTGACAGGAAGTTGTAAGAAAGCAATAAAAAAAACAATAACACGAGTCAATAGAGATTAAATACATGGTGCAACATTTAACAATAAACGGTGTGCAAGTGCGCTCGCCGCCGCCCCTCAGCTTGACAGCCCGTGTGCATCGCCCACACTGCCCGCGTGCATGCGGCCCCTTCCACGCGGGCGCATTCGGCTGCCGATCCTTTGTGGCTCGGGCGACCGACTCGACTCGGATCGCCCGCTCCGGGGAAAGCCGAGCCGAACACAGCGGCCTAATGAATCGCCACATACTCGTATCGGATCACATTCAAGGCGGCCGAGTACGCGAACTCGCCTTTCGGTAGTTATTTTCCCCCGTGGGTTAATTGCTTTTAATGGGTAAAAAAGGTTGTATCAAAACGCTTTTAATTAAGAGGTGGTGGCTCATAGCGAATAACGACCTACCTTTTCGTAGTTCCAATAAGTACCAGCGCGATAGCTGAAGATTCAGGTTTTATATGGACTTCTTCGCTACATCGTGTTATTACGACTTACGACCTCTTTGTCAGAGCGGAAAGCTCCTTGGTGTTTAACACAAAGTACCTACGCGGGGTAAAAACTAAATGTAAGAAAAAAAAAATACAATTCATTGATTATATTCACATTCGGAATTAAAATATACATAGCATGTTTAAAAGAAAAGGTGAATTTTGAATTTTCGCTGGCTGTGTACATTCGATTATCGATTTTTTTTTGCTATCCATTTTTTGTTGATCCATTTTTTTTCAAAAGTACAAAATCGAAGAACACACAAAAACGTGACTCACCTTTCCAGTTGTGAAAAACAAACCACTAATCCAAAATGGCTGATAATGCTAACATATGATAAACATATGAGTACCAACATTAAAAAAAAAAGATAATCGAATGTACACAGCCCGCGAAAACTCCAAATCACCTTTTCTTTAGAACAGGCCTCGTATAACCACCATTAATTAATTTCTGGTATGCCAAAATCCGGCAAGGTACAAATTTGGTCGTACCTTGCTGACTGTGATTTCATAAAACGCACTTGTGTTTTACAAATTGATGTTTTTTTCAATTATGCTATATTTTCAAATAATTGATTACGTATTTTTTTAAAGTTAATTCTACAAGTGGTTTTACTAAAATACTCGCAGCTAATTATGTTCGAAGAATTGGTTTTTTTCTCCCTTATATCACTAAAAAAAGTTTGATTGTGAAAAAATTTGGGTCGTTTTATTGTATTTTCGTGTAGCTGAATACATTTCTTTCCAAATGAAAATAAAATTGCATGAGGTTTTCTTATAAATACAAACAGTAATTTTACTTTGAATATCGTTTTTTTTCTGCCACGCTGACGTAAGCAAACTTCAAATATTTTTGACTCGTCTTGTACCGAACTTAAGGCAATGCAAAATATCTCTATGGATTGATTATTTTGTTAAAAAGCGATTACGGTTCATTTAAATATGCAAGCAGCAAGTTTTGGAGGGTAAAAACTCCTGAAAAGGTAATGATGAATGTCTGGTGACTATCGGCACCTTCGGCACACTAGAGGTTAAAGTCATCATCTAATTTTATATTGCTCGAAATAGGTTTAATGACGAGATCTGAATACCTAGTTAATTCCCAATCATCTTCTTCGCCTTCTTTTTACCTTCCTCCTAATTCTCCATCTTCCAATTCCCTAAATGGGGATGCCATAGTCCCATTGCCTCCGTGCGATTGCGATTTTTGGGATGTGTCACATGACATTATGAAAACGTATTAAAAAAATGTTATTATTTGGAAGCGATGACTTATTCTATCATGATCGGAGAAGACATCACTAAAATAACAATAAAAGATAATTTACAAATCAAAACCGGAGCGAAGAACAGGTAAAGTGACGAGTTAATCCGCTGTTTAAATTAGTTCGATATTATTTAACCTTTTGCTGTCGTCGGTAATTTGACGTCACTAATGCCAATGGCTATGGCTGTGCGAATGGGGCACGGGGAATGGAGAATGGGTATATCAGACGTACGATATAGCGCCTGACTAACGCGACGTACCGAATTAATTGTTCATCGCGTATTTGTCATAAGATTTGAGACACCGTTTTAGTTTCACGTGCTCGAGCAGGGCGATCAAAAGGTACGCGGAGTTTTCATAATTTTTCAATAGTTCCAGAGGTTTTAGTGGGACATGCTAGCAGAGCTTCCGCTGTACAGTTATTTTTTATGGGTCAACATCAGTAGAAGCGTTGATTTTTTGGGGTTAACACACCGAAAAAAATGACTATTTTTTGTGATGTAGGTGTAGTTAATAAAGGGCACGTAAAACTGGAGAATAACAAAAAAACAATCGAAATCACATACAACTTGTGATGACTTTCCAAAAAGTAAAAAAAATATCCAATCTTTTACAATGTATTTCGTTTGATTCGGATAATTAGCCGTGTTTGGTGACCAGATCTGAATAACCAGGCACTTCCCAACCTTCCTCCTCCTCCTCCCTATCTCCTTCTCCTCCCCATCTCCTTCTCCTCCCCACAATACCTCCAGCCTCACAACACACTCCAATTGGGGATGGCATATCCCCACTGGCTCCAGACGGTTGAGAGCAGTTAAGACTCACAATTTTTTTCAATGAATGAATGAAGATTTGTTGGGTTGAATATTTTCAAAATTAAAAACACAATTAGCTAGCTACCTTTTTATGTATTTTTATACTTAAATATGTATTTTTTAAAATTAATGTTTCTTTGTTTAGGGATAAATCAAATATTAATACAAATATAAATGAGTACGAATACTTTAAAAATGGGAAACACAAGTAGGTACCTAATTAATTTTTTTTTTTTAAATATTTTATTTTAGAATGAAATATTTTTTTAAAATTGATGTTATAGATAGTAATAGTCGAAAGTAATGCAAAATGCATTACTTTCGATGTCAAATTAATTATGGCACCAACAAAAAAAGCTATTAGTCGATCTAAAAGGCAAGCAAGAAAGATAAAGGCATCAGGAGCTTCAGAAACCGTGGAGCGAAGGGAAAAAAGACTTGAAACCGATCGAGTTAGAACGTCTCAAGCCCGTTTTTCTGGGACAGACGAGCAAAGGGAGGAAATAATTTTGGCTAATGTTTATGTATTTTTTTAAATTTTCATTTCAAATCCGATTTGCAGTGAAAAATGAAGACGTTAGAATTCGAATGGCATATTTTTCGTAATCGTTGGGTTGCGTGGCAAAAGTATATCTTTTTTTATATTTTATATTTAAATTGTAACATGAATGACATTTTTAATTATCTTTTTCAATAAAAGCCTGGTTCCGTTTCAAAGTCTTTTTGGATTTATTTTTCGGGGAAGAATGATAGACAAACCAATTTGGCAATTGTGGCTTGCAAAACATGCCGGGTACTCGCCAGTATACATATAAAAATGATGGTAATAGTTGTTTAAATACCATAAGCAGAAAGTCTCATATCATAATCATTTACTTAACAGAATTAAAGCCTCCATATTTACAGTTACAATTAAGGATGAATCAAGCGGTAAAGCTGAGTACAGCACCCGCATAAAAATACTTTTGAGGAAAAAACTGGAAAAAAAGGACATACTTTAAATTTGTCATTTGCAGAAATTTTCCAATTTTTACTGAAAGTAATTAATGAATCAAGGAAAATGTCAGAATCTTTGAAAATGTTATTAAATAAATACGCTTCTTTACTCTTCGAACTAACTGTGCAAAACCTGTCAGGAAGCGAGTAATTTACTATCCATGTAAGCACGTAATATATCATATTAATATAATAACATCATGTTTTAAATTACTAATAATTAGTCACATAAAACTATTGTAACCCAATACTCAAGTTTTTTTAATGCTGAGTACAGCACCCGCATAAAAATACTTTTAAGGAAAAACTGGAAAAAAAAAGTTCGATCGCTACTTTCATTTTTCAAACACCCTAATCGAGCTATCATTACGTACAATTGATGATTTTTTTCTGGGAAAGCTGCTCGACGGGCCTACTCGCGCTGGGAGGGTGGGAGCCCCCAGCACCCAGCACCCAGCACCGAAGGCAAAAGGCCATTAATTGAATTTCGCTCACCGGTCGCCTTTTTCACCATTCGCAGCGGTCCGGAACGCATTCCGATTTTCACGGACCTATCTAACTGCAACGGTTACGTTTGACAATAGATTAACGCATTCCCTCTGAATATTATTGTTACAAATGTTTGCCGATCTTGCGTCCCTCTTTGCTCCACATTATTAGCTCTATACCCTCGTATGTACTACTCGCGTGAGTGTGTGTGTGCTGCTTTTACATATGTAGATGGGATATATCGCTTCTTATCGCCGCTATGTGAATAAAAACTCTGTATTTACTTTTATCAGGAAAGGGTAACCATTTTGGCATCAGCTTAAACATTTATTCGGGTTCGTTATATCTAAAAGAAATACCGATGTCAAAGGGTTAAGATTAAATTTTAAGTAACTAGCAAATACCCGACATGCTTTGCAATGCCACTCAAAGGTTTTATTTTTATTTTAAGTTCTTATTATTGAATTGCTTTTGAAAAAACCATTTTTTCTGTCTGGTGCGTATATGAATGAATCAGAATGTTTTCTCACGCGTGAGCAGACCACATACAGCTGTCTATGTGAGAAACACTTATTTTCCTAATGTAATCCACACGCTTGTAGCGATTGTTCATGTGTTTTCTTTATTTTCATTTCAAATGCGATTCGCACTGAAAAATTCAGGCGTTAAAATTCGAATGGCACATCTTTCATAATCATTGGGATGCGTGGCAACAGTACATCTTCTCCTTTAAATTTTATATTTAAAATTGTGGCATGAATGATATTATTCATCATCTTTTCCACTAAAAGCCTAGTTCCGTTGCAAGTTCTAGTTGAATTTATTTTACGGAGAAGAATAATAGTCACTCCAATTTTCAATATTAAAGCTTCCTGCGGCATGCCTGGCAAATCAAGCAAATTCAAGAATTCAGTTGGATAATGGACCACTTTTTCTTGATTCATTACATTATCGATTGACTTATGCGTTTTCTCTTCGCCTGTTATTTATTTTTTAATTCTTAATTTGATGCCATTGTCATTTTTTTCTACTAATGTAACACTTCACTGAACCACTGATGATTTTTGTAATTCGATATTTGGGAACACTTTGTAAAATAATTCGTCTGTGGTTGCTGTTATTTTAGTGAAGCTTATTTTCAATGTGATACATGTTTGGATTAATCGATTGACATTTTTCCATTCTCAATATCTTTTTTTTTTCTCGAAACTTTCTTTCCAAACATTTATTTAAAAAATATATATCTTAAGTAGGTAGGTACCTAATTGTGTTTTCCACTTTGAAAATATTCTACAAATAAAATTCGACGTTAAAAAAAGCTCTTATGGAACAAACAATTTATATATTTGCGACACGTTTCGAAGTGGTAGATACTCTAAAATATCGCCCTGGTAAAAGATCACCATTCATAATAAAAACGTTTTCTTTGTCCTCTTCCCCATATCCTTCCCTCCCCACTACCTTCAACCTCACAACATACCCCAATTGGAGATGCCAGAGTCCCACTGACTCTAGACGTTTGGGAGCAGCTGGGACTCTTATACGGTTTCACTATAAAAAATATAAAAAATGTAATTCTAGCCATAGTTTTAGGTATTTCGATTGTTTTGTGGTCAATTTAGCAATTGTTTTTAAGTTTTGTAAAGCGCCTTGACGTAATATTTCACAAAAATAGCGCTTTATAAATCAGTAAAGTATTATTATAATATAAAAACTGTTCAATTAACATCACAATTCGCAATATTTGAAAATGTTTCCGACGTGATGTTTGCGGGCTAGATATTGGACGCATTAGGACGGTCGAATTCATAAATTGTACTATTCGTCCGATTCCGCTGAAAGCATTTCAAAGAAGTCTCTCGACGCTCGCCCGCCGGTGGTTGCAGAGCCCTGTCGGAAAGTGACAGGCGTACACATTTTATTTTTCCCGATTTCCACGCTTCGAAACCCGCCGTCTATCATCTGAGTTATGGCAAAAAGTTAAATAATAATGGGGGGCAGCATTGCTAAGTCTAACTCGCCGCATTGTAGTGTGAGTTTATGTGAGACAGATGTGCGACTTATCCGGCCGCTAACTGGGGAATTCTAATTCCGGCCATAAATAATGCCGGAATAAGCAAACAATAGCTAGCTGTTTTTGTGTGTTTTATATTATGTTCGCAAAGTGATGATAAATTATACCTGCTATCAAAGTATTTATAAAAAAATAATTACGCTTAGTAGGTAGGTACCTACCGTACATTCAGGCCCGGTCTCGTGCAGGATAAATTGGAATAGTCAGTGGCGCGCTCACAGTTTTTGATCAGGGTAGGCACTAAGCAGTAGAAAAAAACAGAGGATTAATTGGACATAGTTATGCAGAAAACGTCTAATGCACAATTTTCGAAAGTCGAGTTCTACATGTTTTCCTATAGATAGATACGATATTTATATCTGCTGAAAACATCCAAGCTCCAAATGCAATACATTTTTTTACTTACGCAAATTGCAGGTATTTGACTTAAATTTAAGCTTAAAAACATTATAAAATGTAGAATAACACAAGAAATACTTTTTTTTAATAAACACATTAATGAATTTCAAATTACCTATTTATAATATTTCCCATAAATAAAAAAACACTGATATTCACTTTACAAATGCCCATTACATTTATTAAAAATGCTTTTTTACCGTCATGTTTTCAAACTCTTTTTTCTCGGTTTCATCTGTTTGAGGTTGGATGATTTCTGTATAACTGCGTTCAATTGGTAATAGAGATAGGTACCGACAAATGTCGTTGATTGCTATTGGATTTGTTTTGTAAAAGCACTGCCTGCCCGCTAACAAAGATACTAACACAAACGAGTCACTTGAACGCGCATACAGCTCACAACATACATGCATACATATTTTGTGTAGTCTAGTGAACGTAGAATAATCTACTCTAACGTTGGCGGCGTTTGAGCATATGTAGTGTCTGCTTTCGACACGTTATAGTAGTACGGTCGGTGGGGCGCTCGCGGCGGTGCGTTAAGCTGAACTTATACGCGCGTGTTTATGAAAGTGTAGATTTTTTGTTTTGCAAGAATTTCATATTATTTAATCCAATATTATTGATATTTTTATGCGATTGCGGAAGAGTAGGCAGCGCTTATGTGCCTTATGTGCACGCATCTGGAAATAAACCATTCTGGACTGCGCGTTACTGAGACGTCGTAATTGTCAAATCATCCATCTAACCTAACCTAACTACAGTGTTTCACATGCTCAGCGCCCACTAAGAAAATAATCCATGTTAATGCAGTTTTTTATTATTTGTGCGGGAACCGAATCCCCAGCCTCCGGACTTGAAATCAAATGCGTAGACCACTACGCTACGTAGGCAATAACTGTATAAATGTTTTACAGGAATTAGCGCTTCTCAAGCCTTTTGTATTAATTAAGTAAAGGGATTTATAAGGTATCGAATTTTCTATTATATCACACGTGTACCAAACGAAAAGCGCGAAGGGATTAATAAATTACATTTAATTTTTATATTTCTAAAGACGTTAAAATGTAAGCTTTTCCATGTGGTATTTAGCTCAGGGCCGTGACTGACTATATTATAAACATTCCTATATATTATTGTGCAAGAAGTATTTTAAAATGAACAAATACATAAGTGCCTACGCGTGAATATGGTACTTGATTAGGTATTATTAGCTATTTGTGGAATTAGGTATAATTATACCCCAGAACACAGAAGTAATAGCTACTGATTCACTGATGTAATACTTCATAGTTCTCACAGTCTCATCAATAGGTAGGTACGTAACATTGGTTGTTATACATCTATGTACGTACGTGCCCTTATTTCAAACTTATTTCACAGCTGGCGCTTAATACCTAAATATTCTTGTGTATTATGTGCCGTTCGTACTATGATGCAAATTTGAAAAATATATTTTGCATTATTGATAGTTTATCTCGTAAATATAAACCCTTTTGCAGCTCGCAACCTGTTTAATAGTATTTAATCGACCGATCGGCGAATTTTCGGTCTACTGCTGAACAAAATGTCCGAAACTTTTTCACAGCACGATAGGCAAATAATTATTATATAAAAATAAATAAATAAAAGTTAGTTCTAACTATAGTTTTAGGTATTTCGATAACTTCATGGTTATTTTTTGCAAATTGCCATCCCAACACAGGCTTATGCCTAGTGGGATGGGCAATTATACCAACCGACAAAAAAAGTGCTGTTAAGAAAAATAATAAATAAATAAAAGTTTTAGCCACTCTTGTTAAGCTTTGCTAAGCGCCCTTTCAGTGATATTTCACAAAAAGTGGCGCTACATAAATAAGCGAAGTATATTATTCTTAGCATCTGTGATTATGTAAGTTCCTAAATAACAATTTCAGCTCGTTAAAAACGTTTACCATCACTTTTATATGTACATTAGATTTATTTGTATGTAGGTATTACGCCATTTACCTTGCTTTGTCTATTGCTGCTCGTAACGCTTGTGATAAATAGTTGGGATTTAGGTGGATTTTTAATATTATTCATTTATTGGTTTCTGTATTTGTGTTTTCTCCTCAATAAAAATAAATAAATAAAAATTTAACTGTTTTTTTTTTAAGTTTCCGTAGCAGCCACCTTCATTACGGTGGCACTGGTTGTACAAAGTTGTGTAGAAATGAAACCGCCAATTTCCTCCAGCCTTCAGTTAGGTGGCTCTAAATCGTCCAAATGATTGTGCGGTGACCGGCGACCACCCGCTCGTGGGCTGGATGTTTATCTGGCGCATGCGCAGGAGTGTTCCCGATACCTCTCCTTTATAACATTACAAAAACGCTCGAATTTAACACGTACGTAGCCATTCATTGAATTGCGATTTGGCACGCATGTCAAGCGGCCGTTTATTCCTTCTCCGGCCTTAAATCACGGGAAATATTGTTGCTGGACTGGCCCGAGCTTCCATTCACAATGTCCTTTGAGCCTTTGAGGATGGGAGTTGGGCCGAGGATCTGCCCGAGCAGGAAGATTGATGTGACGAGCTCTCTGAAGCTCAACACTCGGTGCATCAATCAGCGCGCTCGACGCTTGTTACTTGCAAATTATCTTTACATAACTCATGAAAAAGGATGAAGGATGCAGGAATTGTCTTTACAATACCTAAAACTGATATCTACTTACAATCTGTGAAGACTCGATCAGTTTCGTAAAATGTTTTGAGAAATTGCTCTTCTTTCAAAGCTTTTGACTCAAAACTTGATTATTTTACTCATTCCGTTCTTCCTTGCGCACACAAAATTATTCTAACTAAACTAACTAACTAACAAAATCTTTTAAATCACACATATCATTATACATATCTACTACATCTAGATCGATCCCCCCTCATGTCCTTCCTTTTCCTCAACCCTTTAAACATACTGATATGAAAATTTTAAAATTATGTTTCTTATTTTTTATTTGATTTGTATTTCTTTTAATTTATATCTTAATTTCTTGTTTAATTTTTAAAATTAGATTCACTTACAGTATCAGTTCACCTGTATATACAAACACTAAAGTGGAAACCTATAAATGGTCATATTAATACTACTTATATAATATTTTACCTAGTATGTATGTAAACTGTTGGACTCCCAAACAAAATAAAATAAAATAAAATAACTAACCATCACGCCGTTTTTCCGCAGGGGTAGGCAGAAAGGACGGACCGCTATAAAACTCTGTCTTGGCACACACTCCTTGCTTCATTTACATTCATACATCGTCTCATACATATTCTTCTGTTATTCTGACTCTTCACATGATCCGATACAAGTATTTGATTTACTTGATAATTCCATGTCTTTCTCGGGCGTCCTAGACTTCTTCTTCTATTCACTTTCGCATCATATATTCTTTTCACACTCCTTTCTTCGTTCATTCGCTCTACATGCCCAAAGCATCTAAGCGTCCCTTTCTTGATCCTATTCATTACGCTCACATCAGCCTTGCATTCTTTCCGGATATCCACATTTTTAATACGGTCATACATGGTTTTACCGCACATACGTCTCAAAGATCTCATTTCCACAGCATTCAGTCTACTTTCATCCCTCCTCTGCCAGTTCGATGCCTCACTGCCAAATTATTCTAGTAATTTATACTAGGTAGGAAACTCATGAAATACTTCACTTTCAAATTTCCACTCCGCATTCAGATTTAGAAATAAAGCTTCACAAATGTACGACTCATTTTTTATTGTCAAAAATAAATAAATAATTTAAACAGAACGATGAAGTCAGGCCCGCCACAGCAATTTTTTCTGAGCTCATAAGCGAGGTGTCTCATTTTCCACTGCAATTTTCTGCATAGTTTTATCTCCTTTCCCCATCTCGTGCGAATTTTTCGTACGGTAAAAATAAAGGTACCAACTCGTATCAAGTATAAAACGAGAGGCGCGAATTTTATTCCATGCCGTTGGGTCGGGAAGTTGCGCGTTCGATTTTTGCCCATTGATAATACGGATATCAAATTTTAAAAATGATACATAGGTGCGTAAAAAGCATTGTAATCAAGTGATATTGGTGATTTTCCGTCTGGAGCGGACTGCTCCAATTGCGTCTGCGCAGGACCGGCCCTGTATAAAGTTATCTTCTTGCAAATATTATTAAATATAAGTTTTCTGGTGATTTTTACGGGAACTAACTGATTTTTATAATAACGTATATTTTCATATAAACATATATTTATATATATTTTTTTTCATGGTTTTAAAGTTTATTTTGTAGAACTCCATTTTAATTTTTAGGTTTTTCAATTTTATTTAAACAATAATTATTATTATTTAATTTTTTTTTTTTAAACAATTTTCAGTTAAAAGCTCTGCGATGTAATTATTTTTACGCGTGACAGCTGTTTCGCCTTCTGAGGGCATTATCAAACTGTTTGATAATGCCCTCAGAAGGCGAAACAGCTGTCACGCGTAAAATAATTACATCGCAGAGCTTTTAACTAAAAAATTGTTTAAAAAAAAAAAAATTAAAAATAATAATAATTGTTTAAATAAAATTAAAAAAAACCTAAAATTCATAATAACGCTTCTTGCTTGGCACGAATCAAACAATATATTATTATAAAATATCACATCATATTAGCAAATGAATTTACGAAAATAATTCAATTGTTCTAAGATTAATTTTCTTCTAAGAACCTTCTGGCGTCCAGCCTTGAACATGGACCTCAATCAATTTTCTCCAGGTTTGCCAATCCTGGGAGGCTCACATCCATCCGAAGCCTGCAGCTATCTTCAGATCGTCAGCACATCTCATCTGTGGGGGGCCCTCTACTTCTTTTCCACAAACAAGGACGCAATCCGATGATTCTGTGTAGGGCGAGCTGTTTTACAGCTTTTATATATTGTAGTGCATAAAAGCTGTAAAGCTTTGAATGCCTTAAGAAAAAACAACGACAAATTTCTATTTCCTTTCCATAAGTATACATAATTTCACAATCGTTTTACCCCATATCACATGTACTTAATAAATAACTAATTCGTGTAGGTAAGCGGCCCCTGTATTTATTATATAAAACTAAATCCTTTGAAATATATGATGTTATTGCACATTAAGTCAAGGATCGTTTTCCTTCGAAAGGCACGAGAAAAATACTGCTTGAAATTTTTACACCGCAGAAAGGATATGTGTAAATATAAGTGGTTAAATTGCTGAAAACTAGCTATAAAACAAGGTGAGAGTGTGCAAGCTTTGAAATTAGATATCATAATTTATTTGCAAAATCTTTCACACCGTCAAATAGGAAAGCACGCCACTGCTATAGAAATATATATGTTGAAATACTGGTATTTGGTTTATGACTCAAGTTGTTCAATAAAAATAATAAAATACCATAATATTACTATAAATTAGTTTAGACCGACTAAACGGCCGTTCTATTCTTACTGCTAAAATTATATTGCGATATTTATTACGTAGCTATTCTATTTTCCACTTATTATATTATTTATAGAATTATTTCCTTTGTGAGTAGGTGCGGACGAATATTAACGTTTCAAATTTTGAACTGATGTTAGTTGAAATTATCAAATTAAAAAATAATATTGTCAAATCGTTATCCACCTAATAAAGTACCTACAATGTATTTTAGCAGACATTATTCTACATTTGAAATGGTCGGATTAAAGCAACTAATTTTATTAAAAATCTTTTCTAATTCTAACCTAACCTAACCTAACCACAATATTTTTCACCACACAATTATGTTTATTCTTTATTTAAATTGTGACGCGTAAAGCAACTAATATTTTTTGATTCTGTAGAATCAAAATTTCGCAGTTTTCATATCGGAAAGTCAAGTTACATCTAACGATTTTTCACGGGTAACAACTACAAATATGTAAATACAATTTGTTTTTTTTCTTCTTATTATTATTACCTACCTACGAGTACTTAATAAAGTGCCTACCTGTAATGTATTTTAGCAGAAATTATTCTATATTTGAAATGGGTGGATTAAAGCAACTAATATTTTTTTTTAATATTAAGTTACGTTTCGTGATTTTACACTAGTTGAAATGGTTAAAATTTATGCATTTTCTTATAACCTTATTTAATTAGGTTTCGGTAGCTCAATCGGCAGAGACGTTACTCCGGGATGAGTAGAGGTTCCGAGTTCGAGTCTCGGTCGCGACCAAATTCTTTTTATTTTCTGATGTTTATATTTAGTTTTGACATAGTAAAATAGTGTCAAAGAGGGCCATTTTCAAGTGACGAATCGTATGATATTTTGTTACAAAAATTAAAAAAGCGTTTTTAAAAAGTAGGTAACAGAATTCTTAAAACATTTATTAATATTCTTCCACAATGCCAGGATTTCTGCTACAGCAGTTTCGAAATAATGGGAAATGTTTGTTTGGTACAACAATTGCAAGGAAATTAACGCTGCAACATTTTTTTTTATATGCAGTTGCCTAACAATGCAGCCAGCATTCTGTCTGCTCGATCGCTTTCAGCCTTTTAAGGCGACGAAATGTCGAAACAAAGGATTCTTGCAGAAATACTGTTAACTTTGTAATAATGGAAGTTTCTTTTCGGGAAGGCTGAAACTATAATATAATATTCCACAACAAAATGCATCAATACGAGATATTATTATGTGTAGGACTTGCGATAAATCACTTTCTCCGGGTTTTTACGTCGTACATCATGAGATAGAAAGAGACAACAATTTTCATAGACCGCTTCTATATACTGTAAGGATGATCTTAAGGTCCTGGTTCACGGCGGGACTCCGCCCACATTTTTTATTATACCACTAAACTTGACACAACTAAACGGTTTTTTAGGTTATATGCTATATTTTTATTGATAAAAATACTGTGAAAAAGTGGCTATACGAATAAACAAAAACATTATGTCGATATGTGATATGAATGGATGTAGAAATACCGTAACCTTAGTCTTAGCCACGCCCAGGTGCGCCGAGTCAGGTTAAAATCATCAAAAACAAGTCAAAAACTGACTTCACTGCCTTGGAAAGATACTACTCTACCAACTCTATGGTTAAACCATTATAAATGAAGGCGAGGTTTCACCGTATACAGAGTCTAAATCATATTTTATTTCCCGAGTCGTTTTCCCTTTTAAAAGTTCGTCACTGATGGTTGGCACATTTACTAAACTAACTAACCACCACACAAAAGGTAAGTAGAGAGGATGAATCGCCACACAACTCTGCATTGACACACACTCCTTTCTTCATTCACATTTATACATACTCTTCTGTTAATCTGATTCTTGACTTTGTCTTTCTCGGGCGTCCCCGACTTACTCTACCATTATATTTCTCATCATTCTTTTACTCTTTTCTTCGTTTATCCGCTTTACTTTTCCAAACCATCTAAGCGTCCGTTTCTTAATATTATTATCAGTTTTGCATTATTTCCGAATCTCCACATTCACACATGATTTAACCACACATACTACTCAGGGATCTGGTTTCCACAGGATTCAGTCTACTTTCATCATTTCTTTGCTCACTTTCATACATCAGGATTGGTATCAGCACACCGTTGTGGACTGTTAGCCTCGCTTCTTTTAGCCATAGACATAAAATACAAGACACGTTATATTCATACAAATCGAACGATAAATGTGGCATGGTCTTGATTTAAGTTGAAAAGCTCATGAAAAGGATAGCAATACTAAACAGAATGTGTACGTAAGGATGAGATAGCCATATAAACGTCTCGCGTTACTGTTATAATCTCTCTTCCCCGACGAACTTACTGAGCAACTAGCCAAGTAGAGTACGACGTACGGAAACGGTTGTCTTCCACACACC
The DNA here is from genome assembly GCA_022651775.1 of Drusus annulatus. NCBI lineage: Eukaryota > Metazoa > Arthropoda > Insecta > Trichoptera > Limnephilidae > Drusus > Drusus annulatus. Next base: position 246,966 of record JAGWCC010000283.1, read on the forward strand.
TATGTATATCTGCGCTCCCTATCTCACATTATTTCGGTTGAAGAGCTCTTGTTTTCCCGTGACAGCTTGTCTGTCGAACGAACGTTTGTGTGATACTAAACGCAGTAAATCTCGGGTATGACTCTCTGGCTCGGTTCAATACATTCACGCGCGTTGTCTCAGTAACGTATCTACATTCTTTAATTAATCTAATGCTTAATTACCTTCCATGTACCACTCGATCAAAATTATTTTTAAACGTAACAATAATATTTGGACTGAGTCATTTAGATACTCGCTTGTACCTAGATTGCACACAGTGAGTAATTATTTCACTGAAATAGTAGTTATATTCAAATGCACTGAATCTAGTTACAAGAAGGCTATAATAGCATATCTCTTTCAAAAATATTAATTTTAATTCATTGAATTAAAATATTTCTAAATTTAAAAAAAAAAAACTTTGTTTTAACACCACTTTATTAACATAGATACATATACCAACCGGTTCCGGCTCTACTTGAACCTTATTCAGGGTTGAACAAATATGTAAATAGAATACATACTAGTTACTTTTATTTAAAATTTAATTATGTCTTACCACAAAGTGAATGCTTCAAGTCAAAGTTTATAATATTTCTATTAACTTACTTATGTTTTTGGGTGCTAATCATTTACTCTGTGTTATTTTTATGTCACTATTATTTTATATAATGTGTTACACAGTTATGTAAAAGCCCGTAAGGGCGTATATAATTAAATAAATATAAATTTAATTATATTAAAATATATGTAACAGTTGATAAGTAAAGCTGCTATTTACAACTTTGAGTAATGATAGCTGACGACTCGTTACGCCCTCGTGTGACAACGGGCAGTTAGCAGTCAGTACTTAGCAGTAAGCACTCTGTACTTTCACGTAGATTGTAGTGTCATCTCCCAACATCAGCTTCCACCGTGCTTGCATTTCGCATCGTTAACGTAATGTTATGGAACTAATTGTTATTGGAGACGGTTCGTTGTTGATTTTATTTATCCCCGTCATTACCCGCGTTATAACGAAAAATAAAGCAAGTCATTCGTTACATCGTTACATTATCTGGGATACGAACGGCGAACACCACCTCCCGACTCCTAACCCTCGATGCGCCCGTGAGAAGTCACTGCCTACTGCCTACTGCCTACTGCACATTACACATGTTTCCTATTCACTTCTCTTCAATTAAAGTTCCTTAATATCTCCCAATTAGCATCTTGATTATACGTAATTAATGAAAAGCATCTTGTCATCTTTACAACATGCCGTCTTATGTAAAATTATATCAATTTGAATAATTATAAAATTTTACGATCTACAAACATGAAAATAATAGTTGATTTTTTAATTTCTTTGCATATGTCAAAAATATTCGATTTTTCTTTCCCTACACTTACTAGGGGAGTGCCGATTTAGATTTACGTATATAAATATTTCACAGTAGGTTTTACACTTTTTAGGTAAGAAAAAAAAAATTTATTAAAGGAACAGATATCTATTCCGAGGTCTCAGTAGCTGGCCGGTTAGTAGCTGAGTGGATAAACGCGTCGGATTCCCATCCGGGTATCGTGGGTTCAATTTCCTCTGCTAGCTTACTCCTCTATCATTTCACATGCAACATTTTCCGCTTATTATGATGGTAGTAGTAAGTTTTTCAAATATTGTCAGCTTATTCGTAACCCGGGAATGTTTGTCTTTCTTTTAAACAAAATAAAGTGCCTTTACTTTTTTTCGTAAGGTTGTACCTACATAATTTTTTTTATATTTTCCAATTTATAACAGTAGGTAGAGTTCAACAAACTGGATAATTCGGATGGCCTTTCGTTTACTGTGCAGCTTTGCCGAAGCTCTTTGGGAAGTAGACAATCCGTACAGTGGTGATTGGCGATTTATTCCGCCTCCTACCAAAAGGCGTTTCTGCGCGTCAGCCATCAGCCGCATTCTTTCGTTTGTCAGGTCTATCTACATTCATTCTAAAGTATAAATATATATTTCATACATTTTTTCTGCTGGTCGATGAAAGAGTCTTGGAACGTATTTATTCTTTGCTACTGTGTCTCCGCATTTCCAACTTCAATTTTTAATACCCTGTATTGATCCCAGATTTATCCTTAGGAATCTATTTTCAAACAGGAAGATACGTTTGTTGCTAGAACCGAAGTTTCATTGGGTGGCTGTTTTCTAAAACAATCAATCGATTACATAAAAGGTAAAAAAATAAGAAAATTTTATGAAACAGCTAAAATGTGTGCAGAAGCTTTGTATGTTTGTTTTTATATTAAAATCTTAGTCAATACGTGTTTAAAAATAATTTCAATAGGAATATTTGCATATGACCATACGAGGCTTAAATGAAACTACAGGAAGCCAGTGGGTCTGTGAAGCCACCAATATTGGAGAAGTTTGCGTAGCGGAAGGAGAAATAATATATATATTTATTGTGTTTGGAAGTAACTAGCTATCCATGGTCAGTAAAAATAACCGAGCCATTTTAATCAAAGCAAGGAAATGTAAACAAAGGCATTTTAATTAATTTAAGTGTTCCACAGTAAAGCGATAACATTCTGTAGTCAAATTCCAAATTCCTAGCACACTCGCAACAGCACGAGGATATTAATGATTTTCTCTCCATAAAACGGAAAAACGTAATAAAAACGACAGTCTGATTATTTGAATCAGCATGGCTCGGCGCTGGTCGCGATCAATCAACGTTATTTTAATTCTCCCTTTCCAAATTACACACGTAGCCGGCAATAAAACGTCATGTTTGATTTACGTGATCTTTTATAAGAACTATCAGGAGCAGCACGACTAGAAAGAATTCACGTTTGTGGAATTGAATTACTGAAAAACGTTTGCTTCCTCGTATTTACCCACAGGTTTGTATTAAAAAGCGATGAATTATTTTTGAAGACGGAAATTACAGGCTGCTCATAGGATTTATTGAGCGTTAACCCCGCAATTTGACTTCTACTCTCCATTCACTATTATTAAGTCCGCTCGCCGGCGCTCTAGCGCACACCGACACGGACACCGACACACAGCCTCAGTGAACTTCCACCGACTCCATGTGCGGTGCGGGGCTCTCGGGCCCCGTCGCAGCGCGCAGCAAACACTCCGTCATAACGGATTCAATTTCTAACTCTGGAAGGATGCGCCTCGTACGCAACGATTCTCGACGATTCTCAAGCGTAATTAGACTTGATTTCGTTTGATTTGAACCGATATTATCGAATTCTACCGATTGCTATCGACTAGCTTTAAATGCTATGCCAAATGCGATGTTCTTTCAGATTCCACGTTACAGACTGCTCGTTAAAAGCTTATTTTCAATAAGTAAATAACAGTGCTAGAATTGGTTTGATTCTAGACAATTTATTATACCTAGACTTCTCGGCTCTCGGGGAAGATGTAGCATTGCAACGAAATTGGGAAAGTTCTTTAAAATAACCTTCATATTTGAAGCTGCTCTATTTTTAACGATATACCACTAAACTTGGACTGAAATAGGTGGTTAGAACTTGAATAAAGGGTCAGTAGCCAAAAATACACAGTTTTCGGCTTTCCTAAAACAAAAATAGGTCCTAAAAATGATCTATCTGTTAGGTAAATGTCTGAGGTTTCCAGTAAATACAATTCCTAAACAGTAATCTTTTAAATTTTTATGAAATGCCGACTGGAATTTTAGGTAAAACATTCAAAAATGCCTTTGCTGGTATTCAAAATGAACCTTTTACTGACATTTTAGTATGTTTTTCATAGAATTGAAAATATTACCGTTTCAAAAAATTATTCACTGGAAACCTTAGATATTTTCTTAACTCCTCACAGAAAATTTAAGGATAAATCATTTCCAGTATTACTTGTATTGGAATGCTAAAAAGTCACGTTTAGCGCCAAGTTTGAGTGCTAAGGCTTTAAGGCGATTAATTTCAATCTAAAAGAATAAGAAAGTTAAAAGAAAAAACAAATCACAAAATCGAAAAAAACTGTACACCGCAAATACGATAATATTTTTTTTATGTTAACATTTTTATTTAGTTCAAAACCAGGTAGATATCAGAAAAATAATAAATTATTTTCAGTTTTATTATGAAACTTGAATAACCCTAATTAGCATGTTTTAATGGTGCATAAACGCTATATCGCCTAAAATTTATTCAACATGTTAGAATAGAAGAGTTACCTACTGCATGTACTACCACCATACCTACCACCTATTTGAAGGCTGTGGGAATTGTTGAATAGAGGTAGGTACATCGTGTAATGGATATTTGAATGTACCTACACTTCTTGGAGGTAGGCAGATACCTAGATATTGCCTATAGAGCTAGGATTTCATTAAATATGTATCTCATATTTGACACCTTCATTACAAATATAGGTACACATTTTTTGCGCTTTGGCATAATAGCATTATCTTCATGTGTGTCCCGAGTCCTGAAAAACATTCGCAGTAATATTATACAAATCGTTTGTTGCCCGAGAGAACACACAAACAGCAAACTATTTCTTCTGCAAACAGTTAATAGGATTTGAAAGTAAAAGCGGTTTCTATTATCATTATTAGTGTCGATATGTTGACAGTTTGCTCGTGTCAACATTTAAATCGACAAGTGCTCGAGGGACAATAGGGCTGGCTTATCCGTTCGTCTTAATCCCTTGGAGTACAATAGATTTCCCATTTGCAAAACTGTGCATCTTAACTGAAACATCAAATATTTGCTAGAAGAGTGACGCAGGTGTAGAGTGTTTTGAAAACCTATCGTCCTTTGCTTTGACAACATAGAGTGATTAGAATTGAACATGTTTCTTGGAAAAAAGGATGAATGAAAGTTAATTATTTCTTTTTTTTTAAATAAATGATTTGTATATTCGTAAAAAGCATTTACTTTGTGGCTTGTCATATTTGTAAATAAAACAAATAAAGTTTGTTTGTAATCACTTTTATTATTCAATATTACATCTTATCCTGATGATGGAAGGGTGCTTCCGAAACCGGTCGACATAATATTGAATAATAAAAGTAGTTATATAAATTAAGTTTATCTGTTTTATTTATAAATGATTTGTGTCTGTTTCAATAATGTGGATTGTATTATTAAAAAAATAAAAATGTATAAATACATTGATAATTTATATATTATAACATCGTTTTCGTAAAAAAATAGTCAAATGACTCAAAAAAAAACTAAGATATTAAATCCTAACTTAATCTATCTGACAACCTAAATACTTGAAAACTTATAGCTAGTGACTTAGGTAAACTAATGTCTAATGATAATGACTTACATGTACATAAATTAATACAAGCAATTTAACTGCAAAATGCAAACCTTATATTTTTTGATAACTCACTTCGTAAATTAACAGAATTATATCTAAAACACTATTATTATAGTGTAGACAATAGGTATCAATCAACACTGTCAGATCAAAGCGTGTAGTCAATTAATGATTTCCAACCTATAGCAAATAACTTATTTTTTATTGAGGAGAAAACACAAATAAATACAAAAATACGCCTGCATTCTAGTTATTTCTCACAGATTAAGCACTTATGATCAGCAATAAACAATGCAAGGTAAATGGCGTAATACCTACTTACAAATAAATTTGATTTACATATAAAAGTGATGGTAAACGTTGCTCAAATACAATATGCAGTAAATCTCATGTTATCATCATATTTTTGACAGACTTAAAGCCTTCATATTTCTAGTTAAGATAAGGGATGAATCAAGGGTAAGTACAGTAGGTACCCGCATAAAAATGCATTGAAGGAAAAAGTGGAAAAAAGTACATCCTTTTAAAATTAAATTTGTCATTTGCAGGAATTTTCCAATTTTTAAGTAATTAATGAATGAAATAAAATGTCAGAATCTTTGAAAGTTTTATTAAATAATTCGCGCTTCTTTACTCTTCAAACTAACTATGTAAAACATGTAAGGAAGCGAGTAATTTACTATCCATGTAAGCACATAATATGTCATGTTAACATTATAATATCATGTTTTAAATTACTAATAATAAGTCACGTAAAATTATAGTAGCCAAGTACTCAAGTTTTTTTAATGCATGTATTGAGCACAATATATTATTAGGTTGGCTACCTATTATAATTCGTGTAAATTCAAATATATAAATAATTTGATGACTTTATTTTAATTGGCACCAATGTACCAATTAGATTTAGATGGTAATCAATTGAGTACTTGGTTATTATTTATTTAAAAATAATCACGTGTGAATTATTAAAACCGCTTGTGTCTCAATTATAATTGTGTTTGTAAGACATATGAATAATTTCGCAAACCGCTTTCTAGTTTTTAGACTGTAACAGAAAGAAAGGAGAAATCAAGACTTATTTAGAAAAACTGTGTACCGCCCCAAATTTATTTAAATTTTTTTCTAAGCTGTACCTTCTTGTATATTGTATAGTACCCATTAGTAGCACCAATCCTAAGTTGACATGTTTAATTCTGATGCCCGCTTAATCTAGTCTTAATATCGTCACTGAAAAGGCAAAAGGGCGGAAACGCCATTGTGGGAAGTTTACACCAGAATACGTTAAAGTCTTTTTTGGTTTACAATAAAATTCATAAGTCTTCAGTACCTGGTTGGATTTTGAAAAAAAAGTTAACTCAGGTAACTCGATGCACTCACTGAGTTACCTGAAGTGATAAAAATCCAAAATAGTCCCAAACTTGTGTCGCTTGAGTCAAACCTTCTCCCAAAAGGGCTGAAACGCCATTTTGGGAAGTTCACACCAGAACACTAAAGTTTCTTTTGTTTACAATAAATTTCATAAGTCTTCAGTACCTGGTTGGATTTTGAAAAAAAAGTTAACTCAGATAACTCAATGCACTCACTGAGTTACCTGAAGCGACAAAAAACCAAAATAGTCCCAAATTTGTGTCGCTTGAGTCAAGCCTTTTCCAAATTCTCAGAGTGTTATATACTCTTAAGTATCGACCTGGTGAAAGACCACCATTTAGAATCGAAACGTTGCTTGAAATGGCTTTAGCCGTGTTTGGTGACCAGATCTGAATAGCCAGGTACTTCCCAACCTTCATCTTTCTCGTCTCCTTCCCCTCCCCACTACCTTCAGCTTCACAACATACCCCGATTGGGGATGCCATAGTCTCACTGGGTCTAGACGGTTGGGAGCAGTTGGGACTTTTGTGCGGTATTCACTATAAAAAAATGGTTAGTATATTTTCGAAGGCTCAAGGGCTACACAAGTTTTCAGAATCAAATGAGAGTGAGAGCATTCGATGCAGACAAAAAATGATCAAAACTGCATATTTAGTGTCGCTTGAGTCTTTTTGCCTTTCAAGCGACAATGTAATCTGCAATATTTTGATTGTGAAGTATTACCTACTAATTATTTTAAACTAGTTTGTTACCTGTGAAAAATCACGAGATGTAAGTTGTCTTGCCAAGAAAAAAATGCCAGTTCCCATTTCAAATACATAATAATTTCTGCTAAAATACACTATAAAAGTAGGCACTTTATAAGGTAGGTAGGGATTTAAAAACATTATTTTTTAATTTGATAATCTCAATTGACATCAGTTCCAAATTTGAAAAGTTCACGATTGCACGGTCACACGTGATCACAAAGCAAATTATTTACGTGTTTGGGTACATACATGGCCTGTTCAAAAAAAAAGGTGAATTTTGATTTTCGCGGGCTGTATACATTCGATTATCGATTTTTTTTTGTTATGTTGGTACACATATGTTAATCATATGTTAGCATTATCAGCCATTTTGATTTAGTGGTTTGTTTTTGACAACTGGAAAGGTTAGTCACGTTTTTGTGTGTTCTTCGATTTTTTACTTTTGAAAAAAATGGATATCCATTAATCGAATGTACACAGCCCGCGAAAATTCAAAATTCACCTTTTCTTTTGAACAGGCCTTGTATATAATATATTAGATTAGGTTAACAATTATTATTCGGTAAACGTTTTTAAAATGGGAAGAAACAGGTGATAAATCAATAAATATGGTTGGCTAATTGACGGCAATAAAGATATTATAGGTATGTACAGCTATGTATCTCTTGAAATACAAGTTATGAACGCAATTAAAAAATGGTATTAATTAAATTTTATTTTACTGGCGGTAAAAAATTAGAACTATGATATCAAAGATTTTTTGTAGGTAGGTACCTACCAACTTTTTTAATTGTGTTTTTTTTTTACAATATATAGGTACCCACATTATCTACATTGATACGTCCTATTTTTTTATATGTTTACTTCGTGCGTCGTAAAATCTAAGCAAATGGAAGTACCCATGTGAGAAAATGTTTAATTCTGATATTGATGCGTTGGAATTAAAAACATATTTCAGTGTACTATACGGGTAAACTAAATAATATCGACGTGTGAAAATTAATTGGACGTAGTTATGCAGAAAGCGTTCAAACCACAATTTACCAAAATCGAGTTTTACATGTGTATTTTTTTTTACGTGAATACCGCACAAGGGTCTCAACTGCTCCCAACCGTCTAGAGCCAGTGAGACTATGGCATCCCCAATAGTGAAGCTGAAAGTAGTGGGGAGAGGAAGAAGATGAGGAAGGGGAAGGTTGGGAAGTGACTGGCTATTCAGATCTGGTCACCAAACATGGCTAAAGCCATTTCAAGCAACGTTTCAATTCTAAATGGTGGTCTTTCACCAGGGCGATACTTAGAGTATCACCACTTTGGAGCGTGCCACAAATTTAGTATATTTTATTTTATATCAATTAAATGTGTTGTGATGCATATTAATTGAATAAAATTTATTATGAACCCGCGACCTCTGGATTCGTAGTCGAGCGTCTTACCACTCGAACATGCCGGCCGTCGAATGTCTGTCATGTTTTCCTTTTGATAAATACAAGATTTCTATCTGCTAAAAACACCCAAGCTTCAAATGCAACAGATTTTTTTAGTAATTCAATTTTTTACCAACCAACATTGCAGATATTTGACTTAAAATGTCGATTAAAAACTTTAATATGTAGGGTAACATGTATTTTTTTGATAAATACATTGGTGGATCATAAATTACCTATTTAGAATAATTCTCATAGAGTAAAAAACACTGAAATTCACTTTACAAGTGCTGATTAGGCATATTAATGCTTTTGTATCGTCATATCATTTCTCCGTAGAACTCTGAATAATTATTTTGGGTGGTATAATATTATTTGTCTTTACAATTTCATTTTTTATTGAAGTAATTCACTAACATGGTTTAAATATTTATGTTTTTTTAATGAAACACAATACCCGTTTTCCTGCTTTAAGAATTGTTAACCTAGAAATTATTGATAAAACTTTTTGAAAATCCTTTGAGAGTTTTAAAAAATGGTATACAGAATAGACGGTGGGTGCCAACCACTCTCTCTCTAAATCTCTCCCAAATTAATGCATTTTTAACATTTCTCTATTTAATATGTAGCAAAAGTTGAATACAATACGATTTATAGTAAAATAAAACATTTCTTGATCCGAGCACTTGTTACTAAAAACTGTTTATTACCTTTGTTAAGTTACACTTGTTTTGCTATACTATGTACTCTTACTGTAAAAGCCCAATGGGCGTTAATCAAAATAAATAAATAAATATTTTCAAACACGTTTCGTAAGTTTCATCTTTTTGCGGTTGGATGCTTTCTGAATAACTACGTCCAATTACAATCATTATCAATCGGATCAATCAAACAAGATAAAATAATGATGAGTTTTGTCTTGAAAAAATCCCATGTTTCCATAGAGATCTCATTGGGTTTTTACAAAACACTTCCACAATGATAAATGCGTATTTTTAATGAGTTCCAATAACAAATCGTCGTGTATAATTAGTGTTGGGATGTGAAGATGCAATGGTGTACGGCGAATGGCTGGTCCACACCTCCTGTCCGCGGACACCACCCCCCCCCCCGGCCCACTGCCAGGGCTCCCCTGGTTGCCTCGTTGGGTTCGGGAAATGATCCGGAATTTGGGCCCCGCTGTTTTTACCAAAACCGTCTTCAGTGTTGCCATTCCCGTATGAAGGTGAGGTCCCTACCTCGATAGGTCTGCCCAACATTTGGTTGAAGAACACGAGAGAGGTATAACCTTGGAGTAACAATGTTTGGAGAAAGAGCTAATTATTTTTACCCAACCTATACAAACTTGCGATAAATCACATTCTCCGGGTTTTTACATCGTACACTATGAGAGAGAAAGAGACAACAAATATAATACACCGCTTTTATGTACTCTCACAATGATCTTGGACTCCTGGGTCACCGCGGGACTCCGCCCACATTTTTTATTATGCCACTAAACTTGACACAACAAAACGGTTTTTTAGGTTATATGCTATATTTTCGTCGGTAACAATACTGTGAAAAAGTGGTTATACGAATAAACAAAAACATTGTGTCGACATGTGCTATGAATGGATGTATAAATACCCTAACCTTAGTGTTAGCCACGCCCAGGTCCGCCGAGTCAGGTTAAAATCATCAAAAACTGACTACACTGCCTCGGATAGATATCACTATATATTATAGGGTATAACTGTTAATGAATTGCTTGGAGATTAAGGCGAGAAAGAGGCGATTATTCATGTGATGAAATTGAACAATCATTGAAAATTTCTTCATTAGAAAAGCGTAGGAAAGACATTGATTTAATTTGCATTTTCAAAATTATTCAATGTATTATTGACTCACTTTCTTTGTTGCAACTCACCCAGTTTAACATTCCTTTTTTTTCTTTTTTTATATGAATACCGCACTAGAGTTTCACCTGCTCCCAACCGTCTAGAGCCAGTGAGACTATGGCATCCCCAAATAGGATATGTTGTGAGGCTGAATGTAGTGGGGAAGGGAAGGAGATTGGGAAGAGGAAGGTTGGGAATTACCTGGCTATTTCAGTTCTGGTCACCAAACACGGCTAAAGTCATTTCAAGCAACGTTTTGATTCTGAATGGTGGTTTCTCACCATGGCGATACTCAGAGTATCTACCACTATGGAACGTGTCGCAAATTTTTATTATTTTTTTTCATTTTCATTATTCTTGTGCGGTATTCTCTATTAAAAAATATGTTATAATAATTCCAACGATACCTGCCTACTAATTAATGTGTTCGTATTTTGCTGGGAACTATTTTATAGTGAGGTTTTCTTTCGTTGCGAAATGTTTTCGATCCCCAACTCAGAACAAAAGCATATAAATCACACGTTTCAAGTTAAAAATTGTAGTCAATCCAAACACCAGCCCCGCCCTCCCACTGCACTCCTAACTCAAAATTATACAAGTGTCAAAACCTCATCAGACACTTGAGTTATTTATTGGGACGGGTATTGATTGCATTCTTGGGACTAAACTGTACCAGCGACAAAGGCGCATCAATCTGTTGTTTCTTGCGCAACATGCCGGGCGCAGTCCCATATCACCGACCCTGTCAAAACATCGGAACGCCGAACACCTTTTGTTTTATTATTTAAACAAAATTAATAGTAACAATCGGCTGGCAATACTGTAAGAATGCCCAAAATTTGTTTGAGAGTCAAACCTAAAACGATTAATTTAAAAAATAAATACATGGCCTGTCCAAAAAAAAAGTGAATTTTGAATTTTCGCAGGCTATGTAGTGTGTACATTCGACCATCGTTTTTTTTGTTGTTATGTTGGTACACATATGTTTATTATATCTTAGCATTATCAACCATTTTGGATTAGTGGTTTGTTTTTGACAACTGGAAAGGTTAGTCACGTTGTTGTGTGTTCTTCGATTTTTTTACTTTTGAAAAAAATGGATCAAAGAATAAAATCACAACTCCAGGACGCTCATCGTCATTAACATCTTCTCGGCCTTCTGAAAAGTATCGTACAAGAGTCCCAACTGCTCCCAACCGTTTTGAGTCAGGGAGACTATGACACCCCAACTGGGGTATGTTGTGAGATTGAATATAGTGAGGAGGAAAAGGAGATGAGAAGAAGAAGGTTAGGAGGTACCTGGCTTTTCAAATCTGGTCACCAAACACGGCTAAAGCCATTCTAAGTAACGTTTCAAATCTGAATGGTGGTCTTTCACCAGTGTGATTATGGCATCCCCAATGGGGTGTGTTGTGAGGCTGAAGGTAGTGGGGAGGGGAAATATATGGGGAAGAGGAAGGTTGAAAGTAACTGGCTATTCAGATCTGGTCACAAACACGGCTAAAACCAATTTCAATCAAGCAACGTTTCGATTCTGAATGGTGGTCTTTCACCAGGGTGATACTTAGGGTATCTACCACTCTGGAACGTCCCGCAAATATGCATTAAATTATTTTATATCAATCAAATGTGTAATGATACATATTAATTAAATTAAAATTGGCGCACGCCGGGTTAGAACCCGCGGCCTTTGGATTCGTAGTCGAGCGTCTTACCACTCGGCCATGGAGGCTATAAAAGATAAGTATACATGGTGATTCCCTCATAAGTTTATGTCGCACCATTTGGGAAGTTTGCACAACACTTCAGTAGCTGGTTGGGTTTTGAAAAAAAAAATCGGGTTACTCAATGCTCCACTGAGTAACCTGAAGCGACTGAAAGCTTTAAAACTTGTGTCGCTTGAGTCGAGCCTTCTCCCAAATGGTAAATATATTTTAGATGGCTGCAGGGCCACACAAATCTTCAGAATCAAACGAGAGTCAGAGCATTCGGTGCAGAAAAAATAACTGATCAAAACTGCATATTTAACTTATCTTTGACCAAAGTGTCGCTTAAGTCTTTTTGCCTTTCCAGCGACTCTATTATCAATACATTCGAAATATTTTATTAATTTTAAGGTAATAAGTGTGTCTATCTGGTGGGACCTGCCGGGTAAGTATGTTCCTGTATATTTTCTCATTTAAACTAGGAATTAATATATGATAATAAAAAATAAGATCTGTACAGCGCCCTTAAGGTGATTTTTTACAAAAACGGCGCTATGCAAATCATCCATATATTATTATTTATTATTAACTCAGAACCTTCGTCTTCCCCATCTCCTTCCCCTCCCCTCTACCTTCAACATCGCAACATACTTTGATTGCAGCATTGCAGGATACTTAAATCGCAACATACTTCAATAAATTTAGTTTCTTTAAAAACGTCCCGAATTTGCTTTGTTTCGGTTTTCTCCCTACTTCTATCATTACAACTCAATGTCTTTACTATCTACTGAAAACCATATACTCATTGTCATAAAATATTTATTGTTCTTTTTTTACCTACTGTATATACACTGCTTGCATTTTTAGAATCGTTTACTTATAATACTTGAATATTAATGTTTTAAGTACCAACATATTAACTGTCCTCAACCTAATTTCCTTTTCATTGATTTGACAAATATGTCAATATGAATTCATACCTTTCATCTGAATTTTTTTACCCTTAGCTTCTGGTAAATTGTTTTTTTTTTTGAATTTGTTGATGTACACAAGCACTGTTATACCCATATCTGAACCTTTTTCTCGCATGATTTATGATAACGATCATGATTTTGGATAGTTTTAATTTGTATACATATTATATACTATTTTCTCCTTGTAAGTTAGTCTTATTAGCATAATTAATTTTGTATGAACCGCACTTGAGGTAAAATATCACAAAACTGCGCTATATAAGTTCACTGTTATTATTTTTATGATTATACCTCGATTGAGGATGTCGTAGCCTCCCTGGCTCTAGACGGTTGTGAGCAGTTGGGACTCTATGGTAGTAAGGTATTCACTATAAAAATAAATAAGGTCTTTAAGCTTGACTGACGTGACTGGAAATAGGTAGTAGATTCATAGCACTACCTACATTGAAATAAACTAAAGGTAAAATATTAACAGATGATGGAAGATGCATGAAAAAATAATAACACAAGTGTTGGAAATCTAAACTAGGCGTGCATACGATTATAGCTCGAGTCTACTCTCCACACTCTTCGCGTATAATAAAAGGCAGTAGTATGTAATGTGAATCGCGGCGTGGAAATAGATTACAGGGGTGTGGAGGAATTCACTCCCTCCGAGCTACCTGCCTCCTTAAAAGGAGTATAATTTCAGAGGGCAGTCACTCTGCACTCTGTATTACGCACTGTCTCCTCAACGTCGAGTCATTTAAATATAATATAATGGAGGGTCACGTTAAGGCTACCCCGTAATTACAATATTAATCATTAACGTGACGAATAGTAATTAGTGCGAGAACTTGCATAGTTAATTTTAATATTTTAAACGGCGTGTTTTCAGACGGTAAGTACCTACCTACCTGATTATTATTCGTATTTTTAGTGGAATAAAAAAAAGAGTCTAACTACTTGACGACAGCGCGTAATAAAACTGATGAAGGCATTTAGTAGATTGCGTATTTCACCTGACGTGTTTAAAAAAGCCGACTACAGAATTCTGAGCGCGAAAGGAAGAGAGGGGCGAGTCAATAAAATCGTGTTTTGAGTTAAGTGTGCAGAGTTGTTCCTTAGGTACATATCTGCCGAGGAAAAATTGGATGAGTCAGAAAATGTGACATATGACATAATTACAAACAAAAAACAAAATTCTTCAATTTGGTTTTGGCTCTTAGAGTATATAGAGTGGTATCTATCTAAGGCAGTGTAGTCAGTTTTTGATGATTTTTACCGGACTCAGTGGACCTGGGTATGGCTAAGACTTAGGTTAGGACATTTATACATCCATTTATAGCACATATCGACATAATGTTTTTGTTTATTCGTATAACCACTTTTTCACAGTATTGTTATCAACGAAAATTTGGCATTTAACCTAAAAAACCGTTTAGTTATGTCAAGTTTAGTGGCATAATAAAAAAAATGTAGGTGGAGTCCCGCGGTGACCCAGGAGCCCGAGATCATTGTGACAGTACATAGAAGAGTTGTATTTTATTTTTTGTCTCTTTCTCTCTCATGGTGTACATTGTAAAAACCCAAAGAAAGTGATTTATCCCAAATCTGTATCGGTTGGGTAAAAATAATTAGCTCTCTCTCCATACATTGTTTCTCCAAGTTTTGACTCTTCTGAACATCTGCGTTTATTGACCCATCCCTCTCTTCCTTTCGCGCACAGAATTATTTTATTCGACTTCTACGCAGGGGTAATCAGGCAGAGTAGAATGTTTACAAATATTGTCTCACATTCATTGCTTCAACGAATAGTTGTGGCGATACTCTTGGGGACGCCTCCGACTTGATCTTCCATCGACTTGCGTGTCATAGACCCACCTCTCCTCAGCCATTCGCTCTACAAATCTGTCCAAACCTTGGATGGTTTGTGTTCATTGGTACTAGATTCTTTACAGATTCCTACAACATGGTTGTACCGAATTACGAATTAAGAGATTACCATGTTTTACCGTATTACAAATGGCTTTGTTTTTCGCATGGGAAAACTAGACCCTCTACCACCAGGGATCTCATTTCTACTGTACTAAGTGGTTTTTCATTATTCCTATTACAATTCCCTTTCTCATTAACATACTACGTCATCGGTGGTGCTAGAATTCCATTGTGGACAGCAAGCCTAGCTTCATTCGACTATTCAACTATTTACTTCATTCGTCCTTCAACAATCAATTTTACTGCATTCTCTTTTCTGTCAATATCCTTATCAGACCTTTCGCATTTCACGTAGATTCTACCCAAGTTTACAATCTCATCCACTTTTAGTTTTATTTTTATATTTATATTATATTTTTGTGAATACCGCACAAGAGTCTCAACTGCTCCCAACCGTCTAGAGCCAGTGAGTCTATGGCATCCTCAAACAGAGTATGTTGCGAGGCTGAAGGTAGTGGGGAGGGAAAGGAGACTGGAAAGAGGAAGGTTGGGAAGTACCTGGCCATTCAGATCTGATCACCAAACACGGTTAACGCCATTTTAAGCAACGTTTCAATTCTGAATGGTGGTCTTTCACTAGGGCGATACTTAGAGTGTCTACCACTCTGGTCGTGCCGCCAATATACTTTTTTTAATATTTTTATATGAATTAAATGTGTTATGTCACATATTAATTAAATAAAAGTTATTGGAGCACGCCAGATTTGAACCCGCGACCTTTGGATTCGTAGTCGAGCGTCTTACCACTCGACCATGGAGGCCGACTTGCTTTAAGAATGTACCCTTCACAACTAAATTACACAGTATTTTCGAATCTTCTCTTTCAAGTAACTTTATTCTGGAAACACCACGTGGATGAATGCATGATAAAGATTGAAATCGCCTCGGGCAGCTTCGGAACCGAAGGATTTTATGGGAGGAACTATCGTTTTCCTCGGTGCTTCATTACCCGGTACCGAGTAAGACATTCCGCCGAAACGAAGACACTTCGAGGAAGACGTTCCATCAATCCTCGCGTTACTTTGTCCCGTTTACTTCAACCCCCCTATACTTTCCGCAGTTTTATGGGACATCATTCAATTTGATATGTTCCCAAGTGCGCATTGTTTAAAAACGTGCCAAAATGATTTTTCTGCAACTCCCATCCGCGGGCGGAAAACGCCGCTCGTAAGAAAGCAGTAAAAGGGTTTCGGTTACATCTCTCCATAGGTGTGCGCAGGTATGACAGTAACTGCCCGACGTAATTCCGCGGGTTGTTTACTGGCCACACCTGGCCGATGAATTGAGAAGAAGTATCCAGCGTCTCAAATATAATCCCGAGGCGGGTCGGCTAGAGATCTGACGCTGATTCCTTGAAATAATCGCATAAATCCGGGATATGGATAAAACGAGACGGAATGTTTTACGCTACGATAACAAATATGCCCGAGGAACCCGGGGTAACTAAATCATGGACAAGTTGTGCATTTAGGTTGTCCTTTTTCTGTTCAATCTCACGGTGCGGCGGTGTGCAAAATCTGTAAATTTGAGAAGAATGAATGCACAATAAAAGCTTATATTATTTTCCGACGAAAAAAAAAGGAAACGATGATTCGTACGAGTAAAACGAAGAGAAAATTTTTTCATGTGACTGTTTGTGAAGTCAATAACTTTCTAATGTTTCGCATTTTGTCATCTTCCTAGTAAAATTGTGTACTTGGAGTAGCAATGTATGGAGAGAGAGCTAATTATTTTTACCCAACCTATACAAACTTGAGATAAATCACTTTCTCAGGGTTTTTACGTCGTACACCATGAGAGAGAAAGAGACAGCAAATATAATACACCGCTTCTATGTACTGTCACGATGATCTTGGGCTCCTGGGTCACCGCGGGACTCCGCCCACATTTTTTATAATGCCACTAATCTTGACACAACTAAACGGTTTTTTAGGTTATATGCCATTTCTTTGTTGAAAACAATACTCTGAAAAAGTGGTTACACGAATAAACAAAAACATTATGTCGATATGTGATATGAATGGATGTATAAATACCCTAGCCTTAGTATTAGCCACGCCCAGGTCCGCCAAGTCCGGTAAAAATCATCAAAAACTGACTACACTGCCTTGGATAGATGCCACTTTATATACTCTAAGATTGTTTACGTTATTTGGATTTGAAAGGCAAAAGAGCTTAAGCAAACCTTTGGTCAAAAACTCTCGTTTGATTCTGAAGATTTTTGTGACTCTTCAGCCATTTAAAATATATTTAAAATTTGGGAGAAGGCTGGACTCAAGTGAAAAAGTTTGGGACTTTTTTTAGCTTTTTGTCGCTTCAGGTAACTCGGTGAGAGCGTTGAGTTACCTGAGTTAACTTTTTTTTTAATTCCAACCAGGTAACTAAAGAATAATGAATTTTATTGGAAAACAAAAAAAGTGCTCTGATGTAAACTTCCCACGGTGATTCAGCCCTTTTGCCTTTCCGGCGACGATATTGTAACGCTTAGGTATAATATAATTTCTTCGTCACTGTAGTTCTACATATAGCAAAAATATTGTTTGTATCTAATTTTAACATCGAACTCGCAGGGGCGTGCCGTGACATTTTAAATGGTAATTAAATGATGAGCAATCATGATATGCTAGTAAGCATGAACATATGATTATTATGTTAATTTAGTACCACAACTTGATGTTTTTAACAATAACTCAGAGTGAAAGATACTCTCAGTATTGAAAAGTTGCTTTAAATAGCTTTAGCCTTGTTTGGTAACCAGATTTGATTTGTCAGTACTTCCCAACCCTCGTCTTGGAGATGCCATAGCCCAACTGGCTCTAGACGGTTGTCTTCAGTTAGGACACCTTAACATTATTCAAATTAAAAAAAACACATACATTAGTACAATCGGTTTTAGAACGAATTTTTGTTTCGAATCATACAAATATACCTGTATATGTATGGAAATTGTTTGATTGTCTGTATCTATGTTTGAATAATTAAATTCCGATACAAATTCGAATTACAATACAAAACCAAATTCCATAAATAATAAATTCTTATATGAAATCTCCCTTTCATTTTAGATTCTAATACATATAAAATTTCAGGACAAATTTAAATTAAATTTCAAGATAGAATTTTAATTTGAATTACGATTTAAATTCAAATTTAAATTTAAATTCAGATACCGATTCAGATTCAAATTCAATTGCAAACTCATTTTTCGGTTTTTGTATATTTTAAATTATGACGTAAAATGAAGTAAAATAAAAGTACTCCTATTCCTATTCCTATTCCAATAGGTTCATACTCACAAAATGTATTGTGCAAAGTATCCTATTTGAACAATATAAACAGGCCAGTATCGCCAGCGATCGAGGATTTTTTATTAGTTACACAAAGAATTTTATTTTCGATTTACTTGCCCTCACTAAACAATAAAAATAATAATCTATTCAGCACTCCTATAATATTCGAATAATTCAGTGTCGCATGCTGACATCTGTTGTCAATAACGGATAACTTTACGAATGCTTTTAAAGTATACAATGATGTTTTCAAAAGTGTCATCTGTGGTCAATACTTGAAAACTTTGTAAGAGCTTTTGAAATCAGACAATGAATATCTAAATAATTACCACTGACATCTATGGAATACTTATAACTTGCTAGAATTTAAAGGAAAACTTTTTCAGATTATCAATAGATGTCGCAGTCCAGTACCATCTGTAGTTTATTTTTTAAACATTTTACATAAGCAAGAAGTTTTCTTCGTTTTGATTGCTAAAAACTTTGGTTATGTATTAACAGATGGTGGTAACTATTAATCTTGATAATTAATCACCGTTGTGAGGAAATTATGAGCAGTACAACGTCTCTGAAATCATCTAATTATAAACATTTTACTGCCATTTCTGATATTTTGTGAAAAAACAGTATAATTTATTTTAACTCAGTGCAGGTTGTTTTACTAAATTAATTACTAAGATAAGCTTTTAAGCTTCTTTGGTTCATCCGCATAATTAATTTTTTTTAAGACCCACAGTCGATTTTTCACAAAACACAGCAAAGCAAAATATGATAATTGAAAACAATGATACTACTGTTTAGATTTGTTCATTTTATTTTATGTTTATCGATAGGACATCAATATTATTATTATTTTTCATGGTTTGATAAATCGTCACCGGAAAGGCAAAACGTCTGAAGCGCCATTTTGGGAAGTTTACACCCGAATACTTGAAAGTTTTTTTTTTAC
Source organism: Drusus annulatus (assembly GCA_022651775.1). Classification (NCBI taxonomy): domain Eukaryota; kingdom Metazoa; phylum Arthropoda; class Insecta; order Trichoptera; family Limnephilidae; genus Drusus; species Drusus annulatus. The sequence continues at coordinate 266,591 of JAGWCC010000283.1, forward strand.
AATAAAATTCATAAGGCGTCTGTACCTGCTTGAATTTTGAAAAAAGTTTACTCAGGTAACTCAATGCTCTCACTGAGTTACCTGAAGCGACACAAAGCTTATAAAGCTCCCAACTAGTGTCACTTGAGTCAAGCCTTCTCCTAAATGGTAAATATATTTTAGATGGCTGCAGGGCCACACAAGTCTTCAGGATCAAACGAGAGTCAGAGCATTCGATGCAGAAAAAAAACTGATCACATCTGCATATTTAACTCATTTTTGACCAAAGTGTCGCTTGAGACCTTTTGCTTTTCCAGCGACGAAATAGTAAAAAAAACCTCTCATAACTTTAGTACTATACGTTTACCTAGGTATTGAAACAATATCAATAATTTTCAACAAATCTGAGAACACACAGAAAATAAAAAGGTTAGGTTGCGACAGAGACTTGAACTCGAAACCTCTACCTTACCCGACTTCAAAGTCTCAATATGACTCAAGTCCAATTGACCTACCGAAATCTTCTTAAAATCGGTAATTTTTATCAATCTTATATTTCTTTGAACAATTTTTTTTCCCCAGTTTTTTCAGATATAAGTAGCCATATTATTTGTATTGGTATGCAAAGCTTTGCCCGAGCATATTTATGTACCTAGATGGTGTCTTGGATATATAATTTTTTTACGGAAGATCTTTTGAATTTTTACCAAGGGTAGAATAAATATTTTAATTAGAATTAACTTATAATAGGCTTATTTTGATACTAATTATTAAAAAAAAAACTCAAAAGTTTCGCATACAGTCCACAATGGAATTTTGACACCAATCCCGATATATGGCAGTGAAGCATAGAACTAGCAGAGGAAGGATGCAAGTAGACTGTGTGCTGAAGAAATAAAATTCCTGAGACGTATGTGTAACAAAACCATGTATTACCCTTTAAAAATTGTGAGTGCCCTGAAAGAATGCAAGGCTTATGTAAGCGGAATGAATAGGATTAAGAAAGGGACGCTTACATAGTTTGGGCACGTAGAGCAGATGGACCACAAAAGGGGTCTAAGGAGAATATGTTACGTAAAGTCGGGGACGCCCGAAGAAGATATGGCACTATCAAGTGAATCAAATACTTGAATCGGGTCATGTCTGGAGTCTGAATAATATGACAATATGCTTGAGACGATGCATAAATGTGAATGAAGCAAGGAATGTGTGCCAAGACAAAGTTGTGTCGGTCCAGCCTTCCTGCTTATTAGTTATTCACTTGCAGCCGAATTTTTTTTTTTTTTTTTAATTTTTGTGGAAATATTTTCAGGAATGAATTTTCAGAAATGCTGTGCGCTGTCACGGCTACTGAATTATTTTTTATAATATCAAAATCTCGTTATAATTAACACGTGTCGTACTATATAATGTGTTAATATGTTGACGATGATTGAACTTATCGGAATTTCCTTCCATAGCGTATTATTTTCGTTGGCATGTATAATAATTGGATTATTTTTATAGCGCCGTTTTTGTGAAAAATCACCCCAATAATTATAATAATAATATTAGGATGATTTGTATAGAGCCATTTTTGTGAAAAATTACCTCAAGGGCGCTGTACAGATTTTATTTTCTATTATTACATATTAATTCCTAGTTTAATATACAAGAACATACTTACCTGTCAAGGTCACTTTAAAAAAGGAATATTGTGAAAACGCGTACCTACCTATATTTAAATATTTTTACAAAAAAAAATACCAAACATTCTAGAGATCATGCGAATACGGAAATAAAGATTTTTTCTAAAAAAAGAACTTAGGTGGGATTTTCAACAATAGCCAAATCGGTATGAATAGTGTAGAAAAACTCTCAAAAGGTAAAAAGGTAAGCTCTAGCGTAATGAAATTAGCAATAATGATTGCAGATTTTTGAAACTATATATTTTATCATTAACCATAGAGCTTTGAAATAAAACTAAAAGAAAATCCTAAACATTTATTAATACGATACGGATTTTTGTTGCAAAAACATGGTCTCACCATGTTAAAAAAATCACCTAACCCTTTTTTTAATAATCTAAATGTACATGGTGTTTGAAAAGAATTATACCTCTTAGAGTTTTTATAATTAAAAAAAAGAAGCTATAAACACTAAGATTTATAGTAAATCCCTTTCAACTAATTTTAAATTAACATAAAAAATAGTTAAGTTTTTAGTTTAAACATGAAATAACAATCCACCATAAGTGTTTTACATGTATTATTTTTAATAATTGAAGTGAAATTATTTTTGAGGCGAGGTATTTTTTGCGACAAGAATCTAGGTCCTTTTTATTTATAATAAAATATAAGTAGTGGGTAGGTAGATAACTGATTACCTATTAGTTATCACAACCGATTGGAAGGATCAATGACCAATTACTACAATAAGGGCAATCACCCTCTTATAATAGTACGTACCTTAATTTCATAACGCGCGTTAAGCTTATAGGTAGGCCATTACGTTTCTAACGTAATATATGTGTTTGTGTAACGCCACCCAATAATGCCCCGAGAGTAGAACCGCCCCTAGCGAGAAAGTGTTACGGGAGCAACAGAGATGCTAGAATCTCCTTTACCCTTTCAACGCGGATTCTTTAAAATATTTATTCTGTTCGGGAATAAAATAAATACATTATTTATTTTTTTTATTTTTACAGAAAGGTTTTTAAATTATTTTTATTGAATAAGCTCTTTTATTTAAATATATTTTTTAATCTTCTGTCATCAGCCAATAACAATGGTTAACGGAAAACTAATTTTAATAGATAAATTTAAAAAATAACTTTGTATAAGACCACGACTATTATTTTAATTTTATGACCAACCGGTTTCGCTTAGCCTAAGCATCATTAGGGTACAAAACTAAACTAAACAAAAAATATAAAGTTTACGGTTATATATTCAGAGGAAGAACCAACATTATTATTTTTTCAATTCAAATTCAAAATACAAAGTGATTGATTTATACTAAAATATTAATCTTGATGTTTGTAATTTTTTTGTAAACACCATTTGCCTTATAATCTTTGTAAGGTTTTATTTACTTTGAAGACGGATTTGAATCAATTTATAATTCTGGTAAATAATTATACTGTATTAATTTATTATACATTGTGAACACTCAACGGATTAAAAATGTATTGTAACCAACTAATTAGCCATCACGCCGTTTCCCCGTAGAGATAGGCAGATAAGGTAGACTGCCATACAATTCTGTCTTGGCATACACTCCTTGTTCCATTCACATTCATTAATCGTATCACCCATACTCTTCTGTTATTCTGGCTCTTAATATGGCCCGAATCAAAGAATCGATTCACTTAATCATGCCACGTCCTCCCCGAGCGTCTCAATCTTCTTCTACCATTCACTTTTGCGTCATATATGCAGCTTACATTCCTTTCTTCGTTCATCCGCTCTACACACTCAAATAACATAAACGTTCCTTTCTTAATCCTATCCATTATGCTTACATCCCTTGCATTATTTCCGGATATCCACATTTTAACGTGATCATACTTGGTTTTACATACATACACCTCAGGGTTCTCATTTCTACAGCGTTCAGTCTGCTTTCATCATTTATCTATAAGCTTAATGCTTCACTTCCATACATTAAGATAGGTATAAGCATTCCATTGTGGACTGCTAGCTTTGCTTCTTTTTACATATTTTGTATGTATTGGAGCAAAATAAAATGTGTTTAGGTGAAAGACGTTATTCCACATTTGTAGCGATAAAAAAATCATAATGGTGCTAATCACAATGACGTTACATATATATAGACACGTTGTAGCGCTCTCAAAGTAGCAAGCAATAATCACGCTAGTTGGTGTGATCGGTGTTTTAGCCGATTTAGTGCTAAACGGTCACGCGTCGCTTGAGGTCGTTTCAAGCAAGTATGGAACGCGGTCCGAACTTCGGATCTGTTTCGTTCATACACATATATTCTATGAATGTCTATCTTTGTCATACATGACCGATATTTGAATGATGAATTTACTGGTAACGTGTGTGTTTTGCTTGCCACATTTTGTGTTAATATTCTAAGGCTATAACGTATCAATATATGTAACATTATTGGCTAATCATCGATTTGCGACAGTGTAAAATGTGACAGTGGTCCAAGCCACTACGCCTTTGTTTGCTTGCGAAAAAATGTGGAATAATGCCTTTTCACCTAAACATAGGCTATATAGTTCTCATCGAATATATTGAACAAATTATGAGACTACAGAATAGAGCTACGAGAGTAATATTTAAGAAAAATAGATATACGGAGGTCAAATAAATGTTGAAGGAGTCAAATATCTTTTCATTTTAACTAATTGTCTACTTCAACACTTTATTTTCGCTGGGAAGGCAAAAGGGCTTAAGCGACACTTTGGTCGAAAATGAGTTCAATGTGCAGCTTGGATTAGTTTTTTTTTCTGCATCATTTGATTCTGAAGACTTTTGTGGCCCTTAAGTCAAAATATATTTACCATTTGGGAGAAGGCTTGACTCAAGGGACACAAGTTTTGGGACTTTATTTTAGCTTTTCGTCGCTTTAGGTTACTCAGTGAGAGCATTGCGCTACATGAGTTTTTTTTAAATCCAACCACGTATAGAAGATTTATGAATTTAATTGTAAAAAAACTATAAGGGACTTAGTTTCAGTCCTTTTGTCTTTCCGGCGACGGCATTTTAAACCTACAAAATAACAAATACATTATTTAATTTCTGTGAAAAAATGAAAAACTTCCAAGAATAGGTATAAAATAACACTTTCTTTCAGAAAAGTCACTAACTCAAAAGTCATTGATATACGTAGCTATTAAGATATTTGACAGATATCCACATAAAAAAAAAAAATTAAGTTTGGAAAAAATTATTTGAATTTATGTTATGGAATATTATTATAAGGGTTGTATTAGAACCTCAGAGCATTTATTTACAAGAGAGAGCGCTGCTGTAGTCAGTTTTTTATGAGTCCTAGTCCTAGCCACGCCTAGGTCTCGGCTAGACCTGGACGTGGCTAGGACTAGAAATAGGGTATTTAAACATCCATTCATAACACATGTCAATAAACTGTTTTGTTTATTCGTAAAACCATTTCTTCACAGTATTGTTATAAACAAAAAAATAGCATATAACCTAAAAAACCGTTGAGTTATGTCCATTTATGTCGCGTATCAAAACGTGTGGGCGGAGTCAGCGGAGACGCGGGACACGAATAACATTCTAACAATACTTCAAAGCGGTGTGATAATTTGGGAGATTTTGTTGTCTCTTTCTTTCTCATGGTGTGCGACGTAAAAACCCGGAGAAAGTGATTTATCCCAAATCTGTATAGGTTGGGTAAAAAAAATAGCTCTCTCTCCTTACATTGTTACTTCAAGATTCTAACACACGTATTATTGTCCATGTAGGTACTATTTGAAAAATAAATTATGAATTAATATTGTGAGAAATGTTATAAAATTTTTGTTTACTCCAAAGTGTATTTTATTAAATTTTTAAACTACCCCTAAAAAAGCCGCCCCTCAAGAAATAGTAAAGACGCACATTATAAAACGAAAACAGGGGCAGATGCCTTACGCACGCAGAGGGTTAAGGGAGATACGGAACACGAATAGGCTTGGAGTCAGCACTCGGCGGCAGGCGGAGAGCGGCAGCCAGTAGCAGACAGCACACTCTACCTCTACAGTCTACAGTCTACACTCTACCCGCTCTACAGACGCAGGCTTCGGGCAGCAAACAGGCAGCCCGGCAGCCGTCAGTACTGCAAGACCGGTTGTCGCGGTAGCAACTAGCAACTCGTTTAGGACTGCCTGGCCACTCTGCCTTCTAACCCTGTCTTCTAACATAAGTTCACTTCTAATCACGTGTGTGTTTAGTGCTTTGGATAATTTTTTCATATTTATTTTATGTAAGTACCTCTTTATTTTGTTTTATAAGTAATACGGTCTGATTCGTGACGTTTATTTGTTTTGTTTACGTTTTTCAAAAAGTGATTCTTTTTCATATTTTTTTTTGACAGTTGGATCTATTTACTATTGCCTGCAGACCGTACATTGTCTGTCACATTTCGTATAACTCAAAGTAATTTTAATTATCGTCGATAATATTTTTATTGTTTGAAAATCGTGGTATTATAATGTACAGTACATAATATACGAGTATTTTAATCTATAATGTGTTTTTATCATGAGCGAATAACAATAAATATTAAAAAAAAAACAATTTTCAATTTGTTTAACGATTTCAAAAGAATGCATTTTATTATTCAAAAAATGTAAACAAACCATTACTAATATTCGAACCTTGTTAATATTTTTCATAGACTTACTTGTGTTATTTAAAAACAGTCGTAGATCCATAATAATATTGCACATTGCACATGTCAGGCAAAAATGATTAAATTCCACAAATTGTAAATTATCTCGTATGCTCGAATATTAGTCTTCATCAATCATATATTAAATTGATTTGGTTAAATGAATTTGATTTATATTGTGTTACAAAACACCCGCCGACATTTAAAAAATCCGTCGGACTTCCAAGAAAAGGTTTTAATAGAGTGTTCTTCTTCCAGGTTCAGGCCGATCTAGTCGGCTCTGTGCACAGTGTAAGGAAGACGGAGGAAGGACGAAGGATGGCCACGATGGGAGGCCAGGGGCAGGAGTCTCCGGGGAGCGTGTCCCGTACGGCGCGCTACAGGAAGGTGACAAAGCCGCTGCTGGAGAGGAGGAGGCGAGCTCGCATCAACCGCTGCCTGGACGAGCTCAAGGACCTCATGGTGGGTGCACTAGAGGTAAGACCTCTTTCAAACACCCTCTAATATCATTAATTTTACTGAATCGTACGAATCTAACTTCTTGCCTTATTCACTTGATCTTTAACTAATGTGTGTTTTCGTTCCTTTTGCAGGTTGAGAGGGAAAATATCAGCAAGCTGGAGAAGGCGGACATCTTAGAACTCACAGTGCGCCACCTCAGCAAGCAGCGGGGCCCCCGCGACCCCAGGGCCGAGGTGGAGCGCTTCCAGGCTGGCTTCGGCCACTGCGCTTCGGAGGCCTACCAGTTCATCCTATCCTCGCCAGGAATCGACGCTAACATCACCCAGCAGCTCGTCAGACATCTCAGCGCGCAGATGAACGAAGGCCCCATCGGGATTCCAGCGCTCGCTTCTCCGGTACCGTCAGACTCTTCCCTGAGCCCTAGTACTTCCAGCAGAGGCTATTCTCCTAGTTACTACACCGAGCAGCGCCACTCCCGCCCCGTCATCTCTCCCGTGGAGTACGTAGAGAGGCAGCGTCCTCGCTGGAAGGAGGACTCTCCCAGTGTCCCTATAGAGCAGTCCCTCACGTGTGACGTGGCTCCCTTCACCTCGCGCCCAGCCGTCGCCAGGAACCCGGAACCCATGACGGGATTACTAATGACCGTCAACACCGATTGCGCAAAACCCAGAAATATCCACACAGACAATACCATTAAACGAGCGGAGCGGCAACGGACCCCCGAGATCAAGGAGAGATTTGATACGAGAGCCTCGCAAAACTCGGAAACTAAAAATCTCATTATGCAGAAAATTCGGGAACACATTCTGGAGCGCCAGCACAGAGAGTCCGATCCGCAAGACCCGCCACCGAAACAGCCGCGGGTCGATTACCCCACCCCTCCACCTAATCACGTCCGTCCTCTGAATTACCCGAGCTCGAATCATTCCTACCGAGATGAAACCCACCCCGTCTCCCTCCCTAAAGACGTCAGAAGTATGATCGTCTCCCACAGAGAACCCGGTCCCCGCATAATGCAGCAAGTGCTCACTCCGAGTGCGAGCGATGAAGCGATTAACCTGAGCGCTATGCCTGTCGCAAACAAAAGGGTGTATAACGAATCGCAAAACCAACAAAGATCGCCGAAATCCGCGGAGGAGACGTTCAAGGCGACGAAGCACCAAGCTGACTATAAAAGTATCCACCCCAAGAAAGTGATGATTAGGATCCCACAAATCAACCCCGAGTACGACACGGGCGAGGGTTCGTACGCGCGGGGGTACGCCAAACCTGCGGCGAAAGATTCCCGACCAGCAAACGAGGACCAGCAAGTTACCAGCCCGAGAGACAGGCAGCTAGATGACAGCGATGTCAGCGCGGCCGAGGCGTATTATTTGCGGTACAAACAGCGACAGTTCCAGGATCCGATGGATGCGGATGACGCTCAGGCGTGGCGGCCCTGGTGACTGGTGACGGGTGACGATGACGGGTGTCGGTGACGGTTGACGGTGACTCACTCGACACCACTCGGTGATAACATCGGTCTTCCTTTCTTTGAGCTTTAATTAATTTAAGTGATTTATTTTAATTGTTGAGGTAAGCAGCTTTAAATTGAAAGTACGCTGTATTGTGTATGTCTCATTAAATTACGTACATACTTAATTGAAGTCATCGTTAAACAACTTTTTACCGCTTGCGAATAGATACCTATTTCAAACCACTTTAACTTTCCGATAAGTGCCTTGTTCCTGGGTACGTTGACAGCTATTGTTGTTACAATTCTATCTGTGTTGAGTTTCCTAATCTGCCTTTCTATTTATAGCTTAATGGGCTCCTACACATACTATGTATGTATGTTTGTGTGAATCATCCATCATAAATGGTTTGTGCATAATATTTCTAAACATTGATAACTTCGAAATCCATTCTAGTTTCTATAATCGACAATTGAACCTTTGATTGAAATGTCATAATATTAACTATAAATGATTTCCATTGCGAGTACGTACGTGTGTAAGAGTGTGATTTTTTCAAAATTTGGAACCGACGGATGTATTCAGGAAATTATCAAATTAAAAAAGAATCTTTTTAAATCTCTACCTACCCAATAAAGTACCTACCTTAAAATGTATTTTGAAATGGGAATTAATATTTTTTCTCGTCAAGCCAAGTTACATCCCGTGATTTTGTACGGTTAACAACTAGTTTGATATAAAAGCTTTAATACATTTAAGATTTAATCTTTTAGTACCTACGTGATATTGTATATATTCTTACAGTGTGATGTAATGTTATGATTATGTTTAAATAATAATTATTAATAGTTGTGTTTTTATTTTGTTCATCTGATTTGTGATTGTTTTTTTTTATGTTCAATAAATAAAATAAAAAAATAACACAATTATTTTATTCATCTTGTTTCCACATAGTTCCAATATTATTGATATTTGTATGGCAAACTTTCCACCAGTGATTAAATAATTATCCTGGGCATAAAACAATCATATTTTTAAACCCTTCTTATGCTAAAAAGGAAACCGATAATTTTCACCCATTTATGGCATTATTTTTGGCACTGATTTATTAAAAAGTTAATAAATAAATTTATTAATTCAAAGCGTAAAACTTACAATGTAAATTCATATTATTTTTTCGTATTTATGTTTTATTTAAATTATCAAGGAATCACGATACACGACCTTCGTGATACATACTATAAAAATAAACAATAAAATCACAACTATTTCCTGTCATAAATTAAAATCAGCATGATGAAACAATTAGGTATGTACTGCTAGTAAAATGTGGTTTTAAACCAAAAACAGTACGTTTAAAAGTAGGTTGTTTTCGTGAAGGGTCACATAGGTGTTTAAATGTTTTATTACAATAATTTACATCATGCTCTTATGTAGGATTTTTAAATGGTAAATTGGATGAAAAGCACAGCCTTCAAATTCTAGGGAGAGGCATCTCGGTTAGGTGTATAATAATAATAAAATGGTCCGCGTCCTCTCCGATCCTCCCACACACATCTCGTGAGTTATTACAGATTAGACTTCTACTGTGTGAAAATGTTTATTTTTTATTGAGGTACGTTCACCCAAAACATCATTAAAATGCCACGGGTTTTTACACTCTAGGTAGTTTAGACATTCATTATTTTATAAGTATGCCTTTTCCCTTCTGTATACTGCTCACAAATCCGTCGCAGCCTCTCCCTCTTTCTCATAAATGACGCATGTAACTAAAAGAGATGTTACAACAGAGGTTTCAGTGGCAGGGCTTGTATTAGATGTGCCGCTGTTAGCTCTTTTGTAACCTCTCCCTCTTTCTCGCAAGATGACCGTGTTGCAGAAAGAGAGGTTACAGCGGCGCTCTCAGGGTCAGGATCATATTGAAAACTCCTCGAGTCATGTTTGGTGTTCGCGTCATCTATGAAATCATCATATCTCATTTTGATTTAATGATAGGTTTATTGATGGAAACAGAGTGATATAAAGTTATTACAGCCAGGGCCGGAGGGCCCAGGGCCGCCTCTGTTAGGGCCGCGTTGAGGCGGATCCGAATGCGCAGAGCGCGAGTAGCGACATGCTTTTTTGCGAGCCGACCTTTTTTAAAAAAAGAAACGAGTCGAGTCGGCGCTGCGGAGTAAGTGGCAGCCCGACTGTCCGAACCACGGTAGCGCTGCCGTGTCTCGTGTTCTTTTCAATTATCCATTATCACCCGAATATTAATGGCCGTGTTTCACGGACTTATAATTGCACCAGGAACCTCTTTTACCTTTCGGCCTCAGGACCTCAAATAATAATACACATGCGTCCAGCGCTGGGACCAGAACGACAACAACGCACGCAGCAAACTTTATCGCCAAATTATTTTTGCTATCAATTAGACATATGTTTATTACTCAATCGACTGATTAGAAGATGACATTCTTGTAAGAGTTTTTCTAGCTAACCTTCGCAAAGCCTTTTGTCATTGTTGAAACGCTTAGATTCTTAATAACGACCGCTGAAAAAACATGCTTTGTGATCGGAAATCAATTGAATAACTTTCTCACGGAGGCTTTGAGAGCTGGCTGTGATATCCAACGCAAGGATGGGGTATGAACGTATAAAGGGCCACGTGTGTCCAATATCACGTCTCTTCTATTGTGAACCCTGCGCAAGGAGCACAATGGCGACGATCGTCAACTTTGTAAGGAAGGACGGAGGATGAGAGAGACGAGGACGCTGCTCCTGGCTATTGTCCGCCACCCTAAAGATTAAGGCTATTGTATCGCCGAGATGAATTTACTCTACCGGCGGTAGGCATCTATACGGGTGTGGGGCGAGGGGGGATGAAGCACGGGGCATGAGGCGTGGGGCCTGAGGTATGAGGCACGCGCATTCTACTACTTATCGTCACATTTTATCATGACAAACACCACTAACACTAAAGATATGCCACGTCCGTTACACCGGATTGTATCACACAATGGTCTGACAGAGACTCAGAATCAAAACCCAATAACACTTTAAAATACTTTATTAAATGTAATCAACCAACGATCATGTTGAAAGAAAAGTATGACGCAATAACTTGCTCTCTGGTCGTATTATATTATGTATTAAGATACTTGCGAAAAATCAATTTCTCCGGGTTTTTACGTCATACACCACATGAGAGAGAAAGAGACAACAAATATAATACACCGCTTCTATGTACTGTCACGATGATCTTGGGCTCCTGGGTCACCGCGGGACTCCACCCACATTTTTTATTATGCCATTAAACTTGACCCAACAAAACGGTTTTTTAGGTTATATGCCATATTTTCGTTGATAAAAATACTGTGAAAAATGTGGTTATACGAATAAACAAAAACATTATGTCGATATGTGCTATGAATGGATGTATAAATACCCTTACCTTAGTCACGTCCAGGTCCGCCGAGTCCGGTAAAAATCATCAAAAACTGACTACACTGCCTTGGATAGATACCACTCTATATACTCTATGGTAATAATGAAGTAGAATAAAATCAGTTAATGAGAAGTATCTACACTAGAGAAAAAATTTTTTTTTAAAAGAGTGGAAGCAAAGAAGAAGAATATGATGGTAACTAAATTACATGACGAAACTAAAGCCTAAGTGCATACTTTTGTTGAGAGTGTAATTAAATTTGATTTGTTTTAAATTTATAATTTTCTTTGTTTCGAAAGTTAAAGTGACAAGTTAAGAGTGTTGAAATGTAATTACTATTTGCTGAACCTATTTAATTAACTACCTCAATTATTATTTGAGCCGTTTCGGGCTAAATTCTCCGCATCAAGAGGATTTAACAATAAGAAAATGTCACGTTTTTATTATATTGAATTTATGATGTTTTTTTTTATCTACCGTCTTTATCTTATCATTTAGTCGAAATGGCATGTTCTGGCTGCGAGCCACAAGTGGTTAATGTGGCCCGTGTGGGACACGAGCCGATCTCGCGTTCCCACGGTGAGTAGGGGCCGGGGGGCGGTGAGGCGCGGGCGGGGGCGGGGGGCCGCGGGGCGGCGGGGGGTGGCGGGGGGCGGGATGAATGAACAAACTACTACTTCTCCATTAGCGCGGCCCGGCGCGACGAGGGCCGGACCGCTCGATTGATTAATTCAATAAATTTATTAATAGAGTGGTGCACCGGGCTCTGAAAACTGTTTTTGTTTTTTTTTTTTTTAAATCAAATTGGTTGAAAGAAGGTAGTCAATAGGCGAGAGGTCGTGGTACAATAAGTGTTATTGGCCCAACATATGATAAGTACAAAAAAATAAAATATTTCAAATGTAAATAAAAAAAAATAAGGTTCATGTTCTTTTGATACCGTCATAATTCGAAAATTGGCGCCATTTAGTTTTTTCTGACATTTCAATGGTCCCCGTTAAACGTCACAATTCTAGGCCCGTTTGAGCTTTTGAAATTTTTTTATCATCTGACAAGCATTACAACATGACCCTTGAGCTTTTCAGACGGCCACGATTTCTTAAAAACCTGATAAATAAATCAAAATGGCGCTAATCTTTGAATTGAAACGATGTTAAATGTGACGATAGTTTAAAACACCTCAACCTAAATTTTACGGTTGTTTTTTTTTAGTTTTGCGACATTTTTTATAAGAATTATCATAGTTATGTCAAATGCTAGATGAAAAAGACAAATAATGTTTTTTTGTGAGATTTTAATGAAATTACACTTTTCAGGTACCAAACAATAGTCAACCCATTATTGGGGAATGCCGTAAGGGTGAAGAAAACGGGGAGAGGAAAGGGCAAATATAATATGAAATTGTAATGTTTGGTTCAAAGTATTCTCGTCTGGTCGCTAAACATAGCTTAAATAAAATACAGCAGAGGTTCGATTCTGAAAATTACGTTTCAATTGTTTATCAAATACGCCTCGAAGGCTTCTTGGAAATATCTGCTTTATCTCTGGCGAAATATTTCAAGGAATATGAGGTCACTGCAAAATCCCACATGAAAACAAAATATTTCATTGTTATTTACTTATCTAATAGTGTGAAGTTCATAGTAAATATTTATATTTTTGTCATATTTAACTAATAAAACCAGTGCTACCTGCCTTTATCCGAGTTTCAACACTTTTTATCTTAAAACAATTTGACATATTTTCTTGATAATAACATGTAAATAGCTCCATACCTCATGATTGACACGTTGTAGGAGAAAAAAGACGGAAGATCTAAAATTGCAAAATACTTGTTAATGTGTTTGTTTTATTGATTGAAAATATTGATACTAATCAATTAATTTTAATTACATTTCCCCTAATATAATTAATTTGCATAATACAGTTTATGAATAAGGACATAATAAACTTAAACCTTCAGTCAATAATAGGTAATATTTGTATAATTTGTATGGCGCCGTTTTTGTGAAAAATCACCTCAAGGACTTTTGTACGAATTTCAATTCCTAAGTTCTATCATTTAACTAACTACAAATACCTAATGTATAACATAATTCATATTTATTGAAATTAGAATTAACTTAAAAGCATTAATTCTATTTTTTTTTATATTTAAATAATATCAATAATCAACAACATAAATATTAAATAGAAAAAGCCATAGAATAAAAAGACGAAAGTCAATCGGAGGAAAATTGAAAAAAATTAAAAATTTCAATAATTTTCAGTTAAAATGTAAAATTAACATTGTTAACTGTAAAAATGACAGTTTAAGGTCTAATAAGCGCCCTTGAGGTGATTTTTCACAAAAACGGCGCTTCACAAATCGTTCAAATATTATTATTATTAAGGTCCCAATGGCTTAATTGATTGAAACGTTAATCACGAATAGAGTAGAAAAGGAATTAATATGTAATAATAGAAAATAAGATCTTAAAACGGCGCTATACAAATCATCCAATTATTATTATTATTATAAAATCCGAGTTCGTGTCTCGGTTGTGACCATTGTCTTTTTATTTTCTGACTTTTTCTGTTTCATATTTGTGTTGTTCATTAATGATGTTATTTAAATATTATTTATATTACGGACAGACATAATTTACAATTCACAATATTATTAATAATATTTGACCAGTTTATACAGCGCCAACGTATCAATCAGTAATCCAAGTAACAATAAATAAACAGTGTAAAGTGTGCACCGCATCGCCCCTGCGTGAATCATGTTTATCACGAGCGTACTTAAATTACCGCGTACGAAAGCACCAATACATAAAACTGCACGCCGGTACCTACATAAATTCTTAAAACTACTTATAAAAAAAAAAAAACAACATAGTGGCTGCAACCCGAGTGTCATGCGTCTGAGGCCTTTCAGTGGTGGGCTGTGGGCCCCCATAATACGGCACATCCGCTCCGGACTGTGGGAACTTCGGGCAGGTGCTCTCTGCATCTACACCCAGTCCCAGTCTCGCTCTCCAAGCAACTCTGCGCTCCACACTCCACACTCTACACTCTACAGTCTCAGCGTCTCCGTCTCGAACCTCCCGAATCGTTTGGGCCTAAGTCTCCGCGCCCGGCGTGGACTTGCGCCCTTTCGCCGCCGACAGCTCTGATTCTTGCGCCACTACCGGCTCGACGAAACGTCCTAAGCGACCGCCGAACCTCGCAAGTTACGACGTTTCTCTCCGGGACCAATCGCCAGTCATTAAGGCGCTCTTATCGCATATCTGAACGTTGATTTTATGGTTATCCTACGTCTGTGTGTTTATTATCAGGGACGGATTGAGGCTGAGGATCGCCGAGGGGAGGGGGGAATTTGGAAAGGGTTTTGCATTTTTACGGCAGCAGAAAGGCATCGCGCAATACCAATTATTCGGTCTACCCCATTCGCACCTCCACACTGGAGCGAATCGCCTTGTTTCTTCTGAGAATCGTCTGTTTCGTG
Source organism: Drusus annulatus (assembly GCA_022651775.1). Lineage (NCBI taxonomy): Eukaryota > Metazoa > Arthropoda > Insecta > Trichoptera > Limnephilidae > Drusus > Drusus annulatus. The sequence continues at coordinate 281,757 of JAGWCC010000283.1, forward strand.
GGGGATAATGTTTCATGAAAGCATTAAAATACGCGATTGGAGTAATGAAAATGTTATAACAATAATTGAGGATCAAATCAAAATACCAATCAGGTTTTAGTGTAAAATATCTCATAAAAAACTTTAACATAAGTTCTGATTGCAGACGATTTTCATTAAATAGGTTAGAATAAGTTTTATGTTTAAATTTATACTATTAGTAGACACTTTAATAAGGTTATAAATAATGTCTAGTAGCCTATTTTTGTTATATGGGTATTGGTAATTGGTAACCGTTGGATTATATACATTATGCAAACAACGGAATAATTAAATGACACCCCTCCCATCTTTTTTAAAACATGCAAATTTTGAAAATTTCCTTTTTTTCGAATATTATAGGGATAAATTTTCGAATTGTGACTTACCTATTTTGTCATTTTAATAATAAATAATAATATTTGGATGATTTTTGCCGTTTTTGTGGAAAATCACCCTCAAGGGGCTTTTTAATTTTTTAATTAGTTTTTAGTTTATACATTTGTTTATTATTTGACAGAATCACCATATCATAATAAACTAAGAATGTACACCTCTCCAGTGACGACTCCTGAGGTGTGTTTTGTTGATTAAAAAAAAAAATTAAAAATTGATAATGTTGTAGCCGTAAAACTTTTTTTTATTTCAAAAAGTTTTTTTATAAAAAAGTTTTTTCAGTTTTTGTGGGTCATTGACCCAACAAAAAACAACAAAACTCAAAAATAACAAAAAAATGAATTTGACAGTTTTGCCTGCGTTTATTATTTTTTTTTTTATTTAGTTGTTAGCATTTGTTTATTATTTGACAGCCTGCGTGGTCGGGGGGTAGGACGCCCGACTACGAACCAAGAGATTGAAGGTTGTTGCCAATAAATTAAATTTAATTAATGTATGCCGTAACACATTTAATTTATTTAAAAAAATATATTTAGTGTATTTGCGGCACGTTCCAGAGTGGTAGTTACTCATGGTATCGCCCTGGTGAAAGACCAACATTCAGAATTGAAACGTTGCTTGGAATGGCTTTAGCCGTGTTTGGCGACCAGACCTGAATAGCCAGGTACTTTACAACCTTTCTCTTCCCCAACTCCTTTCCTTCCCCACTACCTTCAGCCTTACAACATACCCCGATTGAGAATGCCATAGTCTCATTGGCTCTAGACGGTTGGGAGCAGAGACTTTTGTGCGATTTCACTATAAATTAAAAAAAAAGATAAGTGATTATTTGTAAAATAGATCAATTACTAATATATTTTTTAATAATTTAAATGGGTCATTTGACTTCAAAATGCACTATACAAATGAACAGAATATTATTGATAACATTATCAAAATTTATAACATTATCACCATTATCTGTTCCTCACTACGAAAAATAAAAAAATACCTCCGATATACTTTATTTTAAATTTGCTCTCTAACTAACTAACTAACCATCACGCCGTTTCCCCGCAAGGGTAGGCAGAGAGGACGGACCGCCATACAACTCTGTCTTGGCACACACTTGTTCTATATAATATATATATAAATATCTAAGAATAAGCTAAATTTGAAGTTAAAAAACGGCGCTTATGTCCTGCCAGAAGTGACCTGCCAGGTAAGTATGTTGCTGTATATTTATATAAACTAAGAATTAATATTAAGTAGAAATTAAAATTTGTACAGCGCCCTTGAAGTGATTTTTCACAAAAACGGCGCTATACAAATTATCTAATTATTATTATTATTATTATTAGAGGTAGGTACCTAATAATCTTACTCGAACAACAAAAAAGCGTTATGAATAAAAACACGAGGACGACATCTTTTGGAATATTAAAAGGTATTTTTGGATGGCGTTTGCATGTTCAATTTTTTGCTAATTTCCCGAATCTGTCGAGGTGCCACACCCCCTCAAGCGATATATTGTGAGCTTCCATAGAAAACACGCCTCGGACTGCATAGTTAGTAGGCCGTAAGCAGTACCTACTCACACTCGAGTGTACCATCACTATTCACGTCGGAGGGATTCAGCACAAAAAGAGCGCGACGCGTCACAAAGCCAGAAGTCAATTGACCGGGAAGCTGGGCCCAGAACCAGAAAGAAAAAAGTCCACAAAGGCCTTGTCTTGCTGACTACTGGCACCGCCATTACCGCGTTTTGTTGTGGGTAACTGATTTTTATTTTCTACATTTCAGCAATGATGCGCAGCAAAAACTGCATTAATAACGGTACTTACCTACCGGAAACGTCATCGTTTTTAATTTATTTTTATTCGGAATACAAAAGTGACTGGCGCCGCCTCTCACACAGCGATAAAAAATCATTTAATTATTTAATACTAGTTGCTATACGTGAAAAATCACGGGATGTAACTTGACTTGCCAAAAAAAAAGGTTACTTTAATCCACCCATTTCAAATATAGAATAATGTCTGCTGAAATAATTATAGGTAAGCATTTTATTAGATGGATAAGAATTTTTACATGATTGTTTTTTAAATTTGATATTTCAATTAATATCAGTTACAAATTTGAAAATTTCACACTCTAGCGAACACATAGTTTCAAAGGAAATTGTTTACAATCAATCACTTTAAAACTTACAATTTATTTCACATTTTTAGTTCCAGATTCCTGAAACATTTTATGGAGGACTGAACGCTGTTGGCGCAAATAAGAAATTGTCCGAAGAAGCGAAGCTAGCAGTCCACAATGGAGTGTTTATACCAACCCTGATGTATAGCAGTGAGGCTTGGAACTGGCAGAGGAAGGATGAAAGTAGACTGAACGCTGTGGAAATGAGATCCCCGAGACGTATGTGCGGTAAAACAAAACCATGTGTGACCGTATTAAAAATGTGGATATCCGGAAAGAATGCAAGTCTGATGTGAGCGTAATGAATAGGATCAAGAAAGGGACGCTTAGATGGTTTGGGCATGTAGAGCGAATGAACGAAGAAAGGAGTGTGAAAAGAATATACGATGCGAAAGTGAATGGAAGAAGAAGTCGAGGACGCCCGAGGAAGACATGGCACGATCAAGTAAATCAAATACTTGAATCGGGTCATGTGAAGAGTCAGAATAAAAAGAAGAGAATGTATGAGACGGTATATGAATGCGAATGAAGCAAGGAGTGTGTGCCAAGACAGAGTTACATGGCGCTCTGTCCTCTCTGCCTACCCCTCCGGGGAATCGGCGTGATGGTTAGTTAGTTAGTTAGTTAGCTAACACATTATATTGCACTTTGAATTTAACAAGTGCCTACTTATAAGTGCATAGATTCGATTTACCGACATCAAAATATTTACTCACCTAGTAAGTCTTTCTCACAAGTGATTCTTGACAATACTGTGAAACATTTTCATTTTGTTCGTTTGGTGACCAGGTCTAAATAGCCAGGTTCTTCCCAACCTTCCTCTTCCTTATCTCCTTACCTTCTCATCTACCTTCAGTCTCTCAACATTACCCCAATTGGGAACGTCACATTTGTACTGGCTCCAGACAGTTGGGAGCGTCTCGAGCGGTATTCACTAATATTTTTTTTTTTTAGATACCTGATTTGAATAAAACTGTAATTAATACAAGCGTCAATTAAATATTTATACTGTAAGCAGCGGAAGTCATCGATGCTTTATTAACTAACCAACTAAACCATCACGCCGTTTGCCGCAGGGGTAGGCAGAGATGATGGACCACCACATAAATCTGTCTCGGCACACGTACATACTCAAGGGCATTGGAAACATAATTCGTTCCGGAAACGTGTTTTTAATCCAAAACACTCGTACATCAAACCAATTTACCCACAACAAATAATGATTCGTTTCGAAACTTTGAAATATCCATAAAAATATAATTTTAACAGAATATGTTTTGTACTTTTTTATTATTTAAATTTATTATTAAAGTATATACCTATATGTAATCGAATTCATAAATTATTCACTTTATTTCGGATTTTGTGTTATTTTGCCACTGTCCGAAGCGCCATTGAGGTGATAATTTCACAAAAATGGTGGTATATAAATTTTCCAATTATCATTATTATTATTTTATTTTTTTTTTAAGAAAGACAAAACATTCCCTGATTACGAATGACCTGACAATATTTGAAAAACTCCTACCGCCATCAAAATAAGCGGAAGATGTTGCTTGTGGAATGATGAAGGACTTGGCTAGTAGTGGAATTGAACCCAGGTCGCCGGGGTGGGAATCCGCCGCGTTTGTCCACTCAGCTACTAACCGGTCTTTTATTGACTCGTTACATTGTTGTTGAACAGGTTCATCGCTCGCACTTATTCAGATGGTGCTTTTTTAACGAATTTTCTTTGTTGATTAAGTTAAAATTGATTTTAAAATGTCGCTCATCTTGCGAAAAAACTAGCTAACCGAGTTATTCGCAGTCGGAAGTCACACCGTATTTGATTAATTGATATTTAATAAGCTGACATAAATCCTGAAATCAAAATACATAGGTGAAAAATCAATTAAAAATGTTCTTTATGATTTAAAAAATGATAATAATACCTAGATAATTTGCATTTCACCGTTATAATGAAAAATCACCGCAAGGACGCTGTAAAAATCTCAATTTCTAGTTTCCACTTTATCAATATTTATATTTAATCTCTGAAATATTAACATTTATTTATTTTTTGTACAGAGATAATAATAACATACTTTTCTAGCAGGTCACTTCAGAAAAACATAATTATTTTAGTAATTTCTAGTTTGTAGAAAGATACAGTTTCGCAATCAGAGGAGATTATATTTACAAAATTACACAACATATAGTTGGTATTTATCAAAATTAGTTACGATATTTACTGTTAGATTTTAGAGCATGAGATCAAATTTCAAAAAAGAAAAATGTCTGAATTTGTAGAACAGTTAGAGGGATTTACTTATATGGTCATGATATTCTAAGAAGAAAGACTTAAATAGTTTTTCAAAAAGAGCAATTCTACTTTTTAAACTTAAAAAAAAAATGTTTGAAATTTGTATTGTGGACATTGTGGTCGTAGCTTTACAATAGATCACGTCATCGCTAAGACCTGGTGGGAGTGGGTACACGCACATTCGCATAGGTAAGTATGCGCATTGTCAATCAGTCGTAAGGTTATGGTAGGTCAAACAAATTTCGCGTTTAGCGATCCAGTGGCGGCTCGTAGATTAGCGCCTGTGAAAAAGGCGGTATAGTGTTGTACTAGCCGAAAATGATTTTTTTTTTTTTCAAGAATTTATTTTTTGTATGAAATTATAGGAAATTTTTAGTTATTGGTGCACTGCAATTTCAGAAAATCCTTCATACAAAAAATTGAAATTTCGAAAAAAAAAAAATTTTCGGAAAAAAATCAATAATGACGTTTTTTTTAAGTTAATCTAGTGTGTCTAGCCGCCATGGATCCAGTAGCTGGTAGATTACCGTATGTTCCGGTATAGTGTTACTCTAAAGGGTCGGTTTAAACTAGAAATTAATATCTAATATTGATAGAAAATAAAATCTGTACAGCGCCCTTGCCCAAAAGAAAAAAATAATTTTTAATCACAAGAACGTGTGCTATCATGGGACATGCAAGGTAATATGTTCCTATATTTATTAAAAAAAAGAATTTAAATGTAATAATAGAAAATAAATTAATTTTGAGGTGATTTTTTCACAAGAACGAACTAAAATCATCCAAATATTATTACTATTTAAAAAAAAACAGCTTTAAATGTAATGATAAATTAATTTTAATTCCAAACAAACTAATTGTAACTTAATGTGGTTGTGAATACGAAAATTGGTCTAAAGCCGAACTCCCCCCTCCCTTTATAGCGTGACGAGTAGATAGCCTTAATTCCTGCACAGGTACTTGTTGAATATATGATATTTTATTGGGGACGGGTAAAGGAAATTGTTACCACTCTTAATTTTTTACCAATCACTTAACATGATGATGACATTAAATAATATAATGTACATAATTACCGATTCAATGTACGTGAGTGAGTTGTAAACATGGTGAAATAAACGTAATCAATTGTAATTTACGAGTTTTTTTATTTATTTCTGAAGAAGTCGAAATTTTCTCAAAGTCCTTGTGGTTTAATGATTTTTTTAACGACCCTTGAAAAGAAGCACAGTGTCGACATAAAATATACACTACCGTATAATTAAGAGTTGTTGCGAACAACACATAGTATTGTGTGTATTGGTGTATTTTTACTAAACCTCCGGTTGACGTGTTATTGCCAATGATGTGTTCGTCTATAATTAGTGATGGTATCAGTCATGTTTGAAATTAATGTATTTGTGAGTGCGTGAATATGAATCACAAAAGTTTTTGAGAAAACAGCCTTTTGTCTTGCCAGCAAAAGAGAAAAAAGTATGCATTTGTATTAGTATTTTGGATATTCGAAAAGGTTTGAAAAGTTTTGACAGTGTGTCCTTTTTATTCATTAGTTCGAACAAAACTAAAGCAACCGAAAGTTTTTTCTTTTTTTTACAAATATATTTACCGGGTTTTTCTTTTTTGAAGTCGATAAACAAGTTTTAACGTGTTTTATGCATGCTATGCATCTATCATCTCAGGTAAGTACTGTATTCGACTCAAGATTTGCTACGATACCCATACCAACGAAAGTGCATCGTTCAATAATTGTCAAAATATTTTTACCTGACCAAAATAAGTATATGTTTCACTTTTTAACCTTGTTAGTTGAGGATCAAAATGATAAATTTATAATATTAACCATAAATTAAAATGTACAATTATTAATGGTTGGTAACACTCTTACTAGATTAGAACCCAGATTTGTTAATGTAAAAATATAGCTAAATCTCTAACTCACACGATTCAAAATATGTTTTCATGAGTTGGCATGCCATTAAAATGGTACCGACTTGTCAACCAAAAAAAAAACCTCTTTAAAATGCCTTTTTTCCATATCATTTAATATCAATTAGTTTTTTTCAAAAATTTCGATTAAAATTTAATTTCCAACCAAACATATCACAAAATAATATTTAAAAACTAGTGTAAAGCAGGCGTTATACCTCGCATATTTTGCTGATACTTTGAAGCGTACGAAATCTAATAGGTTTCAAATATGTCAATAATAATAATATTTGGACGATTTGTAAAGCGCCGTTTTTGTGAAAAATCACCTCAAGGGCGCTGTACAGATCTTACTTTCTAATAATGATTTTCCTTTTTTTATTTTTCAAGTTGATAATAACATTTTTGTGAAAATAGCTTATTTGATTAACTCTCAAACTGTTGGATCCGAAGCTGCGATAAAACACCGAATGTGTTTTCAGCTTCAGATGAATTTGGAAAATAGTGGACTGTAAACGATAAACTAAAACTACTTGACGGAAGTGTCTAATTGTAGTTTGTGGAAAGATTATGGAATAAAGGAATAATGGGAAACCATTCACTCACCGATGTAGTTGGTGTTGAAAGTTCTTGAATTATTGTTACATAAATGTATAATTTACGAAATGAATTCGCAGCACTTAATTAAGTCTTCGTATTCATAAAATACCACATTTATTTTACATTATTTGGAGAGCAAAACAACTAAACCGACGAACAAGCGAAAAACGTTCGGGCAACACGTTTTTTCAGACCAAAACTCTTCTGTTTTGACTGTCAATTGTTTAGAACACGGTGTTGTTGAATACGGAATAGCGAAATGGTTGAATAGGTAGGGAACTTGGGTGGAAAAATATCAAGGTAAGAACTTAACAATTTATCACTTTGAAATTCAAAACTAACTTTCCGACTAAGTTTTCCTCCTTTAAAAAACAAAAATTGGAATAATTATAGACTAGTGATTACTTTTAGAAATAAAAAATACACAATTTTTTAGTACCGTAAAACAAACAAAAAAAAATCTTTTAGATTAAATAAATAAAAATCTAAAAATAAGCGCGTAAAGGTTAAATAAGTGACTGGGAAAATATGTGACTATGGAAAATTAGTCGAGACTATAAAAAAATTACTACGGTAAATATTATTTTCGATTACCATAATTATCTTGTTTTAAAACCTTCATCGGAAAATTTTCCTGAAGTAATCTGAAACGTCAAGTATCCGCAATTTAGCATGTTTAAATTAATTGATTTAATTGTATTCACATATTTTATTTCTGTTTTAGCTTCACTTTAAAGCAATTTACTGATTTTTACATAGATATTTTTAAAATCCCGTAAAATATAATTTATTAGAATCACACTTTTGATTTTTTTACTGGCGTAATAGCTGAAAATACACCAGTTTTAATAAGCGGTACCTGCATATTGATGAAAATTAAAATCTTTCGAAAATCAAAATTTTACTTCTTACTAAGTATGCAACTGGTGTTAGGCGTATATCAATTGTTAACACATTTTTATAAACGTATTTTGTTAAACTTTATTTTTTGGCAAATATTAGAGTTTGTATAAAATTATTACGTGTTCAAAAAATCACATGTCTGTCGTTTTACCTTAGCTGCTAATTAATATACTTAGTTGACAAATTAAATCTGTATTATTAAGTTTATCCACGGAAATTTTGGCGTAATATCCAAAACAAGATCGTAACCAATACGTAAGTGTCATCCAAACATTGGTAAATATTGTTAAGTTTGTGTTTATACGAATTCATTGAGTTGTGATGATTTTTATACTCTGTGAAAAAATGGGCAATCCTTGGGTAGTTTCAGCATTTTTTTACGGATCGTAATATTTAGAACACGTCAAGTGGGAGTGTTGTGTTTGTTTGACAGGAATTTTAATAGAAGGCGTTCCGAAGAACTAGCATCCTCGATCCCTTCAGCACTGATGCACACCCGGAAGACACACCGAATGCGTGCCCAACATTTGTACGCGGCCGACATTTTCCGCATGAGAACAGGCCGGTTTTGCGATTCGTTATTGCGCTCAACAGCCCGGCTGTGAAATTGTTTGCTGGCTTTAGTTTTTCCTCCGTCTTCATCACGGGTATCTTCAATACCCAAGTTCACTTCTCCCTTCCCTTAAAATTATCAAAGACAACTCCTGTGTTTAATTTTTTAACTAGATTTTTCTATGCTACAATAATGGCTAGAGGAGATAAGGGCCACTTCCTGGCTGGAACTCCCAAACATTTGATAATTGCCATCTCTAATTTACAGAAGCAACGTAGGGGTATGCTGAGTCTGTTTTACAGGTATTTCAATGTAGCCTGCTCAATGAGCAAGCAGCATTGTTTCCCTGCGCGCCGGTGCACGTGCGTGCAACTCGCTGGACAGAAGTTGAACACTCGTTCACAGTTAATATCGGCTTTATAAGAACAGGTCGTTTCCCCGACTCGTTTTTGTGTGAGTCAGTCTATATGTGGAATGAGCTACCAGCATCTGTATTGCCTCCTTCATTTGATCCGGTCTCTTCAAGACCCGAATTGACAAATCCCTCTCCTGCAGGCCCTTCCTTCATCCGTCTCACAAAGTTGTCTAGCCAACAGAGGTGCTCTTGTAAGCTAGTGTCACAAAACTTTTTTTTTTTTTAAATTATCATCCTGGCAATTAGATTGAGATGTTTCTTAACCGTTTTTTATGCTGTAGAAACGAGATCCCTGAGGCGTATATGCGGTAAATCCAGATATAACTGTTTTAAACATGTGGATATCCGGAAACAATGCAAGTCTGGTGTAAACGTACTGAAAAGGATTAAGAAAGGGACGCCTGGATGTTTTGGGCTTATACAGCAAATGAACGAAGAAAGGAGTGTGAGAGGAATATATGACGCGAAACGTGAATAGTGGAGGAAGTTGGAAACGCCCGAGGGAGACATAGCACGATCGAGTAAATCAATTACCTGAATCGGGCCATATCAAGAGTCAGAATAACAGAAGAGTATGTATGAGACGATGTATGAATGTGAATGAAGCAAGAAGCTTGACCTCCCCCTGCGGGGAGCCGGAGGCGTGATGGTTAATTAGTTATTTCTTACATGTTCCTATCTTTCCAAATTTGTGTGTTTTTTTGTCAAACTTTAATAATATTTCAGATAAGTCTATGAGTGACCGATTAGATTATTTTACAGTCACTGAAAGCTCGGTTCTAGTTCCGTGTTACGTTAGGTTAGGTTGTCGATTATGATTTATTTTTTTTTTCATTTTCTAGATTCTTATTTATCATTAAGTGATGAATCATTTAAAGTTACTGACTCTAATTCTCGTTACTTATACCAATAGAACGGTGCTATGCGCCTTACTTTGTTACCTTATGTGGGTGGAAAAATACTTTTACGTGACTATTGAATTTAAATTCAGGAGTTTACGTAGGGAAAAAATATGTTTCTAAAAACCCTACAAAAATTGCATGAAATTACCGGATCATCAGAGCGTCCTCTCCTTCTCGACACAGCACTATGGCATATATACATAAATCTGTGTGTTGAGTGGAGATCGGGAAGGTGTTCGTCTATGGCCTATGTTTAGGAATTCCACCGCATTCGCCATGGTAATAGGGAAAACCTTATAGAAAACCCTATACTCGATTATGAGAATAATATAATACAAAGGTTACATCTCACAGCTGTGTACGTTTACAAACATGCTTTTCCATAGTTCGTAATGAATCATTTGGCCCCACGGACATTTCTCACATAAATTCACGTTAAGTTTGATTGCGACATAATATTAAAAACGCTATCCCAACGCGCTTGAGCGATGCTAAAATTCATAAATCACTATTTCAATAAACGAAAACAGTAATACGCGCAGAGGCGTGCACTCCATATAGGAACATAAGCACTGCCTACCCTGCCGTACTATCATACAAATATAAATAATCTACACTTTCAAAAATAAGCGCCAAGTTCAGGCAATCGCACCGCCGCGAGCGCCACACCGACCGTCCTACTATGACGTGTCAAAAGCAGTAACTACATATCGTCGTCAACGCGAAAATACCTCATACTCGTATATGTCAAAAGCGCCATTGTTCGGGAGGGAATTAAAAATTGATTTTTGAGAGTTACAGATTGTGTTTTGAGACATCTTAAATGCGCTTTGTAGTTTTAGATGCAATAATGTATTTTCACCAGTAAAAACACTAAAACTTGAAGTACAAATTGAAACTCTACGCAATGTCATATTTAACTCATGTTTGTAGAGTTGACCACATAGGAGGCATTTTCGCATCGACGACGAAATGCCCAAACGCCGCCAACGTCAGAATAGATTATTCTATGTTCACCAGAATACACAAAATATGTATGCATGTATGCTGTGAGCTGTGTGCGCGTTCAAGTTGGTATTTTGTGTTTGTATCTTTGATGTCTAGGCAGTGCTTTTACAGAACAAATGCAATTACAATCAACGATATCTGTTGATACCTATCTTTACCATCGATTAATCCGCTGTTTTTTTCTATTGCCTACCCTGATCAAAAACTCTGTGTACGCCACTGAATACGTGTATCGTTATAATTATGTTAGGGTCCACCATCTTGTTGATTCCGCGCCTCTTATTACGTATTATTATTATTTCACAGATGTTTTTAAATTTTGTTTTGATTTGTTTTTCTTGGGGATTCGCGTGATTTACTTCTCATGACACATTTCTGGGAACTGAGTGTCATGTTTTGTCCATAATTCTTCCGATCTGGAATTCGACTTCTGTTTTATTTCAAAAACTTAATTTAAATATACCTTCTGTGCAGTAATGCAATAGGATTGAGATCACAGATGTGGATATTTAATGCGTTGTTGCTTTAGGTAGGTACTGTATATGATTATCTTTCTTCGCAAATATTTTTAGATAATTATTACTAAGGCTGGACTGTTATTTTTTTATTCAATTATTTCCCATAGTTTCCATAGTATCCCCGGCGGGGCGTCATAGCGATTTTTAGATTCCTAAAGCTGTTTTCCTATCGAACCTGCGTGTTTTTTGTAGGATATACAGATTCTAGAAAGAGGCAACTCATGTCTACCCACCACAAAGACATATTTATTTCATTAATTATGTTACTATTTGATTTGAATAATTTTACTGTATTTTTTAGATTACTCACTGTATTGTATACGACGTATACACATGTCTCTATAATTATAATTGAAAAATTATTTGCAATTTTTTTATACCATCGTTTTTTGTGGATGTAAATTGATCTTGAGATGCTATTTTACAAAAATGGGGCAATACAAATTGGCCAAGTATTATTTCATTATTATTATATAAATGTTCAATTTTTTTTATTTATTCACTCTACTTTATTATTGTATTTTTCTTGATTTGACAACTCTATAAGGTAAACTTTTTCATTATGCAGGACTTTTTTGTAAAATTTCTTCTTTATCTTCTAGTAAATATTACCTTTTGACATTTTATTTTGAAAAGTGATGTTTTATTTTTTCAGTTTTCTATTTTCACGACCAAATCGCTAGAATTGTAGGTTTCCAGTGAATACCATTCTTGAATAGTAATCTTTTAAATTCTTTGCGAAATCAATCATGAAAAAGCCTTCGCTGGTTTTGAAACTGCATCTTTTATCGACATTTTAGTATGTTTTTTCGTAGAATTTGAATGATTACAGTTTAAAAAAATGTATTCACTGGAAACCTTAGACATTTTCCTAACTACTCATAAAAAAATTACAAATAAATCATTTGTAGTATTGCTTGTATTAGAAAGCCGCAAAGTAACGTTTAGCGCCATTTTGAAATGAAGCAGGTAGTGTTATGTGTTTGCAGAAGGCGGCGGGCGGTGGGCGGCGGGCGAAGGGCGGCGGGGATGGGCGAGCCCGAGGAGAGCGCCGAGCTGGCGGGCCCGGAGCACGCGGGCACGGGGCCTGGCTCGGAGGGCAGGGGCGGCGGCGGCGCCGACGTGAAGGTGTCCGCCGGGGCGGGCTGCATGGCGGTGCAGTCCCTCCAGGCGCTGCAGCGGCTGCGCGAGGACCGGCTGCTGTGCGACGCCATGGTGCGCGCGCACGACGGCATCGCCTTCCCCGTGCACCGCGCCATTCTCTCTGCATCCAGCTCTTACTTCTTGTAAGTATCAAAACATATTTTTTCCTAAAAACCATGATCCATGTAAAACTAAGATTCCATCGTATCTACTGAAGTACGTGCTCTCTGTTTGGTCACCATACGCAAGGCTGGTTCTGTGCAGGCGCAATTGGATCAATCTGCTCTAGGTGGTGAATCGCCAAGGCGCTGATAGTACCTAGTTAGTGCAAAACATATATGTTATGTAAAATGAAAAAACCAAACCATTTATGGACGGAAATTTAACCCGTAAGTTTCCGGCCCGACGGCGCGGAATAAAAATCCGCGCCTCTGGTCTTACGAGTATACTTGATACGAGTTGGTACCAATCTTCTGTTCGAACGATAATTATACTTATTTGCGCCCGTTTGACTCGGGGCCAGATCTGACCATAGGAAGCAGCATTCGTCTAACTTCGGATGTGATTTATGTTGCACTTGCTAGTTACATCTATTAGGGTTGATCAGAATCAGAGCTTCAGTGCGGACTGCCAGCCACGTTTTATTTGAAGACTGTTTGATTAGTTACTGTTGCATTCATCCCACCAAATGAACTTCTTGCACTCATCCTCAGCTATCCTATTCGTCATGAACGTATTTCCCAAATGCGCAAACTCATCCTTGCTTGACACCACTTATGAAAGAATGATTTTAACATTATTTATTTATTTAACAAGATATCATAAAAACAGTAGTTCACCAAATACATTAAGAGTGAATGATATAAAAATATATTGTAGATACACGCATAGTGTAAAAAAAAGAAATTAAACATTTATGTACATCTTACATATATACAAGGAATTACATATCCAAAGGAGTTATATAAGTACAAACTGAAGTAGTGTGACGCACTATACATGATATAATGATGCAAATAAAATTAGCAATGAAAAACAAAAAAGATAAGATAAAAGAAAGGTTCATTCTTATACACATATTATGAGATAATCGTTGAATTGGCAAGTGCAAAAAGGAGTGTAAAAAAAATTATATTTATTTTATTTAAGATTATGTACATCGTTATGTACCTAACGGTCACTCTTGTACGTAAATAGAGAAATAATGACAGAACTCTATATATGTGCATCTAAATATATCTAAGGTAGATGCAGCTTCATTGAATAGTTCCATCGCTTTATATATTGACGTGTTTTTGTATGAGGAAGTTCTGACTTTCGGTGTGTAAAACGTCACATGATGCCTCGCACGAATATAATTATTTGGGGCAAATAAGTTGATCTTTTTTAGTATACATGGGTTATAAATACCTCCAGAAATCAGCTTATAAAAATGTTTACCCAAAAACATCTTCCGGCGGGCTTGCAGGGTGTGAAAATCTAGCATTCCACAAAAAAATAACGAAGAGAACAAAAACGGGTAATATGTATACCTACTCCCTCATGTATAAGTAACGCATAAACCTCTTTTTTATATTAGTAACCATTTGTTCAAGGGCTCTGTTTACGACCACCCTCCACTCCCGCGAGAAGAGCGACGTGACCATCGAGGGAGTGAGCTCGGAGATGCTGCAACTTCTCATCGAGTACGCCTACGTGCGCAAGGTGACCATCACGCAGGCCAACGTGCACGGGCTGCTGGCCGCCGCCGACTACCTCTGCTTCCTGGACGTGCTGCAGCTGTGCTGCGACTACCTGAGGGCGGCCCTCCGCCCGGACAACTGCCTCAGCACGATGCTCTTTGCGAGGTTCTCTTTGCGATTGTTATATGAAATGCTATATGATACGAATGTACTACCCCAGCACTCGTATTCTGATTCGACACAGAGTGCACTGAATTTTCAGGACTCAGAACACGTGCTCTAAAACGTGTCTTACAACACAATGACATCCAGAGGCGGCTCGTGACTTTTTAGTGTTCTAGAGTGCTGAGATTTAAAAATATGACGTTATGGGTGTTGTTGTAGCCGAAAATGTGTGTTTTTTTTTCTATGTAGATTTTTCAGTTTTGTTTGTACGACAGTACATCGTCTTATACGGCGTTCCCTATTCGTTGATGTAGAATTTACTATGTTCCTGTATCTATTTTTGTTACATACACACATATTCTTTTGGATGTCTATCTTTGTCACACATCACCAATGTTTGAATGAAAAAAATACTGGAAACGAATGTGTGTTTGTTGTTATTCAAAGACAATGACGTATCTATATGTTTATAACTTGGAGTAACGATATAAGGAGGTATGGCTAATATTTTTACCCAACCTATACAAATTTGTGATAAATCACTTCCTCCGGTTTTTTACGTCGTAAACCACGAGAGAAAAAGAGATAAAAAGTCAACACATAATATCGCAGCACTGCTAAGTATTTAAGGATGTTTTCCGTCCGCGCTAACTTCACATCATCGATTATATCACAGCATAACTTACGTCAACGGATTTTGAGGTTATTTGCGTTGATCAAACTACTTGCAGTGGTTATACAAATTAATCAAACATGATGGTGATATGTGCTATGCGTGAATGTTCAAATAAGACCAAACGAAGATTATAAAACATCACTTTTCCGAGGTATTTTAACAGTTTAAAATGTTTTTGAAAGAACTTTAGTATTTAACATTTTTAATGATATAAAGACATAAAATCAACGAAAAGCTTCCATCATTATTTAGGCGAACTTTATTTTACTAGTGTTTGTAGCTGTATATTTATATAAACTAAAATTAGTGTTTGTACAGCTTGAGGTGATTTTTCACGGCGCTATACAAATTATCCAAATATTATTATTATTGTGTGATATTTTGACTTTATAAATCATTTATAAGGTGTATTGATATTTGTTTGTTAAATGCGTTCAAATTATGTTTATTCAAAATGTCTGAATTCCATGTGGGCGGTAAATAATAGGCTATCCAACATATTTTAACATATCTTTGTCTCTTTCTATCGAGTCAGTATAAAGTCAACCGTCCTGACTACACTGCTTACCAAAGGTACCTCTCCATATCCTTCAAGATTTGTAATGATAATTCTGCAAAATGATTTTGAAATACGCACTTACCGCAGGCAGTATTGCTGCAAGGAACTGGAGCGCGACGCGCGCCGCCACGCGCTGCGCCACTTCGTGGAGGTGGGCACGACGTGCCCGCAGTTCGTGAAGCTACCGGCCGAGGAGGTGCGCGCGCTGCTGGCCGAGGACGAGCTGAACGCGCGCACCGAGGAGGCCGTGTGGGACGCGGCGCTGCGCTGGGTGCAGCACGACCCCACCACGCGCCGCCATCACCTCGTGGGGCTCATGGCCAACATCAGGCTGGGCCTGCTGGACACGCAGGTACTATTATATTCAACAACGTATAGCCTACAAATCACATGGAGCTATCGCGAGATTCGGTAAGTCACGTATACTCGTATACTGTGATGAGCTGGTCATGTTGAATGAATGCCAGAGTGGTAGATACTGTTAGGCCTAGCACGCGCGGCTGATTTTAGTCACGGCAACAGTTTCGTCACCATCTCCAAATCTATTGGAGTTTTGCGTACGCAGCGACGTGACATTGGGGTAAATTTTTTTTTTCCACTGGCCGGCGACTTTTGAGTGACGAAACTGTCACCGTGTCTGTAGAGAGTACTTTTGTATGGGCGCATGGGTGACAAAATGTCATTCGGTGACTCATCCGCCTGTTCGAAATCCATTGCCGGAATGAAAGGGTGACGGGTGACAGTCACTCACCGTGTGCGTGCTCGATTGGAAGACAGTGACAGTGACGAAACTGTTGCCGTGACAAAAGTCACCCGTGCGCGCCTGGCCTTAAGTATCGCTCTGGTGAAAGACCGCCATTCAGGATCGAAACGTTGTTTGAAATGGCTTTAGCCGTATTTGGTAACCAGATCTGAAGGGCCAGATACTTACCATCCTTCTTCTTCTCCATCTCCTACCCCTCTCCACTACATTCAGCCTCACGACATCCCAATTGAGGATGCCATAGCCTCACTGGCTCTAGACGGTTGAGAGCAGTTAGGACTCTTGTGCGGTATTTAACTATAAAAATCTTCACTCTTGTATCACGCAGTTGTTGCTTGAATTATAGCTATTATTATAGTAGTAGCTGCCTTCGTGTATTACCAATACTCCCTCCAAATCACAATTCCCTCCACAGTGAGGGTTCATTTCACGTCTTTTGACGATGCGAAGACCGGCGAGGTGAGACGAGCATCTACTACACGCTCGTGCTTCGGCAATGATGTCCTTCGGGTAGTCTCCTCAAGGAGCTTATAGCAGGCATTACAGATCCATTCCACCTTGCAGGTATTCCTAGAGCGAGTGAAGAACCACCCCTACGTGGCGGGCAACGAGTCCTCGCGCCCTATCATCATTGAGACCCTGAAATTCATGTATGACCTAGAAACTATTGGGCAGCGCGACGGTGAGGTGGCCACGCCGCAGCTGGCGCGCCCCCGCGTGCCCCACGAGGTGTTGTTTGCCATCGGCGGCTGGAGCGGGGGCTCGCCCACCGCTTTCATCGAGACCTATGACACGAGGGCTGACCGATGGATCAAGGTACGCTATTGGTAGTCTAATCTAACCTAACACAACCCAAATTTATCAAATCTAGAATAAAGTAGCCTAATTCAACCCAACCTAACCTATATTTTAAAATGGAGACATTGAAAGAACGTCGAGACAAAAATGTCGTCAAATTTCTTTACAAAATTATAAATAACCACGTAGAATCTTCCCTTTTATCCACAATTAAATTTAATACTAATCCCCGTCATTTAAGAAACCTCGAAACTTTTAACATTCCTTTCAAAAAAACTAATTTAACCTTCTTCCAACCTCTTATGCAAACGTGTCGACTGCATAACATCCACTGTAGTGGCAACATTAATGAACATGGTACGAACAACGAAATTGATATATTCTCCAACTCACCTTTTAGGTTTAATCAAATCTTAAATACCATTTTTACTCAAAAATAAAACAGAAAAAGGTACACACATTTACAATTTTTTAAGGTAATTTTATGTTTTTTAATGTTTTTTTCCAAAATTTAAATTTGTGTTGACAATTCTTTTTATAAACGGTTGCTTTCCTTATTTTTCTATTGTTTTTATTAGTGTAATATAGTGTATTTCTAATTGCATGATGGGAATATTTTGGAAATGGATTGATGACCTACCATTTATTTTGTATCTGTCAGTATGTATGTAATGTTGTCACTCGGTCAAATGTTCCAAATAAAGAAATAAAATCTAGTCAATTCTAACCCAATCTAATTTTATGCAACCACAAAATTGTTGGTTTGCTTCATCAATATCTGTGTAAAATTACCAAACGCGACATTGTTTACTGTTGACCGTGCAGGTGGCTTAAAAGGAAAATAACTTTAGCTGTTGAATAAATATATTTGTGGAGAAATATTGTAGATATATACCTGTATTGGGAGTTGGGAAATCGCGCGACCTTATTATTTTAAAACTTTTGGAAAATTACGTCTGTGAAAGGTTTTTATTATTTATTTATTTCAACGGCTCCATAGTAACTTTTAATACAATGTATGAAGAGTAAAAGCGAACATAAATAATAAAGATAAAACAACCAGTTAAAAAGATTACATAAAACATGAGGTACAACAATGTATTGTAAAAATAAAAGAAGTCAATTCGATTTTTTTGTGTTTTTCCTTCATCAATATTTATATAACTGCTTCGTATAACATATTGTGGGTAGGTGCTGTTCATTTCTCATTGTCGTCAAGATGATATCGTATATTTTGGGAAATGTTGATTTGTTAAAGGTCGAGGAAGTGGACCCTGCGGGACCCCGAGCGTACCACGGGACCGCCGTCATAGGAAACTGCATCTACGTCATCGGAGGCTTCGACGGCACCGATTACTTCAACTCCTGCCGGTGTTTCGATGCCGTCGGCAAATCTTGGAAAGAGGTTTTTAATTTATTTTTAATAATTGGTGTTTTTGTTTATTTATTTGCATACGTCCAAATTAACTTTTACGTATCACAGCGATACTGGTATAAATAATTTGTTCATACAAACAGTTAGAATGAGTTACTAAAAAAGTAATGAAAATGAATATTTAATTATATTAGCTTGATTGAGATTAATGCAGACTGAATAGATATGATATTAAAGCCTTCTCGTATATTATTGCACTTTCTTGGCTGAATTATTTATTTTTATTTTTAAAGTAATCTTCTGATTTAAACTTTTTATTATATTTCACTTAAAGCACTTCAAAATTTACATAGTACGCATTTAAATACAAAATATGACATTAAATGTGAGCTTACTGTCAAGTGAAAGTTTATTTCAACCAACTTACAGCCTCCGTAGTCGAGTGGTAAGACGCTCGACAGCGAATCCAGAGGTCGCGGGTTCAAGCCCGACGTGCGCAAATAATTTTTATTTAATGAATATGTGTCATAACACATTGCATTCATGTAAAATTTTATAAATTATATTTGCGGCGCGTTCCAGAGTGGTAGATACTTTAAGTATCGCCCTGGTGAAAGACCACCATTCAGAATTAAAACGTTGCTTGAAATGGCTTTGGACGTGTTTGGTGACCAGATCTGAACAGCCAGGTACTTCCCAACCTTCCCCTTCCTCATCTCCTTCCTCTCCTTACTACCTTCAGCATCACAACATACCCCTATTGGGGATGCCATAGTGTCACTAGCTCTAGACGGATGGGAGCAGTTGAGACTCTTGTGCGGTATTCATGTAAAAAAAAAAACCTTATCACCTAGTAATTCGTCAAATATATTCGTCATCACTAATCAGCCATTGCTGATAAAAGTACCACTACCACTTGTAAATATCAAGTTGCTGCTCATTCATGGTCATTCCTAAAAAAAATTCAACCGACATCGCGGAAATCAAAAAAATATTAACCTGTAACCAACCACATGAGGGTGAGTAGACCCCATAAGGCGGTGCTTTCAACAGACGGGTGCATTATCACCTTTCACCCCAAGGAACAAGTGTGTAATAACATCTCTTCCCTGAGGTCGGTCCAGAGAACGTACAGTGCTGGTACGTGCCCAAACACGGCTAAATCCATTTCAAGCAACGTTTCGACTCTAAATGGTGGTCTTTCACCAGGGCGATACTTGGAGTATCTACTACTCTGGAACGTGCCGTAAATACACTATATATTGTTTTGTATGACTTAATTGTGTTATAACCTTAGAGCAATAATATACAAGAGAGAGCGCTGCTGTAGTCTGTTTTCTGACTTTATGTCCATTTATGTCACATATCAAAATGTGTGGACGGAGCCAACGGAGACGCGGGACACGAAGAACATCCTTACAATACTTTAAAGCGGTGTGATAATTTGTGAAATTTTGTTGTCTTTTTCTTTCTTATTGTGTACGACGTAAAAACCCCGAGAAAGTGATTTATCCCAAATTTGTATAGGTTGGGTAAAAAGAATTAACTCTCTCTTCATTTATTGTTACCCCAAGGTTATAACACATATTTGCGTTATTATATAATATATAATGCGTCACACTACTTCAGTTTGTACTCGCAAAACTTCTTCGGATATTTAATGCCTTGTCTCTATGCGGGGTGGAAATAAATGTTTATTTTCTTTTATATGTATGATACTATGCATGTATTTACAATATTTTTCTATCATTCACCTCTCAATGTATTTAATAAACATTAACGGTTGTTCTTATTAGATCTTTGTTAAATAAATGAATACATAAAAGCTATTTGGGCACGCCGTGCTTGAATCCGCGATCTCTGAATTCGTAGTCGAGTGTCTTACCACTTGACCTCGGAGGCCGTCAAAACACAATGTAACCCAACAATAAATAGTTTATTTATATAATAATGGTGTATCCATATAACGTTTCCACCCTTAACCCCACTAACAAGAATTGAGGAGCTTACCATAGAAGCAAAGGCACGCAAAAACGGTTCTGTAGCATTGTCAACTTTTGAATGTTTGTGTACATTAAACAAAGAACAATTTGAAATAATTATCTCTAAATTTATCAACATATTCACGAAATAAAAGTGCATAAAACGCTAAATGAACTTTCCGAGAAATAATTTAAGATGAAAAATATTTCTGCCTTTGCTTCTATGCTCTAATTGTACTGCAGGTCGCCCCGATGAACGCCCGCCGTTGCTACGTGTCCGTGGCCGTGGTGGGCGAGGTGCTCTACGCCATGGGCGGCTACGACGGCCACCACCGCCAGCGTAGCGCGGAGCACTACTGCCGCCGCACCAACCAGTGGTCGCTGGTCTCCAGCATGAACGCGCAGAGGTCCGACGCCAGCGCCTGTACCCTCGATGGTAAAATTATACTCACATTAATCAATGCAGGTATTAGGGATTATTAGGGAGGTATTGGGATGATGCGGTACTGATTACTGAAAGGGTGGAAGATCTACAGTTTCTCGTGTCTAGGATGAACCAAGTATGTATGCCGTCCGAGAGCAGGACGCCCGAGAAAGACATGGCCCGATCAAGTAAATCAAATACTTTAATCGGGTCATGTGAAGAGTCAGAATAACAGAAGAGTATGTATGAAACGATGTATGAATTGAATGAAGCAAGGAGTGTGTGACAAGACAGAGTTACATGGCGGTCCGTCCTCTCCGCCTACCCCTGCGGAGAAACGGCGTGATGTTTAGTTGATTAGTTAGTTAATATGCAGAATGTATTAATGATGAATGTAAGGAAGTCCAAAGTCACGGTGTTTAAAAGAGAGAGTAGGCAAACAACGTGCAATATAGTTGTGAATGATGAATACTTAAAGCAAGTGGATGAGTTTCAGGAAATATGTTCTAGAAAGACGGAAAGGCTGATAAGGATTTTGAAAGAAGGAGTGAATGAAGGAAACTCCATTAATGGAGGACTAAACGCTGTTGACGCAAACAAAAAAATGAGCAAAGAAGCAAAGCTAGCAGTCCACAATGAAGTGCTTATACCAAGCCTGATGCATGGCAGTGAGGTATGGAACTGGCAGAGGAAGGATGAAAGTAGACTGAATGCTGTAGAAATTAAATCCTTGAGGCGTATGTGCATAAAACCATGTTCATACATTCATAGTTTACATCAGCCTTGTATTCTTTCCGGATATTTACATTTTGAACACGGTCATCCGTGTTCAAAATGTGGTTCAAGAAAGAGACGCTTAGATGGTTTGAGCATATATAGCGAATGAACAAAGAAAGGAGTGTGAAAATAATACATGATGCGAAAGTGAATGTCATATCCTAAAAAAAAAATTTAAAAATGTAAAAATCAGCTAAATTTTAAGTTATTATGGTATGGTGATTGTGTCCTGCCAGAAGTGCCCTGCCAGGTGGGAGTTAATATTAAGTAGAAATTAAGATTTGTACAGCGCCCTTGAGGTGATTTTTTCAAAAACGGCGCTATACAAATTATCCAAATATTAGTATTATTAACTGTCGCTATCAAAACATGTCGTTGTCATCTGAATGAGTTTTTACATGAGTTTGGACGAAACAAACGGCTAATTTAAAATATTTTTTTCTAATAGTGATAACTTGATATCGAATTTTATGAACTTAAATATGTCACTTATTATGCACTCATTTAGCGTTTTTTTAATATGTTTTTATTTTTTAATTAAAAAATCTATATTCCGAAACCTAAGAGCATGTATTTTAATAAAAATGTATTAAAAATTAGTATCAATTTGAATAAAATATTAAATTAATCATAAAAACATGCTAAAAACATATATTTTTTTGAAAATCGTCGTAACCCATTAGTCGGTTTAATATGTGACAAAAATAAATCAGAAAATTCCGTACAAAAAAAGATACAAAATTAATTGACGACAGCCAAATTTTTTAATCGAATCTTGAGGTGGAATATCTCAAAAGTATTTTTTGTGACATGGTCTACTTGTATTTTCAGGCCTTCATTTGATTTAGCCGAAAACGATATTTATTTTTTTTCAAAATTTAAATTCATGAAGATTTTTCAGAAAACCGTGCAGTGCACCACCAAAACTGAAAAATCCTGAAAAATACATTTTTTTTCAAAAAATTCACTTTCGGCTACAAAAATTAACAATTCAGAAAATTCCGTACAAAAACAGATACAAATTTAATTGACGACAGCCAATTTTTTAATCGAATCTTGAAGTGGAATATCTCAAAAGTATTTTTTGTGACATTGTCTACTTGTATTTTCAGGCCTTAATTTGATTTAGAGGTCGGCGTGTGCCAGTTTTGTACACAAAACACTTTTTTTTACTATATAAAAAACGGAACCGTATTCAGCTCGAAACATTATTTTCATCATGAGCTACGATGGAGCTTTAAAATACCCATGTAAAAGTTTAAAAGTCTCTAATAATAAAGTTTTATTCCAGAAGGTATGCAGGAGTAGTGCAATGCCATACCTTCGATAATTTATATCAATACATAGTAATAATAGCATTAACAAATAAAAATAAACAGAAATTCATGAAAAAAATATATATATATAAATTTTTTTTTTTTTTAATAATACAAGTAAAAAATATTAATAGAAGATATTAGGCCTCATTTCTGCAAAACGCCATCAAGACGGAGTCCATCCTGGCAGCGTTAAGATTGATGGGTCCAATAATTTACTCCAATGCGCTTCTATGCTTGAATTCGGGATCTGACGGGATTCCATGATGAGGTCATTTCGGAGTTGTTAATCCTTTCCCGCATTCCTGCTACCCTGATTCTCATAAAGGCTGCAAATCCTGGAACTCTAAAAGATGTAACTCCGGCAAAGTCGAGCAGTACCTACCTAACTGCCAGTGTGGAATAATTGTGAAATTTGGAATAGAGCGGTCAGGGAGGGGGTTAATTGGCCAGTCTTTAAATAGGTAATTTCCTCTTGTTGCCGTTTTTTATCTTCGGCTACTGTTCGGCTTGCGTGCTCTGAGATGGCGTGACGCGACACGCATATCGAGTGATGCCCGGACAGAGATTTTAAAACATTAATCGTTATTTATAATAAATACCCGGTCGGCGATTATGTTTAACGGAAGCTGACTGCTTCTTTTTACAGTTGCGATGTCGATACGGCGCCACGATAATTACAACTCTTGTTCTTGTGTTCTGCAGGCAAGATATACATAACCGGTGGCTTCAACGGCCAGGACTGCATGAGCAGCGTAGAGATGTACGACCCAGCCACCAACCAGTGGACCAACATCGCTCCCATGAACTACCGCCGCTCCGGGGTCTCCTGCATCGCCTACCACGGAAAGGTATAGCGTTTCTATAACTTTCCCCTTACTGTGCTAAATTATTGTTTGCGTTACGGCGCTGTGTAATCATTACACAGATAAAAAAATTGCCATTTTAAATCAGAAAAATATGAATATTCAGAGCCAATCGCTTGAATTAATCATATTTGATGTCGAAAATGATAATAATATAAATATAGGATATAGCTGACACTCGCGAGAGAACCACCTCCACGGGATACCCGAAAGCTACTGCCAGCCGTAGTCGCTGTGTATCTAGAAGGAAAAAGCACAACTGCGAACTGAGATTCCATTTCTTGGGTTTCCATATAGCGATGTCAAGTAAGAGTGAAATGTGAATAGCGTCGTATCTCCCCGCACACTCTTCGTGTATCTTCGCATCCCATAGCGGTTTTTAGAATGAATATACCTACGTCACATACTAGCACACTTTTGATTGTATTGGTGAATCAATTCCCGATTTTCACACAATATCTCGTATGTGCCCGATAAGTGCTAATTAACATAAACACTACTTTTCCATTCAATGCGTTAATGTATTATGAAGGAATACCTAAAATCTGAAGCCAGTATTTATGATGGTTACAGAGATACTAAAATTATTAGAAGCATTGTGTAGTCGTTACACATCATAGTTAAGGAAAATATAATAACGACCTATTGCAATAGTTCCTAACCTTTTCAACCTTGTTATCCCTATGACCTATCTGGGAAACTTTTTATTTGCCCCTCTTTAAAATTTTAACGAAGAACACAACACATGAATACAAATAACCTCTATCAATCATAAAATTACAGAAAAGTATACGTAATCAAAATTTCAATAATAATAGTTATATTTGAATTATTTGTATAGCGCCGTTTTTGTGATGGCTTGGGCACGTAGAGCGAATGAACGAAGAAAGGAGTGTAAAAAGAAAATTTGCGAAAGTAAATGGAAGCAGAAATCAAGGACGCCCGAGAAAGACATGGCACGATCAAGTATATAAAATACTTGAATCGGGTCATGTGAAGAGTCAGAATAACAAAAGAGTTTGTATGAGACGATGTATGAATGTAAATGAAGCAAGGAGTGGTGCCAAGACAGAGTTACATAGCGGTCCGTCCTCTCTGTCTACCCCTGTGGAGAAACGGCGTGGTGGTTGGTTAGTTAGTTTGCCGTTGTTCCTGTATATTTTCTTATCTAAACTAGGAATTAATATGTAATCATAGAAAGTAAGATCTGTACAGCGCCCTTGAGGTGATTTTTCATAAAAACGACGCTGTTCAAATCGTCCAAATATTATTATTATTATTATTAGTTTGCCGTTTTTGTGAGAAATTCCCCCAAGGGCGCTGTGCATATCTTATTTTATATTTAATATTAATTTATAGTTTACATTAATATACAGCAACATACTTACCTGGCAAATCACTTCTGCCAGGTCATAATCACTTTAATAAAATAACTTAAATTTTAGCTGATTTATAAATATATATATTTTTTAGGGCATGTGGGAAAATTTATAATATACCATCTAAGGTGTTTTTAAATTTTTCGTGTTAAGGAACAGATAATGATGAAAATCTTCTATGAATTTACGGAATGAGAGTCTGAAAAGTTTTTTCTTGGTTTGGACAGTAATTCTATTGGGCGTGTTACGCATCTTGATTATGGAAATGATTTTCTGAAAAAATGGATTAAGAGTTTGGCCTTAAGCTCTTTCGAGTATTTTATTACTTTCTGATCATGTGGTAGTCCATTCCAGGCTTTGGGACCTGACACTCCGAAGGCGCGCTCTCCGAACTTGGTGCCTGGTGTGCGCTTTGGTTCCTTCAACCTTCCGATAGCCGATGATGTTGCCGATCTAAAGGTTGACTGTCGCGAATTTGAATCCTCAGGAATACACAGTTCCGATAAATAAGCCGGACCCATTCCGTTAATTGATTTGGATACCATCCAGCAAAGGTTGAACTGGATTCTTTCGAGAGATTTGAGCCAGCGAAGATTTTTGGATTTCTCTGAGATATGAGAATGTACTACCTCAATTGATTAATGACAGTTAATGTGAAGGTTGGAACTGTTTTGCATTTGCAAGTTTTTTTATGTTAGGTTTAGTTTCACTTAACGCGCATCTCAAGTCATGTTCCACATTGAGACGGTTATGGTCTTTGTTTTTACTGTTACTAAAGTTGAGAAACCACTCTTACATCTACAAGTGGTAGCAAAAGGTATTATCATTCTTAGAGCTCTGTCAGCTATACTAGGATATTTAGCACCTACTTTTCGCCAAAATGTATCGAGGTCATAATTTTGAAATTCCACGTGCTATCCTCGCGTAGTCCGAGAAATTCTACGTTAGCTGACAAATCTTTGTCTTTACAAATGTCATCATTAATGCTCTTAATATGTCTGTAATTGTATTATCTACATACCCCTGCGGGGGTAATGATTCCGGTGATGATCTATTGCATTTAGGTATAATTGGAAATCCAGGGAAAAGGGGGGTCGGAATAGCTTGGTTATATGTAATCTTGCTGGAAATCTGCAATCTAACGTTATCGTAGCACTGTCGACCATTTTAACAATTCCAAAGTCATGCAAAGGATCCCGAGAATCCGCGAAACCTAAACATTGACAAACCAGTACCTACCATATTATTCGTGACAATTCTATCTCAACCTCACAATATTATGCTCCTCTGCGACGAATTCAACATCTGGGAAACAAATACTACGATGTTGTTGATGTATTTAGTACGTCAATATCACAATATAAGCGTACCTTAGTAAAATTTTTTTCTTGTCTAGTACAGCTAATTTATTTGATGAAACCATTAAACTGTAGATGTACCTCCTATGCACTACTATTTTTGTTATTTCTTTCAAAATATGTTTGCACTGCTTTATGTAGAAGCCTTTATGAGGCGTAAATAAACTAAGCATGGGTTAAACATTTTTATCCGTTCAAATAAATCATTTAAAAGATACATTGGAACATAAAACAAGATGTTTTGTCTAAGGATTTAGGTATACGTACTCACCCCGATTGAAACATTATTTGGTTTGTAAACAAATCAGGTTTCAAACGTTGTACCTTTTCATCAGCATGATTTATTTTATTTTTTGCGAGACAGTAAAAAACTGATTGTCTGAATTAGCAAAGGCGAGCTCTGGCGTAGTGAAATTTGTACTGCTTCTTCTATGTGTAATTTGTAGGCTAATTCAACTATTTCTAACTCGCAATATCTTTCACATAATAAGCTATGCAGCTTGACATATCCACTTATCTGTCCAAAACTAGCGTGTAATGATAAGCCTAACAATTATATATTTTTTTATGTATTTTTATCTTCGTGAAGCCTCCTCGGAGAAAAATTTTCCCCCAATCTCTAGATCTAGGTCATCGGCGATGTCCCAGGTCTTTTAACGATAAAGGATAAACAGTGGCTTAAAAGAATATATGTCAAAGACTGTTACCACGCGCTATTTCGCTGATTGTTCGTTAAGTCTATAAGATTAATCAATCATTATTATACATGGCCTGTTCAAAAGAAAAGGTGAATTTTGAATTTTCGCGGGCTGTGTACATTCGAATATCGATTTTTTTTTGTTATGTTGTTACACATATGTTTATCATATGTTAGCATTATCAGCCATTTTGGATGAGTGGTTTGTTTTTGACAACTGGAAAGGTTAGTCACGTTTTTGTGTGTTCTTCGATTTTTTACTTTTGAAAAAAAAGAATCAAAGAATAAAATCCATGATTTGTTTTTCCACAACTCCAGGACGCTCATCGTCATTACCATCTTCTCGGCCTTCTGTAAAGTGCTTGTACCACTTATAAACACTTTTTTGAGACAAAGTAGACTCGCCGAATGCCACAGTCAACATTTTAAGTTCGTTGGAGCACTTTATTCCATTTTTAACGCAAAATTTAATACATATTCTTTGATCCATTTTTTTTCAAAAGTAAAAAATCGAAGAACACACAAAAACGTGACTAACCTTTCCAGTTGTCAAAAACAAACCACTAATCCTAAATGGCTAATAATGCGAACATATGATAAACATATGTGCACCAACATAACAAAAAAAACTCTTTTCTTTTGAACAGGCCTCGTATGTGTTTAAAATGATCGCCGTAATTTTGATAGCGGTAGGAAATCTACAATCAATTTTAATACCCGTCATGCTAGATACCCGGTATAAAGAGAAAAGATTAAAACGGTGACTTAACTAAACACCTTGACATAAAATAAACATTTAATTTTTACTTTTATTTCATTGTACCAATTGAACACGGGAAGATGTATTGCGGAGTGGTAGATACTCTAAGTATCGACCTGGAGAAAGGCCACCATTCAGAATCTAAACGTTGCTTGAAATTCTTTTAGCCGTGTTTGGTGACCAGATTTGAATAGCCAGGTACTGCCCAACCTTCTTCTTCCCATCTCCTTCTCCTTCCCGCTACTTCCAACATCACAACATACCCCAGTCGGGGATGCTATAGTTTCACTGGCTCTAGACGGATGGGAGCAGTTGGGACTCTTGTGCGGTATTCACTGAAAAAAAATATTTAAAAAAAGGATCAAAATTCGATCAAGCTTGTGAAAGATGATGGAAACTCGTCATTTTCATTTTCATTTTCATTTTCGGTGTTCTTTTTTATATGAATACCGCACAAGGGGCTCAACTGCTCCCAACCGTCTAGAGCCAGTGAGACTATGGCATCCCCAAATAGGGTATGTTGTGAGACTGAAGGTAGTGGAGAGGGAAAGGAGATGATAAGAGGAAGGTTGGGAAGTATCTGGCTATTCGGATCTAGTCACCAAACACGGCTAAAGCCATTTCAAGCAACGTTTCGATTCTGAATGGTGGTCTTTCACCAGGGCGATACTTGGAGTATCTACCACTCTGGAACGTGCCGCGAATAAAGCTTTATATTATTTTTATATGAATGAAATGTGTTATGACACAAACTAATTAAATAAAAGTTATTGGCGCACGCCGGGTTTGAACCCGCGACCTTTGGATTCGTAGTCGAGCGTCTTACCACTCGACCATGGAGGCCGTCATCATGAACACTTCACTTCATGAAAAGATTATTTTGGAATTTTGGCAAGATTGTTTATCGCACAAATAGGTTACCCTTCCTTGACATATACACTTATAAAAAATATTCATGTTTTTCTCTCTAACTACGCTTTTTTATTCAGTGCGCCAAAAAATTCCTCTATTTTGTCAACACCTCAGTTTACACCATTTTTTTTCCCATAATTTGTCCATAAGTCTGTTTCGAGCCCGGCAAATTTGATCGTTTTCCGAGCAGGTTGTTCATGTTTTAGGTTTACGTAATAGGTGGTTTCAACGGCGTCTCGCGGATGGCGTCGGGCGAGGTGTTCGAGCCCGCCACCGGCCTGTGGGCGCCCGTGCCCGACATGTACAACCAGCGCAGCAACTTCGCCATCGAGGTCATCGACGAGATGATCTTCGCCATCGGAGGCTTCAACGGCGTCACCACCACCCCTCACGTCGAGTGCTACGATGAGCGAACCAACCAATGGTCATTATGTGATTGATTATCTATTCGTGCCGTTTACTTTGTGTGTTTTAGAAGTGCTACCTCAGAGCAATAATACACCAGGAGAGATATCTTGCGCAGTCAGGATTGTTGAATTTTTCCCGACACGTTTTTATACATTCATTCGTAGCACATGTCGACACAATGTTTTGTTTATTTGTATAACCACGTTTCACGGTATAGTTATCGACATAAAAATATAGGATATCGTCGTCAACGGAAAAATACCTCCCATGTGGTCAGCTTTACAAAAGATCAGTTGAATATGACATCACGTAGAGTTTCAATTTGTACTTCAAGTTTAATAATAATAATATTTAGATGATTTGAATAGCGCCGTTTTTGTGAAAAATCACCTCAAGGACGCTGTACAGATCTTATTTTCTATCATTAGATATTGATTCCTAGTTTAAAGAGAAAATATACAGAAACATACCTACCTAGCAGATCCCATCAGATAGGCACATTTATTAACTTAAAATTATTATTTATGATTTTTTTTTCTGATTTAGGGCGTAGGAGCGAAATTAAAAATGGACTTTCTGAATTTGTCGTTTCAATGTTTTTATTGGTTAAAAATCAATGACGTTACAAATATATATATACACGTTAAAGCGCTCTCAAAGTGGCAAACAATAATCACGCTAGTTGGTGTGGTCGGTGTTTAAGCCGATTATAGTACTAAACGGTCACGCGTCGCTTACTATATCTATAAGTATGGAACGCGGTTCGAACTTCGGATCTGTTTCGTTTATACACATATATTCTATGAATGTCTATCTTTGTCATACATGACTGATATTTGAATGATGAATTTACTGGTAACGTGTGTTGTTTTTGCTTCCCACATTTTGTGTTAATATTCTAAGGCTATAACGCGGCTATATATATGTAACGTCATTGGTGAAAATACATTATTGCATTTAAAACTACAAAGCGTATTGTTGATGTCTCTTAAAACAATCTGTAACGTAGTCGCCGGAGACGCGAGAGACGGAAAACATGCTTACATACTGAAAAGTGGTGCAATAATATGTAACAACTTGTCTAACCTCTTTCTCTCTCACGGTTTGCGACGTGAAAACCCGGAGAAAGTGATTTATCGTAAATTTGTATAGGTTGGGTAAAAATATTTAGCTCTCTCTCTCCATATATATTCTTGCTCTGAGAGTGCAACCATTCGGTTCAACGTGTTTAGGCTCGGGTGTAATCTTTCAATTAAGACCCGGTTTCTTGAACCTCCAACTGTCGGCCCGGCAGCGTTTGGTGAAATTTTTATGACTGTTCAATACAAGCAATCCTACAGATGATTTGAAAAACTTGTGATAATATGTGCAATATTATGTCGGAAGTGGTGTGGAATACTTGGAGCAAGTGCATGAGTTTGTGTATTTAGGAAGTATGTTCACGAGAGACGGAAAGGCTGATAAGGATATTGAAAGAAGGGTAAATTCTGAAAACTCCATTAATGGAGGACTGAACGCTGTTGGCGCAAATAAAAAAAAATCCAAAGAAACGAAGCTAGCAGTCCATCCAAGCTATCAGTCTACCAACCTTGATGTATGGCAGTGAGGCGTGGAACTGGCAGAGGAAGGATGACAGTAGACTGAATGCTGTGGAAATGAGATCCCTGAGACGTATGTGCGGTAAAACCACGAATGACCGTGTCAAAAATGTGGATATCTGGAAAGGATGTAAGGCTGGTGTAAACGTAATTAATAGGATTAAGAAAAATACGCTTAAATGGTTTGAAAATGTACAGCAGATAAACGAATAAAGGAGTGTGAGAAGAACATATGACGCGAAAGTGAATGAAAGACGCTCGAGGAAGACATGGTTGAACAAGTGGATTAAATACTTGAGTTGGGCCATTTCAAGAGTCAGAATAACAGAAAAGTATGTGAATGAAGTAAGGAGTGGGTGCCAAGGCAGAGTTGTGTGCCAATCCATCCTCTCTGCCCACCCCTGCGGGGAAACGGCTTGACGGTTAGTTAGTCAGCGCACCCACGCAGAGAAGCTGTGATTCTTTCGTCCGTGACAGTATCTATTGTTTCCTTATGCGAGTTTCGGGGATACCCAAATCCCTATGTCTCACGACCTGAAGCTAAAGTTAGCTGAGGGATGGTTTTTTTTCTACCCGATGTGCGGGCTGCCTACGGCAACTTGTAGGTCCGTGACAGCCTGTTTGATTTGCGCTCCACTTGTCCAGGTACGAGGCCACGGACATGCTGCTGTACCGCTCCGCGCTGTCGGCCTCCGTGATGACGGGGCTGCCCAACGTGCGCGACTACATCTACCAGTACCGGGAGGGGCTGATGGAGGAGAAGCGGCGCCTGCTGGCGGCCTCCAGCGCGCGCCAGCCCCCCGCGCGCAGCCCCCTGCCTGACGTGAGTGCCTAGCGTCTTATAGCCCGTCCCGTCCGCAGGTGCGAGGCGGCCGACATGCTGCTCTACCGCTCTGCCATCGCGGCCTGCGTGCTGCGCGGGCTGCCCAACACGCGGGACTTCATTCACGGCCGGCAGGGGCTCGTGAGGCAGCGCCGGCGCCCCCTGGCGCCCTCCTCGCCGCGCCACCTCTCGGCCAGGACCCCCCTGCCACACATTCCCGAAGTGAGTAACGTCTCAAATGTAAGGGATCTGTTTACTGAAGCGGGTAAATCTCTCGGACGGTGAGTTCTGATGTCATTAAATGTGCACTGGATTACTACTATTTCTGCGAGTGAACCAAAATAAAATATTGCTAAAATAAGCACACAAAACACTAACTAACTAATCATCACGCCGTTTCCCCGCAGGGATAGGCGGAGAGTACAAACCGGCATACAATACTGTTTTGGCACACACTCCTTGCTTCATTCACATTCATACATCGTTTCATACATACTCTTCTGTTATTCTGACTCGATTCAAGTATTTGATTCACTTGCTCGTGCCATGTCTTCCTCGGGCGTCCTCGACTTCTTCTTTAATTCGCTTTCGCATCATTTATTATTTTTACACTTCTTTCTTCGTTTATTCGCTCTACATGCCCAAACCATCAAAGTGTCTCTTTCTTGATTCTATTTATTACGCTTACATCAGCCCTTCATTCTTTCCGGATATCCACATTTTTAATACGGTCATACATGGTTTTACCGCATATACCTCTCAAGAATTTCATTTCCACAGCATTCAGTATACTTTTATCCTTCCTCTGCCAGTTTCATGCCTCACTGGCATACATCAGGGTTGGTATAAGCCCTCCATTGTGGACTGCTAGCTTCGCTTCTTTTGACAATTTCTTATTTGCGCCAACAGCGTTCAGTTCTCCATTAATGGAGTTTCCTGCATTCACCTTTCTTTCAATATCCTGACAAAACACTGTCTACAAATTTTCACTTACAGTACTTGTATTTAAACGTATACACAAATAAACCCTACAGTAGCAATAGGCAGCCGGCTCTCCGCTCACGGGGTAGAAGAGATTATCTCCTCATCGATGCACCTCTAACCACAGTTGACACAGGAAGAGGGAGAAATATTCCCTGGCACTGTTCAAATTTTCTACAATATATATGATATACCATACATATATGGATTATGGCTGTTTTTAGTTTGAAACGTCAATTCCATCATGAGCTACCACCATAATCACGGCGCTACATTCCAGGGTAGGATTTGGCCCTCTGGGTGGGGTCCTAAGCCACTCTTCTCCAGTTGTCTAGCCCTTCCATTTTGCTCGAATGCTCTTTTACAGTGTCAGTCCATCACTTTCTCGGTGTTATTTGGCTTCCGTTACAAATGACCAGCCCGTTGTATTCTTTGGCATCTAGAGAATCTTACCATGCTTTTATGCTCAATTAGATTGTTTAGTTCTTAGTTCTTTATCAACTGGCACCGAAAACCTTTTTTTCTGAAAAATTGAAAAATAGTGAATTATCCGAATTTTCTCAAAAAAACTTCTACTTTTGAATCAAGATTTACTGGTGATTTTACTTTGTTTCAGTTCCAACCCTTGGAGGAAAACGACGACGGGGTCGTAGAAGATCAAGGAATAGCATAATTATTTTTTTGTTTACTTTTGAAATAACCAAAAGACTTTTTAACGTAACAGACCTCCTTACATTATTTTTACTAAATCTTTTGTCGGTTTTTACAGAAACTTATTTTTTGATAATACACTTTTGTAAATTATTCAGTTTTTATTTGATACGAACTTATTTTTAGTGACTAATTTTTTGTAAATTTTTGATGATATTACAACAATAAATAATAAATCAAACGTTTTTCTTATTTACTTTGAAGGTTATATTATGCATTTACCTAGTATGGAAAACTTTTCCGAAAAGCTTTAGTTTAGTGGGGGGCGTCGCTACTGCAAAATATATTCCTGTTAATGGCTTTCTTTCGAGTGTATTTAAATTTTAAATTTAATATTTTTTTGTGAAATAAAATACAGGTAATCAATAAGCATAAATAAATTATCAATTCTACTGCATAGATAATTACAAGTAATTTTAGATAATTTTAGGTCGTGTAATTAGAGTTAACCCAAACAACGTAAATTTAGAATTTTGTGTAGGTATTAGTTCACATGTATTCACTTCCAACAGTGGTATCCTTCCTAAACGTCACTGAGAAACAATAAAAATCCTGCTTACGCCTACTTCTAAGTGTATATTTCATAAAGCTTTACATTGTGCTCTTTTTATTGTATTAAAAATGAACTTCTTTTAAATTTCATTAGAATTTTCTCGTCTAAAGTTGAATAATAAGTTAGAAACATGCTTTATGCAAGCGATGCATTCGTATGAGTAGTGTGTTAGACTCAAAGTATATATTTAATAATATAATAGACTCAAGTCTCAAGTATAGTTAGACTCAAAGTATATATTTAATAATATAATAGACTCAAGTCTCAAGTATAGTTAGACTCAAAGTATATATTTAATAATATAATAGACTCAAGTCTCAAGTATAGTTAGACTCAAAGTATATATTTAATAATATAATAGACTCAAGTCTCAAGTATAGTTAGACTCAAAGTATATATTTAATAATATAATAGACTCAAGTCTCAAGTATAGTTAAACTCAAAGTATATATTTAATAATATAATAGACTCAAGTCTCAAGTATAGTTAAACTCAAAGTATATATTTAATAATATATATCTAATAATCGTTACGATTTCACATCTACATGACAAAAACATGGCGTCTTTAGTTCATATTTTGTCCACCTGCACAGATAACACTGTAGAGTTGTGACGGTTTTCAGCTACATGTTCTTTAGAGGGAATAAAAAACATATTTATTTTTAAATGTAAAAAGTTAAAAACTTGCATTTATTTTCGAGTAAACAACGAAAATCCTTGTGAAACCCCCTTTATGGGAAACCATGTCCAGATGGAAAAAAAACTTAATGGTTTTGTTGAAACAGAGAAACGCATTATTCCATCGGTTTTTGGCGAAGAATTATTACTGATAATGTAGTTTGTGACGAGTTAATGAACCTTTTTCTCATTAAACCGCTTCACCGCCACTGTCCTGTGATAATAAGGCGATTAAAATACTTTTTTGACATTTTTTTGACATTCGGACACTAGCCCGCGATCACTCGCAGTGGTGTTAACATTGGATAGTGACAAAAAACTTGTGATTTTATTTTGGTAAACACGCACAGAGTACACAGCTATGTGGCTGTCCTCACACAGTGCACGTGTTTTGTTGTGCCATTGAGAGCTTCATTATATTCACTCTTTTTGTTTCAGGTGTCGTGTCATATCATACAGGTATGCTGTTATGAAGCAAGATAAATTCGATCCAGTGCGATTTTTAATTTTCGCGCTAGTTAAAAAATCTATTTACTATGGTGTAATGTTTTGTCTATTTGCCTCCCTGAAAAGCCACGAAGTGGAGGCAAAACGACCAACGAGCCCGGGTTGAAACGGCCAGGACGTAAATTTAACGTTTGACCGCGAAACAGAGTGAATATTAGAGTTTTTACAGTAGACGCCGAATAGAGCAGTTAACGTTTTTAGAGTCAATACAGTATTTACCGCCTATGGTGAAATAGCAAATTAAATTAAATATTGCGATGGATAATCCGAGTCGCTACAATCCCCGGCAGCCTCCATCGAGGAGCGAATTAGCGGGATTTCTCGGCTATCGGACTGGACAGAAGTATTCCGAGAGCGCAGGTTTGACGCGTTTTCCAGTATCGGTAATAGTTGAACAATTTAGTATAATAGTTTGCCTCTACAAGTACCCAATTCTAACGTTAAACAACCAAGTTAATCAAGCTTTTCCTGAGCTTAGAATCAATATTCTCAAATATAATACAAGAGAGCATTTGCGAGTGTATCATTGTTAAAATTCCTTAAACCCTGCAAGTATGGGTCCCTTTTGTAACCCCCATTTTTAACAAAAAGAAGAAGGTCCTCTCTAAATCAAAATAAACGAATTTCAAACACGGAAAAAACCCGTTATATCGGCTTAAGCTACCGCGAAGGCATTTAAAAAGGTAAGTGAATCCTTGGGACTCACGAGCCCGTCATTTTATATTTCCAAATCCGAGCCGTAACAATGCCTATATCTTCGCTTTTATCATTTTTGAAACTTTTATTCAGAGATGATTTTACCTGTTGAAATAGTATAAGGTTAAAAAAAATTATTGGCAGTGGAATAACTTCGTCAACTTTTCTACGAAGATTTTCAGGAATCTGGCGCAGAATGAAACACCCGATAATCTTATTGAAAATTGTTAATCTTAAATACAGTCGAACTTGGTTATAACGAGTGCGAAAGGACCAACCAAATTTGCTCCTTATAGCCATTACTCGTTATAAACGTAGGTAAGTGAAAAAGTACTTACCTACCAGCATCGATATTTATGCCAGGAAATGAAAGCTGGCTTATTATTAAATTTATTGTTTTTTAAGAAATAGGGAAAACCAGATACAAATTTGACATAGAGTACAAACGAATTTGTAAAAAGGGAACAGAATTGCGACAACATCGATTATAAATCCTCCTTAACGCGATTTGCAGAAAGTCCGCTGACGTGCCGGACGGGCGACTTTCTTTGTCTTGTTTATGACATTATTCGACTGTTTCGAGAATCGTTTTTTTTTCATATCCGGGCGCATTGAGTCGACAATATTATTTGGACGCTATATCAGTGAAGGAACCTTGTTATAACCCCACACGATTGTATGAGAATAAGCGCGAACTAACATATCATTAAGTCATTGCTCATTATAGTCGTGACCTCGCTATTACCGCGATCGTTATAACAAAGTTCGACTATATGTTAATTACTTTCGGCAGCAACATTATAAAGTTTTTCAAACGTGCTAATCAGTCGCCAATGAAAATGATTTTATTTTAAATGATACCTCAAGCCTTCACGGAAGGAAAGCACTCTTGTTAATTTCAGATAGCTCATGAACCAGGAGTACTTATTCGCTCTCAAAGGAAGCTAAACTCTGCTACTGTTTTTTTTTATTATTTTATTTACATACGTTTGATGACATCATTTTTTAAATTATTTTTTAAATGTAAATACTACACAATGTACAATGTAATGGCTGCACGGAGCTAGTGAGACGATGGCATCCCCCATTGAAGTATGCTGTGAGGCTAGGAGGTGGAGAAAGGGGGGAGATAACGCTGAGTACTTCTCAGACTATTGAGATCTGGTCACTAAACAGTAAACACGACTAAAACCATTTCAGGCAACGTTTCGATTATGAATGGTCGTCTATCACCAGGGCGATACTGAGAGTATCTAACCGCACATACGATGCGTGCTTTGATACGAAATTTCATTTGAAAACACCTAAATGTGCTTACAACTTTTCTTATTTATTTTATGAATACATAAACGATATTATTTATGTATTGTCTGCTGGAGTATCATTTAAAAGTTTCATTATTCAGTATTTTTACGTTCTTGATTATTTCCTCGTAAATTACAGGTGATATGCTTGCGCATTTCATGGATGGACAGCAAGACTTTTTATTACCTTTGACTTCGTGTTTTAATATACTAACTAACTAACCATCACGCCGTTTCCCCGCAGGGGTAGGCAGAGAGGACGGACCGCCATATAACTATGTCTTGGCACACACGCCTTGCTTCATTTACATTCATACACCGTCTCATACATACTCTTCTGTTATTCTGACTCTTCACATGACCCGATTCTAGTATTTGATTTACTTGATCGTGCCATGTCTTTCTTGAGCGTCCTCGACTTCTTCTTCCATTCACTTTCGCATCATATATTCTTTTCACACTCCTTTCCACAAACCATCTAAGCGTCCCTTTCTTGTTCCTATTTATTACACCTACATCAGTCTTGCATTCTTTCCGGATATCCACATTTTTAATACGGTCATACATGATTTTACCGCAAATACGTCTCAAAGATCTCATTTCCACAGAATTCAGTATACTTTCATCCTTCCTCTGCCAGTTCCATGCCTCACTGCCATACATCAGGGTTGGTATAAGCACTCCATTGTGGACTGCTAGCTTCGCTTCTTTGAAATATTTCTTATTTGCGCCAACAGCGTTCAGTCCTCCATCAATGGAGTTTCCTGTATTCACCCTTCTTTCAATATCCTTATCAGCCTTTCCGTCTCTCTAGAACACACTTCCTAAATACACAAACTCATCCACTTGCTCCAAGTATTCATTATTCACAACTATATTTAAAAAAATAATAGTAAATTATTTTATTTTCTACTTAACACTTGATTTTTTTACTCTTTTTTTCTTCCTTGCGCACTCAGAACTCAATCTCCAAATCAGAGCTAGTGATCAGTTGCACCCGCATGTATTTAAATGTATTTCTTGTACTTGGTACCTATTCAAGTACTACCTGTCTAATCCATGGGGTTGGTTTCTTCTCAGGGTGTGCAAGTGTGTGTGTGTGTGTGTATGTGTATTGGTGTATGTGTGATTACACAAGAGTAAACCTCTTCCCCTCCGATTACAAAATAAAAATAAAACACAGGTAAAGTAACCCCTCCCATAAAACTACCAACAGGTAAACCGACATTAATTTGTATCCCACGAGTCCAGTTTCCAAACAGCTTTTTGTTGTTTGAGTGCGTCGTAAATTTTTTAATGTTTTTTTGTTGTTTTGTTTTATTATTTTGTTCAGATGAATCTTATGGTAATCTCAAACATGTATTATTGTTTGTGTAAACGCATGAAAAATCAAAAGCCGTATTTTTTTTAAATTCCCGCTGTGCTTATAAACGTGGTAAATTCATCGATTTTGCATAATCATAACTGCCTAAAACCCGTTTATTTTTGAAGCGATATTATCGACCCAATGCAGTGAGATTTTCGTATGGTTAATCAAACATTCCAATCAACAGCACGTTACAAAAAACAGGCAGTGTCATGACAAGATCCATGTAAACATTTTTTGCGCTGCGCGAGAATCGAATCCGCAAACTCTCGACTCAAAGTCGAACGTACAGAAACCTACGCCACAAAGGTCACTTTTTACTTGTTTCTGTACACTGTCTTAATTCTTATCTACAAAACATATCAACTGGCATTTCAGTAATAACAGAATAACGGTGTCATGGTGTATTATTGACAGTTGCGATTGCGTGCAATCGAAGCGCATTTTTACCGTTGCAAGTATTAAGGTATATAATATATGCAAGACTTTTCCTTCATGCAAAACCACTTTATTGCTTGTTGCTGTAGAATTCCGCCGTAAAATGACATTTAAGGGTGGCCTACGCAGGTATGTGACATAACAACATGCAACAATGACTTCGAAACGATGCATGTAGGTACAATCCTTTTCAATTAGGAAATCAACAAAATTTTGCTACCTAAATTAAGTGAGGTTAATTTGACGACAATAATAATATTTTGATAATTTTTATGGGGCCATTTTTGTGAAAAATCACCTTGGGGGCGCTGTACAAATCTTGATTTATAGTTCATATTAGTATTTACTTTAATTAGGTAACAGAGAAAATATACATAAACATACTTACCCGGCAGATCACTTCTGATAACTTCTGACACAATCACTTTATTATAATAACTTTTGCAATTTAGCTGATTATCTTGCATTCTTATAAGGTAAATAGGTTTTATATCCTATAAAAAAATGTACCTACCCATAATTTACCAAATATTTTGGTATAATCCGTGATACCTGAGTGGTAGATACATTAACTAACACCACCATTTAAAATCTAAAAAATGCTTAAAGTGGCTTTAGCCGAGTTTGGTGACCAGGTATAAATAGCCAGATACTTTCAAACCTTCCTCTTACCATCTCCTTCCAGTTCCCCATGTCCTTCCCCTTTCTTCTACCTTCGGTCTTTGGGAGAGACGGTTGGGAGCAGTTGGGACAGTTGTACGGTATTCACTATAAAATTTTATTTTTTTTAAATCGTATTTGAATGAATGCACGCTTCAATTAAATATTTATATTGTAAGTCATCGACGCTTTATTAACTAACTAACTAAACCAACTAACCATCACGCCGTTTCCCCGCAGGGGTGAACAGCTATACAACTCTGTCTTGGCACACACCCCTTGTTTCATTCACATCCATACATCGTATCAAACATACTCTTCTGTTTTTCTGACTCTTGACATGGCCCGTCTCAAAAATCTGATTTACTTTCCAATTCAATTCAATCCAATTATTATTATTTTTTTATTTTTTTTAAACATTACAATTTTTTTTATTTTACTAAGGCGTTTTTAAATAAAGTGACTAAGTGAATTAAAAAGTGTACAATTGTTCTAAATAAAAAATAAAAATCAAACAATTCTAGGAAATATAAATTACACTGCATCTAATGTGTAGGCAGTAAAAAATAAAACAATAAAAATAAAACAATGTCTTCCTCGGGTGTCCCCGACTTCTTCTACCATTCACTTTCACGTCGTTTATTCTCACTCCTTCATCCGCTCAATATGCCTAAACGATCTAAGCGTCCCTTTCTTAATCCTACTCATTATGCTTACATCAGTCTCGCATTATTTTCGGATATCCACATTGTACATACGCCTCGGGGATCTCATTATTTTGAATAAATTTCATGTTTTCCTCATCAAGTTTGTAAAATCACAGATTTATGTTAATTTTATTTCTGATTATCGTCTTTTGTTGTCTATCTAATTGGCTTAAGCCTAGAAATTTCCCCTCGGGTAGAGGATAGGTCGGTTACCTGCACCGAGAGAACCAATTAAGCGGGATAATGATTTGACCCCTTCCCGGGCGTGTGTTGCCAGTGTCGCTGCCTACCGGGATTGTGTGGGCATGC
This sequence comes from Drusus annulatus, assembly GCA_022651775.1. Classification (NCBI taxonomy): domain Eukaryota; kingdom Metazoa; phylum Arthropoda; class Insecta; order Trichoptera; family Limnephilidae; genus Drusus; species Drusus annulatus. The sequence goes on from JAGWCC010000283.1 coordinate 322,852, forward strand.
AGTGCTGCGCGGGGCGGAGAGGGGCGGGGCGGCGAGCGGTGAGTGTCGGCAGGTGCTGCACGCCGCCTGGCCGGGAGCGTGGGAACCCGCGCGCCGGACGCGCTCCCACGGCACAGCACACTCCGCACTGCCACACTCGCCCTTCCCCACCCCGGCCCCGCAGCCAGCGCACGCACAGCACACTTACACGCCCTGCACCGCCACACTGACGGCGTACACCGTACACGACCAAGGTGATGTTGACGATGTGCCCACTGCGTACGGAGCCCAATTAACTTATTGCGAGATCGTTTTCAACAAGATGTTTAACATGGGCACTGACTTTAAATAATACGTGCGCTTAAAATGTACTTTTTTCAACTACTTACCTTTTTGCTGGATCGATTGTGACATATCGGTTCTATGGATGCCGGTGGACCCGAAGCTGCGATAAAATACCCAATGTGTTTTCAGCTTCAGATGAGTTTTGAAAAACTTGATGGAAGTGTCTAATTATGGATGTGGACAGATTATGGAGTGAAGGAAGTTAGGAAACCAATTCACTCACCGATGAAGTTGATGTTTAAGCTTTCGATTCTTCTTAACTCAATTTTACTTGAAGAACAAACAACCGAACGACGACCAAGCGAGGCACCAACGAACGAACGACAAAACACGTTTTTCACAAAAGTCTTCTGTTTCTCGATTGTCAATTGTTTTCGAATGCAGTGTTGTTGAGTAAGGAAATCGAATGGCGAAATGGCGGGATACGTAGGAACTGGATGAAAAACAAGAAGGTAAGAACCTAACAAATGATCTCTTTGAAATCCCACAGATGCTTTGATGTCTTATTTCTACTGCTGCACACTTACCTGTTTGTATTAATTGTATATTTCATCGAGCCCCTAAAAGAAGTTGAGATAAATATTGGAAATAACTTATAAACTTTAGTGTACTATAGTTGTGAGTGATGAATACTTGAAGCAAGTGAACGAGTTTGTTTATTAAGGAAGTACGTTTACGAGAGATGGAAAGACTAATAAGGATATTGAAAGAAGAGTGAATGCAGGAAACTCCATTTATGGAGGACTGAACGCTGTTGGCGCAAGTAAAACATTGTTCAAAGGAGCAAAACTAGCAGTCCACAATATAGTGCTTATACCAACCCTGATGTATGGCAGTGAGGCATGGAACTGGCAGAGGAAGTTTGAAAGTAGAATGAATGCTGCAGAAATGAGATCTCATATCGGAGGTATTTTTTTTTAATTTTTCGCAGTTGTGATTAAAAATTGCCATATTGGTTTTGGAAATAACTTATATACAGAAAAAGATTGCGGTCCAACTCTGATCGATCGACATAATTACCCATCGAATGGATACAGATGATTTTACATGCCATATTTGGATGCCAGTGTTTGTTGTAACCATTGTCCAATGTTACCAAAAAATATGACCATTGTCTGTAAATAATAACAGGTTACCTACAGTACCTACAGTGCGCGATGAATAATTAGGGTCCAAGTAGGTATTAATGATTCATCTGAGTAGTTCCGTAATTATGTAGTAACTAAGTAGATATTATTATTATGACTAATTATATAACTATTAGGGTGACTTACTTAGCATCAAATACAGCTCTAAGATATCATCTAGTGTTCATCAGAAGCATTAAAATTTTAGGTAGGTATTTAACACGTTAATCTTTGTTTTTATTTGTTCCTTGTAATAATTCCTTTTCATTTTTTTTCATTACTTAAGGTTTTGGCTTTTTGAGCACATTTATAAATTTTCGGTCCAAACTGAAAACTTACCTTCTTAGACTCTCATATCCTTAAATTCATTAAAAGAATCTCAACATAATGTCTCTCGACGAATCACCTTTAGATATACAAATTTTAACCAAATCCTGTACTGTACGACAAATTCAGAAAGTCCATATTTTTTTATTTCGCTCCCATGCCCTAAATCAAAAAAAAGGAATTAATAAGTGTGTCTATCTGATGGGACCTGTCAGGTAAGTATGTTCCTGTATATTTTCTTTATTTAAACTAGGAATTAATATGTAATAATAGAAAATAAGATTTCTACCGCGCCCTTGAGGGGATTTTTCACAAAAACGGCGCTATGCAAATCATCCAAATATTATTATTATTATTGTGTTTTATTATTTAGGAAGACCTACTTATCTACTAAAAATACTTATTTAGAATATACCCCAGCAAATAAGATTTCAATTCTAATTATCGTTGATTTTGATAGATAAACTATCTATTTTTTATCAAATTAAAACGCCTTTTTCAAAAACATAAAAAATAATGCGTAACATATAGTGCAACATATATATTAAAAAAAAAACTTAACAAAGATTCATATTTACATAATATATATTGTTGACATATTATTGTCCTCACTAAAATGTTTTTCTAGTTAGATTAATGTATTAAGATTTTTGTATTATCATGCAATGTTCTATTATATTCGAAGTTGACAAGGTCGGAGGGAGTGATTTCTTCGGGTGGTAAACTCCCCTATTTTCAACTTGCAATATTATTTCCATTGAAGGTTTTGAAGTATCTTTTTTTTCTGTCAAAAAATAAGACAAGACGCTGTAATAATAATTGTTACATAGTTTATATTCAACAAGAAGACTTAGGGCAGTAAAGCTAATCATTTATTTATATAAGTGGAAAATTCACTTTCATAACTGCAAAAGTTCGATGACTTAGTGCCTGTTTCTAAAATTTAATTTTAAACTAATATCTTATGAAGTTATACGATTTGAGTAAGTACTTTTAAAATGTCTTTAATATTTCCACAGCACCATTCCAATTAAGTCAAAGTCTGTATAATATCACAGCATTCTTTAAATACCAATAAATTATTTATTCTGCTATTTCAAAGCGTGGCAACTGGAACAGTAACGGTTTGTCATCTTAAAAAAAAGGCTTCACAACAACGGGGAGGAAGTGAGCTTTTTGCAGAAGGTTATACGATACTCTCACCCAACCAGTAAAGCTCCGGTACTAAATATAACAAAAAAATGCTTTCTATGGCGTATTTTGTATATAAATCACTACACGGGCGCTTTACAATTAATCACATGGCCTAAATAAACTTGAAAGCTAAAAAAATAATCTATACTAATTACTTTTATTAATATACAACTTAATTTTTAGGTATTGAACTATATTGCTAACGTTAACATGTGCTTTACGGTTTTTAACTGAAACCTAAAAATAATAAGTAGGTAGGTATGAGTACTAAACTATTAAACAATACACATCATTGATTTGAAATATTGTTACCTGTCGGATAACGTATAATCATAATAATAATACTTGGCTAATTTATAATGCGCTATTTTTTTTTAAATATCACCTGAAGGACGATTTACAAAACTTAAAAAATATGGCTAAATTAACCATAAAACTATCGAAATAACTAAAAGTATAGCTAGAATTACCTTATTATTATTGGTATGATTACTAGTAATAATTTACTTTCAGGAATTAATATGTAATAATAGAAAATAAGATCTGTACAGCGCCCTTGAGGTGATTTTTCGCAAAAACGGCGCTATACAAATCATCCAAATATTATTATTATTATCAAAAATATAAGTACTAAAGCACCTAGATAATTTTATAACTCAACAAAATTGCAGCAATATAGAAACAAGCAAATTAAAAATTATTCAATCAATTTATTACTGTCTTAAACACTTGAAGCTGACAACTAAAATGCATTAACTAAAATATTATGTCGTAAAGACCGAGACGACAGTACCTATTTATGGGAATCTTCTATAATATTATCGAAAGCTGTAAAAACAGTAATGGAGCTATATGTTAAAGTACAACATAAATATAGGCACCTACTTTCTTTTCCATCTTAATTTTATAGGTACCTACGTATTCTGGTTTTCATGTTGTAATGTTTGGAGTTAATTTCTTATAGTTCTTCCCTATTATTGCATTCTAACTAGTTTCTACCCGTGAAAAATCACGGGATGTAACTTGACTTACTATGAAAAAATATTAGTTGCTTTTATCCACCCATTTCAAATATAGAATAATGTCTGCTAAATACATTATAGGTGGGTACTTTATTATGTAGGTAGGGATTTGAAGAGAATCTTTTCACAATTTTATAATTTGAATTAAAATCAGTCGTACGTACTCACAAAGGAAATTGTGTATAGTTCATTCATTCAATATCTAGAAATCTTTAGGTTGTTTTACGTTTAGTTTTTTTATAGTATTGTGTTTCAAACATAATTGGATGATTTTAAGTTAGTACCTGAATGTTGAGAGTGTGAGCACAGCATTTCAGTGGACTCCTGGAGAGTGTAAGATAAACGCACGACAAAGATGTATTAGTTGGAAATGTTTGCTTTTAAACAATAATAAAGCCGTTCTTGTGTAAACATTTTACTTAAAAACACAATGTGGCCAGATTCACAAATGGTATTTCGCCATCTCGTGGCGGGACGTCTTACAGATTTGGGTAAATAATCTTGAATTGTGGAGGTGAAAAGCGAGGTTTCTTGATTTTGAGAAGGAATCAATTGTGACAGTCAGGTACGGGGCACAAGGGTGTGTGCCCACTCGCCAATTTTATTATGTGTTCAATTTAAAGCCATTCGTCTTTTCAAAGTAGTTTAACACGGTGAAACTTCTCAATGTGGGCAAACAAAACCCCAGAAGTCACAGTGTGAAGATTATTTGTTATATCTAGCTTAAGAATTATTTAATGTTTCTACACGCGGGTGAGTAGGCAGATACCTACCCCAGTTCTTTTCAGACTTAACCATTCCAACCGAAATTTTGGATTTTTTTCAAATTATTATTGTTATGTTTGGTTCTTTTCAAGATCTGTGCCACTTTGTAAGTATGTAATTCAGACAACAAAAGGTTCTCAACATAATCTGTCTCTCGACGAATCACCTTAAGGTATACAAATTTTAACCAAATCCCGTACTGTGCGACAAATTCAGTAAGTCCATTTTTTTTTAATTTCGCTCCCATGCCCTAAATCGGAAAAAAAATTATAATTATGTTAATAAGTGAGTGTATCTGATAAGACCTACCAGGTAAGTATGTTCCTGTATATTTTCTTATTCAAACTATTAATTAATATGTAATAATAGAAAATAAGATCTGTACAGCGCCCTTGAGATGATTTTTCACAAAAACGACGCTTTACAAATCATTAAATTATTATTATTATTAGAAGACGGCTATATACTTGGAGTAACAATATTTTTTATTTATTTTATATTTGCAAAAACAGTTTTACACCAAAACATTGTAAAAAAATAGTAATCATAATTACACAAAGACTAAGGTAAAAAGAAGTTTAAAAACAACAAAAAAATAGTTTTCAAGAAATACATAATAAAGTTAGAACTTAATAGCTGGTTCTTGCTTAAACTTGTTGTAGCTCGTGTGAAAAATGTTTAAATTTCCTGCGAGGCAGTTAATTAACCTAGTTATTCTCCCCAGGGGCATCACTATTGGTAAGTTAGTTCTGCACCTGGGAAGAAACAGAAGCCTGTGTTGGCGGCCTCGCGTGAAATTATCAGTGACATAAAATCCGATTTCCGCCAGGATGTCAGGTACTAATAATACACCGTTCAGGAGTTTATGAGCAAAAAGCAGTAATATATGGAGAGAGAGCTAATTCATTTTACCCAACCTATACAAACTTGAAATAAAATCACTTTCTCCCATCCTCAATGCTTTCTCCGGGTTTTTATGAGAAAGAAAGAGACAACTAAATTTCCCAAATTATCACACCGCTTTAAAGTATTGTAAGAGTGTTCTTCGTGTCCTGGGTCTCCGTTGACTCCGCTCACACGTTTTGATATTCAACATAAATTGACATAACTCAACGGTTTTTTAAGTTATATGCTATATTTTTGTTTATAACAATACTGTGAAACAGTGGTTATACGAATAAACAAAAACATTATGCCGACATGTGGTATGAATGGATGTATTAATACCCTAGCCCTAGTCTTAGCCACGCCCAGGTCTAGCCGAGTCCGGAAAAGTTTATCAAAACTGACTACAGCAGCGCTCTCTCTTATTTTTTATTTTTATTTTTGGATGATTTTTATAGCGCCGTTTTTGTGAAAAATCACCTCAAGGGCGCTGTACAAATCTTAATTTCTACTTAATATTAATTCTTAGTTTAATGGTCAGTAGTCAGAGTCAGGAGCCGAGTCCAGCGGTGACCAAAGGTAGCCGAATTCGTCGCCGGTGTCGGAAGGCGGCTTGGTGGTGGGCGGCGTCGGCTTGGGCGGCACGGGCGTCGTCGTAATCGTGGTCGTCGGCGCTGCGGCGCTGGTCGTGGTGGTCCTTCTCTTCTTCTTGCGGAAAAACTTGCGCAGCTGCCCAGGCATGTTTGTTGCTGAAAAACTGTCATCGGAGTCCTCCAGAGTCAGAGTATGCTGCGCTGGTGCGGAGTTCACCAATCCGCCATTTTTCTTCTCGACTGCTTCAAACCCTGTCCCACGCTCTTCTTCCTCGTACCCATTGCCCCTGTCGCCCTGGGCAGTTGAGACTCTTGTTCGGTATTCACTGGCAGGTCCCATCAGATAGACACAATTTTTAAATGATTATTATTTTAATTATTATTTATTAATGAATTAATTTATTTTTATTTTATTTATTTTATTTTTATTTTATTTTATTTTTATTTATTTATTTTTTTTTTTTTTTTTTTTTTTTGAGTGATTTGTGAAATATCCTACTTATTTGGCGAAAAATAACAAGACTAAAACACGTCAGGCAGCTGCAAAAAGCGCCACGACATTTCTAACAGGTTATATGCGCAGGCAAAAAGAAGAACTGATGATTGTATTGAATTGACAAAAGGTCGCCTGCCGGTTACCGGGCCGGCGGTCGAAGGGACGGAACATGTGGCAAATGGTCATCGACGTCATCGTCGTGTGACGACCATTCTCGGGCTTTAACACTGCATTTAAAAAAAACTGATATTTGAAGATTCAAATATTTTCTTAAAAATCGAAATTACGTCGAAACTAGTCACTTTAAAATTATTTAGAGTTTATTCACTTAACCTATACACAACAACGGTAATTTTAGTGTAATTTTTAAGAAGTAATTTGTAAAATATCCTACTTATTTGGCGAAAAATAACGAGAGAGACTAAAAACACGCCAGGCTGCTCCGAGAGCGCCACGGCACTCTTGTATATTATTGCTCTGAGGCTATAGACCCCTAGTTGATTTGTATCCACTTTGTACAGGGTGTCGTAGATTCCTAATTCCTACATAATCCTACACACTTTTCGGAGGATTTGTGCTGAGTATGTAAAAAAAAACCTATGATTATATGCTTTGTTCTATAATTGTGTAATGTAAAAATGTTTTTTCTTACTAGATGTGTGAAAAAAATATTTGCATACATCTAAATAAAAATACAAAAACAAAAACAAAAATAGGTAATATGTTATCACAAAGTGCTTTCGATTAACACAGGCAAACTCTATGTTCTTTCTCTTCAAAAAAGTCAGTGTTGTTTTTTTTAAGCGTCATTCAAAAGCTATTACTCAAAATTTCAATATACATGTTCATAGAAAAATATTATAAGATATTTATGTAAAAAAAAACAGAATCACAACAGTTCCGCTCTAGGCGGCGATTCAAAATATTAATCTGCAAATTTAACAATACAGAATTTTTATTCTTTAAATATGTAGTTTATTAATTTTTTTCATAGTTAATACCTTTTTTTATTTAGAATCAGACACTAGGTCATCGAACTTTAGTTTTTTTTTAAATATATATATAAGCCTCCTTGGTCGAATGGTAAGACGCTCGACTACGAATCCAAAGGTCGCGGGTTCAAACCCGGCGTGCGCCAATAACTTTTATTTAATTAATATGTGACATCACACATTTTTAATTTAAATAAAAATAATAAAAACTATATTTGCGGCACGTTCCAGAGTGGTAGATACTCAAAGTATCGCCCATTCAGAATCGAAACGTTGCTTGAAATGGCTTCAGCCGTGTTTGGTGACCAGATCTGAATAGCCAGGTACTTCCCAACCTACCTCTTCCCAATCTCCATCCCCTCCCCACTACCTTCAGCCTTACACCATGCCTTATTTGGAGATGCCAGAGTCTCACCGGCTCTAGACGGTTGGGAGCAGTTGAGACTCTTAAAAAAAAAAACAAATCTTCAAAAGATAAGTAGATTGAAAAAAAATAAAATGGATGCAATGCAAACTACGATTATGCCAACTAAAAAAATCGAATTCATTCGCTCTGCCTCAGCAAAAAAAATTGTTATTATCTTTAGAAAATTCGATCCTTTGTAGAACCTCAAGTTCCCGAAAATCCTCATACAAATAAGAGGCAAAACGATTAAAATAAAAACATGTCTATTATTATGAATCCAGCAATATAAACAATCTGGTATTTATCAACCCAAAGGACACCCTAATGTGCCTAACCGCCTCGCCCCTTCAAACAACCATAATAAACTGTTTAGATTATCTAATCTATGTATGAAGTGGTTGATTTATTGCCTTAAATCATTACACTTGGGCAAGTCTCGATCTTTTTGAGACACTCTGTTGTCGGTAGACTTCTCACTGTTTCTTTGTGGATTCAACTAACTAACCATCACGCGGTTCTCCGCAAGGGTAGGCAGAGTGGATGAACCGACATTCAACTCTATCTTGGAACACACTTCATTCAAATTCACACATTGTCTCATACCTCTTCTGTTATACTGATACTGACCCTTGACATGGCCCGACTCGGGTATTTGATTTACTTAATTGCGCCGTGTCTTCCTCGGGCGTCGTCGACTTCTTCTTTCATCCACTTACACGTTATATATTCTTCTCACACTCCTTTCTTCGTTCATCCGCTCTACATTCCCAAACGACCTAAGCGTCCCTTTCTCCTATTCATTTGCATTCTTTCCGGATATCCACATTTTTAATACGGTCATAGATGGTTTCATAACACATACGCTAGACTTCTCACTGTTTCTTTGTGGATTCAACTAACTAATCATTACGCCGTTTCCCCGCAAAGGTAGACAAAGAGGATGGACTGACATTTGACTCTGTCTTGGCACACACTCCTTGCTCTATTCACACAAATCCATACTCTTCTGTTATTCTGACTCTTGACATGGCCCGACTCAAGTATTTGATTCACTTGATCGCACCATGTCTTACTCGGGCGTCCCTGATTACTTTTTCCATTCACTTTCACATCATATATAATCTTTGAATTCGCAGTCGAGAATCTTAACATCTTGAAATGTTAAATAAATTCTATTCATAAAGATTTGGTATTTTGATCAAATAATAAAATCACCAAATCTGCCAGGAGGTTTTATGGGGGAAATGATGTGTAAGACAAGCCACTGTTTAATTATCCAGCTTCTTTGTCAGATGAAATTAATCTTAACACAAATATCAACGATTTATCAAGTTCGTTGGCTAGTAAATGAAATTTTCATTTCACTTCCGACGCACATAATTAAATCACCATAATTAATTAATATAAAAAAAAAACAAATTTAATTCACACACATAATTTTATTTAAAAAAACATTATTTTGTACACACACATTTACAAAAAATAATTAAATTTGAGATCGAAACACAAAGAAAAAAACCTTACATTAAAAATTGTTGAAAATAAGAGTAGGTACTACCTACCCAGAAAATAACACACGATTCATTAAACCAAGTGTTTCTCAAAATAAGCATTCTTATCTAACTAAGTAAAAATATACATGTAATAAAATAATGCATTAAATCTTAATAAAGCTAACACAATTTTAAGTATATTTAATTAAACATAAAATACACGCATTTGTACTAATTAACTTATTCACTAAAATAAAGGCAACTGGGAAATAACTTTCCCAGGTAATAAAAGGCCTATAGCTAAATTGGCACTGTCGGCCTCGAACACACCACCTTCAAAATAATAATAAAAAATTAAACATATTAAAGCTCTTAATATCACAGTAACTTTAAAAAAAATAATGAATGCAATAACACTAATAAAATAAAAGTATATTTGCTTTTCAACAATATCACAGGTTCATTTTTACAACCATAAAATATTTCATCCAAACAATAAACATGTTTACTCTGTAATGTAACAGATAACTTGATAACTAGAAGAGTTCAACGGATAAAAAAACTCTATTTATGCAATTGCTTTAAGATAATAAAAATATATGAAAGTGTGTTGGAAGACAGAGATGTATTAAATTCTATAGATATATAAATAATTTCCGTTGTGAGTATGAAATTATCAAACTCTAACTTGTGAATTGAAATTAGCAAATTTTAAAAGGATCTTTTCAAATCCCTATCTACCTAACAAAATACCTACTTACAATGTATTTTGACGGACATTATTCCAATTTTTAAATAAGTGTATTAAAGCAACTGATATATTTACTTGACAAGTCAAGTTACATCCCGTGATTTTTCACTAGTATTATATATAATTATGCATTTCGTGAATATATATATATATATATATATATATATATATATATATATATTTGTATATTTGTGCAAACTTAATTTTAAAGTGCGATATATTTAAAGCTTCTACCAAATATGTAATGTACAGTGTTATATAAATATAGTTTTTGCAGACATATTTCAATAATGGATATATTTATATATAAAATGTAGTATCAAAACGTTTGAAATAAAATATAATATAATTTTCCGTTTCTGTTTACGAAGTCGCCTAGATAAAGCATCTACAATACGCTAATAACAAATTAACATGATTTATCCACAAAATCTTCTATGTTATTCTAAGATACCAGGAATGGAGTTGTTTACACCACCCATTCAATTAGATATCTTTAATCTATTGGAAGACGTGGATTATTGATTAAACGTCCCAGAATAATAATATACAGTATAGCTAAACCAAACATAGATAATCACATAAAACTAACGGAAGACAATGGAAGCATAATCCTAAACAAAATAAGAAAAATAAGGCGCTATGAACACTTAATAAAACTACCCTTAGCTAAAAAGTATATTCTAATAAAGTTTAAAAAGTTAAAGCTGATTGACCATAAAACAACACCCCAACTCAATGTAATTAAGTACACTTACAATACGAGTATTTACTGTTGGCACTAATGCTACAAATTTCGCGGATTTCATTGACGATATTCTCGTCAACTTCTGACAGGCCCTCTATCTCCAAGAGCTGGAACCTTGTTTTCTTCTTCGAAGGGCTGTTCATCCGGAATGTGTTCGCTGCACCATCGTTGTTATCTTCGGGTTTGTTTACATTATCGTCTTCCTTTCGCTTGGTGGCAACTCGGCTCCTCTCCTTAGTAAGCCTGCCCAGCAGACTTGGCCTGGAGTTCACTCTCGGGTTCATTATCTCACCAAACTTGGTCCAGTATTTGTTTAGGTTTATTTTGACGCCAGATACGATCTTTCTGGACAGTCTAGGCTTGGATAGCTGAAACAAGAGCATAAAAAGAGAAATTAAAAACTTTGTTTTTAAATGCGTGGTTCTGATAATAATGGAGATGAAGTGATTTTAAATTTTGAATTGATGTATAAATTCACCAAATATAATACTAGATTGATGGTAAGTTGGTACATTTTATTTTACTTATCAACATTTAAAATTGAAACGAGAAGGTATATTATAGGCATACAATAGAAAGCTCCGAAATTTTTTACAAATTGGTCCTTCGAGCCGGATTTTTTCAGTTACATATGGAAATTACAATGATGGAAAATTAACAGGTATTCGGGTAGATAATAGATTCAATAGGAGAATACGCAATAAGAGAACATAAAATTGTTTATTAATAGTTGTTGGGTTTGATTTGTAAAACTCCATATCAATTGAAATTATTTTTAAAATGTACTGTTCACTAAAATTGAAAACAACAAAGCAAGTAATACATGGATTTAGTTGAATGGAGAGTCAATGATGCTGAAACAATGTATATTTTAGTGTGATAAAGTATTGAAGGAATGTCAAAATAAAGTTTGAAAGTTGATAAAAAAACATACCTGATATTGATTGGCCACTGTCGCGGGTGAGTTCTGCTGAACTTCGTCCGCTTGAATCGCACCACACACCGCCGAAGCCGGCAGAACATTTTCCTTTCCCAAGCACATTCTGCCGAGACGCAAAAAGATCAACAGCAGAGTTCGCAACAAACGTCAAACGAGAAGGAAAAAACAGTCGGCGGCGCGCGACTGGTACGCGTCGGGCGGCTGAACGAAAAGTGAAAAGCTCGGGCCGCGCGCCCGCCTATATACCCGTGCCTCCGAGCCTCATGGCTAGGGGAGGCGGGGGGCGGCGGAGGGCGGGCGGCGCAAGCGCGGCTCGTTTCCCGCGCGCGCCCGGAGCGTGCGCGGCTACCCGGGCGCTGCTGGCCGCGCGGCGAGCGAGCCAGCCGCGGCGCGAGCCTCCGGTTATGCGCGCACTGCCGCCGATCGCCGGGCGCTACTCCACTAGCTGCTCGCTACTTACTCACCCGACCAACTCTGAAAGCGCTCGGCTGACGCAGCCACTGATTATATTGTGATTTTATTTTATTTACTTCATACATAATACACAATAACACTTTTTTTTTTAAATAAGCCACATGTAAACAAGGTATATACATAGGTAAGTTTGTAGAGGGTAGGTTGCAATCATAGAGTTGGTAGAGTAGTATCTATCCAAGGCAGTGAAGTCAGTTTTTGACTTGTTATTGATGATTTTAACCTGACTCGGTGCACCTGGGCGTGGCTAAGACTAAGGCTACGATATCACATTTCGTTTTTGTTTATTCGTATAGCCACTTTTTCACAGTATTTTATCAACAAAAATATAGCATATAACCTAAAAAACCGTTTAGTTGTGTCAAGTTTAGTTCTATCTTATTAGCATAATTAATTTAGCATGAAGCGCACTTGAGGTGAAATATCACAAAACTGCGCTATATAAGTTCACTGTTATTATTATTATAATAAAAAATCTGGGCGGAGTCCTGCGGTGAACCAGGACCTTAAGATCATCTTTACAGTATATAGAAGCGGTCTATGAAATTTGTTGTCTCTTTCTCTCTCATGGTGTACGACGTAAAAACCCGGAGAAAATGATTAATCGCAAGTTTGTGTAGGTTGGGTAAAAATAATTAGCTCTCCCTCTATATACTGTTATTTCAAGGTTGCAATACAAGTGTGAATACATTATGGCCATGTTTGTTTCTAACTAGGCAGACGCCTGTTCTAATAAATTGATTATGTCGTGACAAGTTGTGCAAAAATTGAAACACACAGTTTTATTTTGTCTTTTTTTTACAGTGAATCCCGCACAAGAGTTCCTACTGCTCCCAACCGTCTAAAGCCAGTGAGATTATGGCATCCGCAATTGGAGTATTTTGTGAGACTGAAGGTAGTGGGCAGGGGAAAGCTATTGGGAAAAGAAGGGTTGGAAAGTACCTTACGAATACGGCTAAAGCCATTTTAGGCGACTTTGCGATTCTAAATGGTAGTCTTTCACCAGCCCGATACTAAGAGTATCTATCACTCTCGTTAGTACTTATTCCTATTTTGTTGTTTGTTTACTATTTATTTTATACATAATATACAATGAAACAGTTTTTCAAAAATAAGTCAAATGTTAACAAGGTAAATACATATGCTTGTCGAGGGTAAGATGCAATACAAGTGCAATTTAGGAGTATAATTAGTGATTTTAATGATTTTGTACTACAATTAGGTATTTTAATAGATTTTTCTAAAAAATAAGTCAGATATTATGTTTGCGTAACACTAATCATACGAAAAAAAAATTATGACATTATTACCAACAGCATCTAAAGAAAGATGTCATTGGGCACTAACACAATTTTCAAAAAGTTGTTTCTTGGGTGTTGGGTGGGGTACGCTTCTTTTTCCTGTTTGGGCCAAGAGCCAGTTTTGTAGGGATGATAATATTATGAACTTCTTAAATCGTATGTATTTAAATAGGTGCTAATTTACATTTCATGAATTCCCACAAACTTATGGCATTTGTATTTTTGTGCAATTTCATTCTGATACTGAGCCAAAAAATAAGGAAATGCTATGGTTAAATTTCTTAACCGTTCCTATTCATTCCACTATTATAGCCCGTTCAGTCCTGGCTGATACGATCGTGCCGGTCCATTGAAAATATATATTTCTCCCTCGGAGTAAGAATATCTGTGGAGAGGGAGAGCTAATTTGTTTTACCCAACCTAAACAAATTTGCGATAAATTACTTTCTCCGGGTTTTTACGTCGTATACCGTGAGAGAGAAAGAGACAACAAAATTTTGGTAAAATTTCACACCGCTTCAAAGTATTGTAACCTTATTCTTAGACTCGTGCGTCTCTCGGGCTCCACCCACACGCTTTGATGTGCAACTAAACTGAACATAACTCAACGGTTTTTTAGGTAATATGGTATATATTTTTTTAAGAACACTGTGAAAAAGTGGTTATACGAATAAACAAAAACATTGTGTCGACATGTGCTATGAATGGATGTATAAATACCGTAACCCTAGTCTAAGCCACGCTCAGGTCCAACCGAGTCAGTAAAACCTAGTAAAAACTGACTACAGATCGATCTACAGCGTTATCTCTTGTATATTATTGCTCTAAGATTTCTCCTAAACGGCTTAAAATTTTACACAATAAGCGTGTGGGCTTGTATCTATACCGTATTGTCCTTTTTTTAAAAAAAAAAACCGCGATATTAGAAGCTTGCTAAATGTCGCGTAAACAACGAAGCAAATCTCTGCCACGTAAATAATTTATGAATAAAAATATGTTAGGTATTTAAGTCATTCATAGTGTTATAACTGTAGTCAATATGTCAATTAATGAGTTCGTAGTGTTTTATTCGGAATTTTATTTAATATTGTGTCATTTTTTAACGACTCTGCCATATATTACTAAATTTTGAAGATGAAACGTATTTTTTTGTCAGGCCTGAAAGGAATATTATTTTCATATAATATTCTGAGGCTAAAACAAAAGAAGTTTTACTTAAACTCGAGACAAATTAAATATCTTTTCAAAATTTTATATAAAATTTAAAACAGTGAAAATGGCGGTTTGTCAGCCCGCTAACGGGCACAACGCAGGCTATGATAAAACAAAAGGTTTCTCAGCTAAGCGCTAGCGTCTCTCAGCTCAGGATTTATCTCAAAATCATAAGTAAACTTTGTTCAAGAAATATAATGGAATATTTATGAAGGTTCGTAGTGCTTTTTAAAAATATCTATTTATATTATCTATCACTCACTTATTTTACATTATTTTTAATATAATAACATTTAAAGTGGTGTCTCTTAAATTAATGTTTACCGAATCTATAAATACCTACGACTCCCACGACAAAGTAAATAATAAACCTATAAAATTTATTGAATAATTAGTCTTTTCTCACCTAACCTAACCTCAACTTATTTACAAAAAAAAACAGCTGTATGTATATATTTTGTCTGATGATGATGTCCTGGATAATACTCTCATATCGTCGCTGGAAAGTCAAAAGGGCGTAAGCGACACTTCGATTTTTTTTAAATGCGTTAAATATGCAGTTTTGATCAGTTTTTTTTTTCTGTGTCGAAGGCTCTGACTCTCGTTTGATTCTGAAGACTTTTGTAACCCTTCAGCCGTCTAAAACATATTTACCATTTGGAAGAAGGTTTGACTCAAGCGACACAAGTTTGGGACTTTGTTTAGCTGTTTATCGCTTCAGGCAACTTAGTGAGAACATTGAGTTACCTGAGTCAACTTTTTTTTTTCAAAATCCAACCAAGCACAACTTGATCTTATTCATTACGCTTACATCAGCCTTGCATTCTTTCCAGATATTCACATTTTTAACGCGGTCATAAATGGTTTTACCGCATATACGCCTTAGGAATCTCATTTCTTCACCATTCAGTCTACTTTTATCCTTCCTCTGCCCGTTCCATGCCTAGCTGTCATACATCAGGCTTAGTATAAGCACTCCATTGTGGACTGCTACGCTTCTTTGGACATGTTTTTATTTGCACCAATATTATTAAAAATTAATAAGGTCATTTTAGCTAAAGTTGTAGGTATTTAGATAGTTTTATGGTAAATTTAGCCAAAGCTTTAATGTTTTGTAAAGCGCCCTTGTGGTGATATTTTACAAAAAAAGCGCTTTATAAATTAGCCAAGTATATTATTATTTACAGCGTGTAGGACTGAAACATTAATTGAAGTTTCCTGGATTCACCCTTCTTTAAATATTTTTTTATAATTTAATAAGCATAGACAAATATAATTTTGAATATAAGAACTCAAAGGTTGTACCTTAGTTAGAATTTGTTATTTCAATTAATTCCCTTGCGAAGTACGATGAAAACATTCGTACGAAACATAAAAAACCAAAACAAATTCTTCGGAAGGATTAACCTTCCCAACATGCAGCCATTTTTAGCATAACTTATTTTAAAAAACTTCACCGAAATTCCTATTTCAACAACCATAAACTTAACATCATGATGAAAGAGAAAGGGGCCTCATTGACCCGCAGCTCTGTATGCCATAATTACAAAAAAGACAAAAAGAGAGAATTCGTTATGAACAGATTTTAATAAGCCTGAAATTCGGGCTCCTGAAATAATTTCACACTTTCATGTTTATCATCATTGAAGTTTTCCGTTAACAATTGGAGAATAATTTATTTATGTATAGGATAACAGAACCGACGTAAGGTTTTGCGGAGACCTATTTGAAAAGGAGCCGTCCTTTGAAAAACCCTAAACCTTAATAGTTTCATAGTTTCAAGATCGGACTGAGATATCCTTAATTTCTCCGGCCCAACAATGCAGACAATAAATGCTTTTGGATGTGTTATTGTTATTTTATGGGACCTTTTCAGCAATTTGGACACGTGTTCACTCCAACGTCTTTTGTTCCCCTGGCCCGGCCGCTGACAATGCCTCGGGTTGCTAAGCGGTAACCTTCGCAAATATCTCGCTAAGCCACGAGCTTTATTTGTAGCTTTTAATGCAGTTTACAAGTTAACGCATTACGGGGCTCTTTGTCTACAAACAACATTGATTATCCGCAGGTTACTCGAATTACCTCCGTTGTTTGTTCAACATTGTATCCGCACTCGCTGAGTCATTTGAGTATCGTACCCAACGTGTATTTAACGTCTTTCTTTCTTTTCAGCTACCTACTTAAGTGATTACTCGCGGTTTTCTTTATTTTATAAAGGCTTCTGTTAATGATGAAATATTGTTTATTAATTTAATAAAATAAATAAATAAACCTACTCCGTGTTTCACGGTCATACCATTCAAAAGATTTTGTTTCTTAATTTGTCAATATCGGTTTTTTAACCAGGTAAGTCTAGGGTATAACCAAAAAGCTTAACTCTCTACCATGAAGGTCGAAAATTTATATTTTCTTTTGAAAACATATCGCTATGAGTTATAAATTTCTCAAATACTTTATTTTGAAACAAAAAACCGTATTGACACAGTTTTGTGATTGAACCTTGAACTTAACACCTTTTCTTGATAAATCCTTTCATTTCTTTCAAAGATAAGATACTTCCTACGCGCTCACAAAATTTCCCATTTTTTATCATTCTGTGTATTGTATACTATTTGCTGTTTTCATAAGATTTTTTCTAACTTCGCTGTAACATAAAACGATAATACTTAAAATTCCATAATATATTTTGTCTAGTCTGATCAATAGATACGCCCGGCCCGCGCCCTTTACAAAAACATCCGATTTCGGTCGAATGATTTCAAATATTGCACCAGCGAGCAGCGAGCACTGGGGCGGCCCAGTTTAATTGTTACACCGCTGATCGCCCAAAATCCTTTGTGAACTTTTCCAAAGATGACGTGTCGTATTTTATGGAAACCCATTTTTATTATGGAGAATATTTGAGATTACTTTGAAGTAAACTGCACCATATTGTATGCATTGAAATGCTGAAAGAGGTTCGGAGCACAATAATTCTACAGGATCCCGGCCCGGCCCGATTAGTTCCGTGTGCCGGGATCTATGGGTTTCTCTCCACAATACACGACGTCTATACACGCTCCCGGGGAACGGTCTCTCCCTGGGATGGGGCACAAAGCTCGAAGGTGCCGCGCTAAAGCGTGACCGATTGACACCGTTGCGAAAGGTGGAAAAATTTCAGTTTCTCGCTGTTTTCTTTCAGATTTGGACGCTTTTTAAAGTCGATTAGATACGCGTATAACTCGTAGATGAATGACTTCGGCAAACGATGTGGATTTTGGATATTTCATTTGATATTTCTTATAAAGGAAATGTATTACTATGTATGCGGTCTCGCTAGTTACGATTTGCGCTCTAAGACGGTTACCAGGTGTGAAAAATTCAATGAAAATAGCCTTTAATCTTTAACATGCGATAAAGCTCGAGTAAAACTAACATCATTCAAATATGTGTCACAAACTTTGGTAAATAATAAAGGACGCAAGTTCTGTCTTGCGAGATAAAAAAATGTCAAACGCACGGAATAAGCTCACACAAAAGTTGCGTTGTTCGAGTAGTGTACCTTTTTACTGCTTGCTTCTTCACCTTCGGGCTCAATTGTATGAGCACAGAAGCCTCGAGACAGCCTACTAAGCTTGTCCGAACTTGTAGTCAACATGCACCGACAAGAAAAACCTCGCTTTCGTCATTATCTTCCGTATTGCGTCAGGTTTTAGCGAAAAACTTCCCTTCCTTTACTCAGCCAAAAGCTCCTAAATAACTTTAAACGAGATAAAATTGACCTGTTGAAATGAGTGAACCTGTGGGAGGATCAAACTGTAAATAGGGGGCGGTTGGCCGTTGTGTTGAGGGGGTGGATGGAGCGATTGTGCCGAGGGTTGGGAATAAGGGTCCCCGCACTTCACCGCGGCAAGTGGATGTGGGGCCGCATTATACATAATTAGTGGCATAACGATACTCCGCTGCAGAGGGGTGTGAGTGTGCAGTGTAGTGTGAGGTATTGTACGCCAGTGCGGGTGAACAAACACCGAATCAGGTGGGACACCAAAGCGAGGGTATCACGTGTCCCCTCGTAACACTTGATTAAAACTGATTAAAAACAACGCTGCATTGTTTTAGTCAACTTTCTATAAAAATATTTAGAATGCCTTTTTCAGATTTACGTATTTAATTATATATTTTTTTACAAATGCTTCATTATTTTTGAAATAATGGGGTGCCTGAATAATGATAAGAAATCGAAAAGAGTTTTTAATGGGTTTCTCAATTTACTTGACTTAGCGTATAAATATTATTATGAATATGATTTATATTATGATGAAAATGAACATGAAGATTTTAAACATTTGTTTAAATTTATATTTATTCATAATCGGACAATTTACAAAGAACGATCTAAAGTTAAAACCAACTCAATAAAGCTATACAACATAAATTATTATTTATTTTTTTGTAAATTCAATTTTGTACCCACGTTTTCTACGTTTTTACGACTTTATAGATACGTCTAAAGCTTCTCTCTAAAATCATGTGGTGAGTTTAATGTTCCATTTTAAATTGTGCTGAGCTTTTAATGATGGATAACTTGAAAAACTTACTGAAACTACTTGCATTAAATTAAATTAAAATCAATTCTTAAAAAAACTACGAAATATTTCACAAGAATTTTTGAATCGTTTTCGAATGAATTCCATAATACTGCAAGTCATCCAATAAAGAATACTGATTTAAATATATACCTTTACACGTCATCGTAATAAACCCTTTGCCCAGCGCTCATTATCTCGCGATTCATATTGCCATAGAAGTATTGAAAGGGTTCGACATTCGTCTTGTTGAAGAGTGACTAAACATGGAATAAACAATGCAACACAATGGCGTCCGTATCGCGGGAGAGGTAAGCTGCAATTCAGATGCAAACACCCGCACATTTTTAATTTAATCTCTAGCTGCGAAGACAATAAAAATAAATATCGATTTATTATTTTTTTGACTTCGCTTCTTACATTCCATCTAGTTGCTACTTGCTACCCGTGAAAAATCACGGGATGTAACTTGACTTGCCACAAAAAAATATCAGTTTCTGTACCCTCATTTCAAATATAGAATAATGTCTGGCTGAAATACATTATATTTATATTATGTAGGTAGGTGTTTGAAAATATTATTTTTAAAATAAGATCATTTCAATTAAAATCAGTTCCAAATTCGTAAAGTTCACACTTGTACGGTCGTACGCTTGGAGTAACAATGTATGGAGAGAGAGCTAATAATTTTTCCCAACCTATACAAACTGAAATAAATCACTTTCTCCGGGTTTTTACGTCGTACACCATGAGGGAGAAAGAGACAACAAATATAATACTCCGCTTCTATGTACTGTCGCAATGATCTTGGGCTCCTGGGTCACCGCGGGACTCCGCCCACATTTTTTATTATGCCACTAAACGGTTTTTTAGGTTGAATGGATGTATAAATACCCTAACCTTAGTCTTAGCCACGCCCAGGTCTGCCGAGTCCGGTAAAAATCATCAAAAACTGACTACACTGCTTTGGATAGATACCACTCTATATACTCTAAGGTCGTTCGTAAGTACTCACTAATAAAATTATTTATAATTGATGAGGCTAAAAAATCATGGCAATACCTAAAAACGAGGGTATGGTGTAGGAACAATATTTGAGTTATTAAGCCAGTTTTTTTTCTTAAAAATAATAACATAACATAAAATCTAAAAGAATAACAGTTTACCAAATTAATCCCACAAATATGGCGGTAGATATAATATATCGAGGCAAAGGTTATTTGTGCAAGCCTTAAATAGTATGATATATTTACGAAACAATCCATAAGTGCAAAATAATCATAATATTACCAGTGATGATACTACGAGATAATAATTCCTTACTTTTCACACAGCCAGGACATTAGTTATTTTATTAGTCTTAGGGGCTATTTCACCACCTCTCAATAAACTACTATTCATTAGTTAACTCTAATCATCGGAATATTCGTTACCTATCTCCTTCCGCAAGTTTGGCTGGCAATGCCGCTTTTTTTCAAACCTTATCCCGTCTGCTGTCACGTCTGTCAATACAATGCCGTTATTTCTATCATAAACTAACTTTCACAACACAACATTCGCGCGCGAAGCTCATTACATCCCTCTCACCAAATAGTTAAACGCGTCTCTATATTTAAATAAAACATATTTCTATTTTATAACTTTATTGTGTTATTCAGGGACTATTTCATCACTTCTCAAGAAACTGTCAACGTAAAGTGCACCCCGGTAGTTAGAATCTATTTTCTGATTTAAAATGGCGGCGTACTGTTTTGACAGCTGACAGTAGGCGAGTTTTCTGTTGAAGTTGATTTTTTACTGTAATTATGGAAGTGGTTGAAGATTTAAATATCTTAGACGAACAGGACATGGCGGAAAGACGTAGACCGCGTGTTTTCAAACCAAGAGTCAATTTTTTATACGTCTTAGATGACATTGAGTTTAGGTCAAGATTTCGCTTGACAAAAAATGCCGTAAAGGAGATACAAAATCAAGGATAAAATCTCTCCAAGAAGCACACGGTATGTAATTCTAATATACGCCTTCACAATATATCACGGAATATACTATGAAATAACAACAATCTTTGGCAGTACAATATACCCACATACAACATGTTCATGCTTACAAACTATCAACCTTCACCAAGCAATAATAGACACTCCCCAATGCACTTCACTAATATAATTTAATAATAAAGTTATAAAATAGAAATATGTTTTATTTAAATATAGAGACGCGTTTAACTATTTGGTGACAGGGATGTAATGAGCTTCGCGCGCGAATGTTGTGTTGTGAAAGTTAGTTTATGTTAGAAATAACGGCATTGTATTGACAGACGTGACAGCAGACGGGATAAGGTTTGAAAAAAAGCGACGTTGCCAGCCAAACTTGCGGAAAGAGATAGCTAACGAATATTCCGATGATTAGAGTTAACTAATGAATAGTAGTTTATTGAGAGGTGGTGAAATAGCCCCTTAGTGTTAAGCTGTAAGTTATGTTAAGTATGTTGTAAACCGCCCTTGAGGTGATATTTCTTTCGCGGAAACGGCGCTATAGAAATCAGCTAATTAACTAACTAACTAACTAACTAACCATCACGCCGTTTCCCCGCAAGGGTAGGCAGAGAGGACGGACCGCCATACAACTCTGTCTTGGCACACACTTCTTGCTTCATTTACATTCATACATCGTCTCATACATACTCTTCTGTTATTCTGACTCTTCACACGACCCGATTCAAGTATTTGATTTACTTGATCGTGCCATGTCTTTCTCGGGCGTCCTCGACTTCTTCTTCCATTCACTTTCGCATCATATATTCTTTTCACACTCCTTTCATCGTTCATTCGCTCTACATGCCCAAACCATCTAAGCGTCCCTTTCTTAATACTATCCATTACGCTCACATCAGCCTTGCATTCTTTCCGGATATCCACATTTGTAATACGGTCATACATGGTTTTACCGCACATCCGTCTCAAAGATCTCATTTCCACAGCATTCAGTCTACTTTCATCCTTCCTCTGCCAGTTCCATGCCTCACTGCCATACATCAGGGTTGGTATAAGCACTCCATTGTGGACTGCTAGCTTCGCTTCTTTGGACAATTTCTTATTTGCCCCAACAGCGTTCAGTCCTCCATTAATGGAGTTTCCTGCATTCACCCTTCTTTCAATATCCTTATCAGCCTTTCCGTCTCTTGTAAACATACTTCCTAAATACACGAACTCATCCACTTGCTCCAAGTATTCATCATTCACAACTATATTGCACGCTGTTCTCGTACTCTCTCTTTCAAACACCATCACTTTGGACTTACTTACATTCATCATCAACTCATTTTGCATACATACTTGGTTCATCCTAGACACGAGAAACTGTAGATCTTCCATATTGTCAGCAATCAGCACCGCATCATCCGCATACAATAGGCAACATACTTTCACATTGTTCATTTTCGCGCCCAAGCCCACACCTTTCAATTCTAGCTAATTATTATTATGAATATTCGTAAACCACTTTGGAAACTGTTAGTTGTGTCAACTTGTTTAATCTGAAATCTTATCTCCCTTGAAAATTGTGTTCGGGTAAATAGATAACAGTTCTTTACAATAATATGTACCTACTTTAAATCTACCAAAACCCAAAAAAACATTACTATCCCAAGAACCAAATACTTTAAGCAATCATTTGATACTTAAAACATCTTCTTCGCTTGACTAATGCGACGCTAAAGAAACTAAACACCGTTTAAATTTGAAAGAGATTACAATAGCTGTACCTAACTGCCTCCTATAAATATTGTATAAAACATACCTGCTGTGACTCACCACTTCGTTTGCAAACCCTCCCCCAGGCTTAAAACCCTTATAGGGATCATGAGACAAATTTAAAAAGGTATAAAACGCCACCGCACAAAAATGTTCTTCACGGGAAAACTACAAGTTATACAGCCTTCAGTTTTACTTTACCATTCTTCCTGATTCCCGAGATACTAGCGCCGCTTTTTTCACAACCAGTATGAAATCTCAAAAGCCATACAAACGCATGAATGGCCTTAAAACTCTACACATTGTAACCAGAAACATAAACAACCCATGCCTTTGGTTTGGGACAAAAAAATAGGTCGCATTTGAATATTTACCTGATTCACATAATGCATTATTGTCACGGGTCGTAAAACAATAGTGTTGAAGAATGCAGCTTTAAAATAAAATCCACCACAAACTTAAACAGGCACAGCGGGTTTGCGCCCAAATTTCTTTGCGAAAGTTTACGAGGTCTGGTCAGGCGCCATGGTAGATGTAAGGACTGGTTTGTTTTATGGCAAGTAAACGGCTACTCTATATTATTACCCCGTGTTTTTGACACTTGCATCGATGGCGCTAATAACGGTATGTTCAATGCCTGTTTATATGCCTCAAGTTTCGAGGAATCGGAAACTGTGGGATAGCTAAGGTGAGGAAGAGTACGTAACACAGTGTTACACTTGCCAATTCAACAATTATCTCATAACATAATATGTATAAGAGTGAACCTCTCTTATATCTTATCTTTTTATTCATTGCTCACATTATTTGCGTTATTATATCATATAAACTGTTCAGTTTGTACTCATTCGGATATATAATACCTTGTCTATATGTGGGGTTTAAATATATGTATTTTATTTTGTTACACTATGCTTGTATCTACAATATTTTTATATCATTCTAATCGTAATGTATTTGGCAAACAACTGTCTTTTTATGAGATCTTTTTTTAAATAAATAATTACATGTATAGATTAAAAAAAAATCGTGGTCATGTTAACATATTTTAGTAATAGGATAAAATGTGGGATGGGTGATTTTCGATGGTGAACGGTAAAAATTCAAAGAACACCTCGATATGAATCCTAAAATATGAAGGAAATAACTAGTCTAAATATTAATAATATGTTATTAGTTAAGGTTTCCAGTTATAAGGAGATGCTATCATTTCTTCTTGGAGATATATTTATATTCCACGAAGTGGTGAAAGTTGGAAAAAATTCTTAGAAAAAATGTTGGATTCGATAAGAGTAGTTATTCATATAATGTAGGTACTTGGATGCTGTATGGGTAGGTACCTATTCAGTGGTCGGAAGATTGGCCAAACCTAATTGCCTAATTGCCTACCTGAGCTACCTGTGCCTTCTACCCGCAGTTAGTTCCCACTGGCCGTGCTAAAGAATATCCTTCACAATGAACCTGTTCTTTTTCCCAGATAATAAAAGTATGTCATGCTGGTAAATAGAATGTCAGGTTCCTAGGTATATACCTGCGTTATTAATTGTGATTCACCCATGTATTTCCATTTCGGTCCGTCCAGCCTCCCTCTCTCTCGCGGAGAAAAAATCCGCTCATTTAACGCTACAGTATTGTGTTGGGAGATCTACCCTCGCCGGCTACGGGCTCCCCGCCATCTGCCATCTGCCGCGTGAAACGCGCCCACTAAAAAAACTCTCCTATCAACCCTGGGAACCTCGGATCCACGGCGTTTCCCACGATCCAACCCTCTTGTATATTAAAATGAAGAGCAAAATAATACATAAGTTACCCTACTTGGGCAAGAAGTAAACGTCGCCCGTCCCTCTCGCGCTCGTAGCATTCCCCGGGCCGGTATCGCGCGCCTGCTCTGGCCGAGGCGCGGGGCGCACACGTGTGCAGCGCACCTGCCTGCCACTTGTGGAGAGGTTTTTTTATACAACTTATCTCGATGCTAAGGAGACTTCTCGCTGTTTGGCGAGGATGAGATTGAAGGCTATGAAACGTTCGTCGGGGCGTTCAGAATACAGTGTTCCTATTTTTTAACACTTTTAAAGAGGTTTAATACCCCTACAAATACCTACACAAACTATCGTAATGTTTGAAGAATATTCAGCTTTAACTTCGATCAAACTATATCTTAAAATGTAACATTTTTTAAAATATCTACTTCGCGCAGAAGGTTTCAATGATTCCCCCAGGACCTACGTCATTTTTGCACGAGTAAAGTTCACAAGGTTCAAATGACGAATTCATTGACAAATCCGAGGAGAGTTTATCTCCCCACTTACACACGGCTATTAAAGGGGTTAACAGCGAGGGGAGCGCACCCCACTTATTGACTTGTCTCCACGGCCCATTCCCCCTGCTAGCTCACCCCATTGCACCTTACACCCCACATGCACCCCACACGCATAACAATAGTTAGACAATATAAACCATCGCCGAAAATACACTTGTCTTAGAGTTCACCTGATTTCTACTGTTGAAATGGTGGACTTAAATAAAATGTATAACGTACGGTGTTTGATATTTTCTCTTCCGTATTTTGATTAGTTGATAATTTGATGACAAAAACAAACAGTTTGTTCAAAGAGCCGTTTGTTGACGAATATTATTCGTCGACAATAAGTACACCATAAAAAAAAATCACGACCAGTTCGGCGAAATCTTCAATAAGTTTGGTTTCAAACGTAATGGAACACGTGTGGATATTATGAAAAGGAAATGTAGTTGTATCGGAGCCACCCCCTGCCGCGGCGGTGGGGTGGAGTGGGGGTGGAGGGTGGAGGGGCAGGCGCGCCCTTATAAGGCCGCGGCGGAGCTTGTAGAGCACATTCTGCCACCGACCGCAGCCCGCTAACCTACCTTTCCCAATCGTGCCCACCTTGTGCCTTACAACATGTCTACCTACGCCGCCAACGAATTCATCGTTTCGTCGAACAACTCGATGAACGATAACACCTACAACAGCCTGAAGGCCACCAAGACTCACAGAATCAAGGCGATCCTGAAGCCTCTGCTGAAGATGCTGAGGAAGAACTCAGCGCAGAAGAAGAGGAACGCGTCTTTCGATTCGGATTACCACAGCCAGGATCACTGCGCGGAGTGCAGCGACAACTCCGCCAATGAAGATCTTGAAACCTCGATCGTTGACGAGATCAACAACTGCCAGCCCAACTCCGCCATATTCGTGGCTGACGAAGATGGCCAGTGGAACCTCTCTCCCGTGACCCGCGGAGCCTGCGTGCCCGTACACTTCGCCAGGACGGAGGCCGGAACCTTCTTCTGGACATCCATGCGCCCCGACTGCGACGTGTCTCCCGCCCTTCACTGCTACACCGAGTTCCAGCAAGCCGCCCAGCAGCAGCCCATCTTGACCCACGACCGTTGGGTTCAGGCCTAAACTGGCACGACTGTCACTTCAACCGACGATGAATCCTGAGCTTCCAATTTGTGATAATCGACTAAACCCGCCATTTGTTATACGCTTCCGAACCCAACAAGTGCGAACGTGATTTGACATCTTCCAAGATGAACTTTAATTACTTTAGATTGAACATTTGTTCATTTTAGATTAGGAATAGTTATTTTTACTGAATATTGTTTAATGTTAGATAGATAGCAACCTGTGATTTAGTTTGTATTTGTTCCTTAACAGAAATGCCTGAAATTGCTCAAGTTTACTTTGATTTAATTCGATTAACATTTAGTTTAGATTTAGGATTGTGATATTTTCTATGTATAATTTAGTATAATGCTTGTTTTGCGAATGTTTATTATTCGTACTAACTAAATTGTGATGAACTTATTGAATGCTTTAATTTTTCTATGTTTTAAATCAATGTCTTCCAAACAATTGATATGTTGTACTGAAATAAAAAAAAAACTTAACTTAAACACTTTATCTTTTCCTTGATTCACCAAATACCCCACACATTTTATCACAATATACATGTATAATAACATTGCATACACATGCAATTATTTTTAAGCATGGACCGAAATGAAAAATCACATGATATGAAAAAACATATCCCTGATAAAAAGTCCATTTCTACCAAAATTTAAAAAAACACACCCACAAAGATAACAAGCCAAATAATGGATAAGAATTTACTGAGGAATCTTATCACTATTAATCTGTGCACTAAAAAATCTTATACGTAAATTCATTTGGATATGACTCAATATATTTTTATATAATAATTTTTTTTAAATCTCATAATGTCACCTAATCCAACTCTTTTTTAGATAAAAAAAATAATTAGGTTATCGATTACAGATTTTGACGTTTATGAATATTCATATAAATAAAATAAAGTATCCTAAATACCTACACAGATTCACTTTTCTTAAATATAATAATATATTCTAACAAGTTTTTTTTACACGTTGCTTATAAAACATCTTCATATAATTAATTAATATTTCTAGTGTCTTAATTTGTTGCTTCAAACGTTCATAATACATTTAAGTCTAAAATTAATTACAAATTGGGGCGAGGCAAGTAGAAGCAATTCGGTGGCTTGGACCGTAAAGATTTTTTTCTCCCCGACCGTCTACCTGACCGGGATTGATATTAACATCCCAAACAATAAAAAAAAGCTTCAACGAAAAATGAGCTTTAACTGCAGATGCGTAGAGAGCGTTTTGGCTCGCCGCGTTTCGTCAAAGTTCGGTCGTTTCAAAGCTTCGTTGTGGCTTGAGCGGAACACGTGAAACGCCCGGGGCTAAAAGCTCCTTCAATAATATACTCTTAGTTGGTATGCTTGATTGTAGCAGAGGTATTTCTATTGTATCGAGTTCCCTCGGTAACATGAGCTTTTCTTCACTTCGCTAGGATTCTTTCTCGTTCAACCCTATTGTAAACACTTTGGAATAGGAACATGTACAATCAAAATTTAGTTTTGAATAGAAAACGAAAATATTTGAAGTTAAGAAAAAAGTGCACAATAAATGCAAGTATTTCGGTAAATTGTGCTATATCTTTGGTCATAAATCGGTTATCCGTTTCAATTATTTAAGGTGCATACAATTCGAGGAGTAAGATCATTATGAAAAGCAGGTAGATTATTTACCTATAAAAGATGGAGACAGTAGGTACCATATAAAGTACATTGAGGAATTAACTATTTAAAGATGAGGGTTGAAAATTTATGAAACTTATGCCTACCTAAAGACATTTTACAGTATGAATTGGATTGTAATAATAATAAAAATGAAATAATAACTTTGTATAAGATTAAAGATTTTATTTGAGAACACAATATAAAATAAAACAAGAAAAATAACATTATTTTTTTTTTTTAATTTCCTTTTTCATTTCATATTATTTGTCCCTTTTTCTCTGTTCCTTTTTTTATTTAAATGTTATTATTTTGTTTTCTTACTGTTCTCTTATTTGTTAATATTGTGTTCTCCCTTTGTATGCATGAGTATATATAACCACACACTATATTTTTGTTTAGTTTAATTTTATACCCTGATTATCCTTAGGCTAAGCAAAACCAGTCGGTCGTAAAAAATTAAATAAAATCTGTGGTCTTATACAAAGTTATTATTTGATTTTCATCAAATATGACAAACCACAAAGTGATTGCTTTCCACGAAAATATGAAATGATAATAATAATAATATTTAGACGATTTGTATAGCGCCGTTTTTGTGAAAAATCACCTCAAGGGCGCTGTACAGATCTTACTTTCTATCATTACATATTAATTCCTAGTTTAGATAAGAAAATATACAAGAACATACTTACCTGGCAGGTCCCATCAGATAGACACAATTATTTACTTAAAATTATGATTATTATTTAAATTTTTTTTTTTTTAGGTATTTCAACTGACTTTCATCAATTTTATTCCCAGCAAAATATTAATGGTTAATTTTTAAAACACCGTTTTTTATGAAAAATCATAAAAAGGGTGGTTAAAAATTAATAAAAATCAAATATCACATACACAAATTTAGCGCGAAGCTATCATAATATTTCGCTGATTTGTACAGCGAATCGTTTTTGATAGGTTATCAATATTATCATACTACTTGGCTAATTTATATATTGCCATTTTTGTCAGAGAAATATTTTTTTATTTTTTTAGGGCACTTAAGAATGCTAAAAAATGGTTGACTTAAAATATATGTTTACTTTCAAAAATTAAACAAACGATAGTTGTTATTTATTTTTACTTATGTCATCGGCCATGAGAGGGTTCAGATTTGTGGGGTAAACTAGGAGATAAAATAATTGAGGTAGGTAAGGTAGCATGAGTTGACTCTGAAATAAGGTTTTTTTATATATTATAACTAGTATAAATTCAGAAAGTCATTTTTTTTAATTTCGCTTTAATGCCCTAAATCGCAAAAAATAACTAAAAATCATAATTATAATTTTAAGTTAATAAGTGTGTCTATCTGGTGGGACCTGCCAGGTAAGTATGTTCCTGTATATTTTCTTATTTTAACTAGGAATTAATATGTAATTATAGAAAATAAGATCTGTACAGCGCCCTTGAAGTGATTTTTCACAAAAACGGCGCTATACAAATCGTTCAAATATTATTATTATTATTATTATTACCTACTGATAATTATTTTAAACCTGTAACCTATTTAATAACAACTAATGGTTTAAGTGTAACTTCAATCAACAATGGGAGATTGTATACGTTACGTATTTGATTAATGAGGGTGAATATTGTTTACAAAATAATACGTTATACATGGCTACCTACCTAAAATTATTTGTATTTTTGAACGCATAATGGCTTCAACTTAAGAAAATCGTGATAATATAATGCTCAATAAATATTTATACAGGATGTTCCAAAACGTACCCAACAGGCTTCAACCGGTGATTTCTGATCTTATTTGGATGGTGTTGAAGATAATTTGGTCTCCGGTGACATTTTTCGTCATTTCAATTTATAACAGCAACAAAAAATTCTGTCGTGTAATAATAATAATTGGCTGATTTATATAGTGCTGTTTCGTGAAAGAAATATCACCTCAAGGGCACTTAATCTTTAAAAAGTAATCACCCACCTAACCTAATCTAACCCTTGCTGTCCAATGCTGATTTTATTTTTACATGGAAAAAATGTATTGTACGTCTTGCAACACCCTGTAACTAACCAACAAACCATCGTGCCGTTTCTTCGAAGGGGTATGCAGAGAAGGTACTATTCTTTCTTAGCATACAATCCTTGCTTCATTCACATTCATATTGTCTAATTCATACTAACTACCGAATAAGAATAGACTGTTGTGATGGGAGCACTGATCTTCTTGCAGGGTTTTTCTCTGTTTATTAACAATGGAGTCATTTCATGATGTCTTGAAACGAAGCCAATTTTATTTTATTTTATTTCTTTATTATTATTATGTATTACTTTATCATCATATTTTTTTATTAATTTATTATTTTTGTATTTTTTCTATGTATTGCACCCTCCCCAAGATTTGGAATAAATATAAAAAAACCTTTTTTTTTTTAAATACTCTTCTGTTATTCTGACTCTTGACATGGCCTGACTCGAATATTTATTTCACACCCTGTATAAATGTTTTGGCAAAAAACTGCGAAGGTAGTTTTGTGTCAACTTCAGAAAAATCGTTCTCTTTTGAATACGTCTGTCGACCAATAAAGTCGCAAACAATGATTCCGTCAGCGGTAGTTTATTATCATTTTAACGTTAAACTGCCAACAAATGATTTCTAATATCCCAAGATAACTTTATGCCCAATAACTAAACATAAGAGGCTGCCTCTGAAAGGAATATCTTTTATCATTCAATGAAGAAATGCATATCTTCAATTCGTTGAACATTCTATGTGTATGATTTGTAGGTAACAAAGTGTTTATTATTGTTTAATCTGTCGTGGGTCCACAAGTGAGACGAACAAGAGGCAGGCAGTACCTACTTTGTGCCACGGACTACAAACACAATAGTCACAAAAAGCTTTTCAAATACAAAATAGCAATAATAATTGGTTCGTGTTTGTTATCACCTCAAGGACGCTTTACGGTGAATAAATCCACCAAAGATTTACGTTACAACACGCATTTCTGCATATTTTATTAGTCGTAAACTCCTCCTTATAGTCTATTCACATATAAATTAAATTTTAACTACCTTAGTCATTAGTTAACCGAGATATTATTAACAGCTTGAGAGATTAGTCTGTTTGAAATAGCTTGATTTTTATACTGATTATACCAACCCCGATGTATGGCAGTGAAGCATGGTACTGGCAGAGGAATGATGAAAGTAGACTGAATGCTGTGGAAAAGAGATCCCTGAGGCGTATGTGCGGTAAAACCATGTATGACCGTGTTAAAAATGTAATAAATTTATTTAAAAAACAAATTAATATTTATTTAGTATTTTTACAAACTCTCCAAACCAGTGGCGGCTCGTGACTCTTTAGTGTGCCAGAGTGCCAAGATTGAAAAATACGACGCTATTGATGTTGCTGTAGCCAAAAATTATTTTTATTATTTAAATTTTTTTGTATGAAGATTTTCAGGATTTTTCAGTTTTGGTACTTCATACAAAACATGTTTTCGGCTACAACAGCGTCAATCTTGACTTTTTTTAAATCTTAGCATTCTAGGACACTAAAAAGTCACAAGCCGCCACTGCTCTAATCTCTACTGTCTTTCAAAATTTAATGAAAAACATTTAACATGCGTTAACCACGATTACAATCACGTTTTCCCAAAAAAGGACGAAGATGATATTATATTTGTTTTTTTTTAACACCGAATTACAACAAACCTACCAAGAAGAAATTCGAATAACATCACTTTAGTTTTTTGTGACTGCCCAGGTCCCAGGTCCCAGAGCTAAAGGTTGGCTGCTGGGATTGCCGAGTGTCGGGTGTTTGGTGGATTTATCATCCCTTATCCCGCCCGAGTCAGTATTATTATAACAATATTATCCCAACACGTGGTGCAGGAATGCTCCTCGCGGTTCCTCTTCAGAGAATAGGGGCGCGGGTCGGAGTTGAGGTACTCGGGCAAAAAATCAGGTGGAATGTCGAAATATTATCACATGCGGCGCACACCAGGAAATCTTTTTCTAGCTTCGAATTTTTTTACAACTAAAACCAATTAAGAAATATTATGGAAATGAACAAATAAATAAATAATATTTGCATTGTTTTTATAGCACTGTGTTTGTGAAAAATCACTACAATGTCGGGTTTGAACTCGCGAACTCTGGATTCGTAGTCGAAACTTAATTCCTAAGCTCTATCCTATTACTAACTATAACTAATCTATGGCATACCATATTAATATTTATTTATCTATGTTATGTACAGAGATAATTATAAAGCCTACATTTTCAACATTATAATAGTATGTAGGTATAATAACCGCTATTTTAATTTACTATGTGCATATTTTCTGCTAACAATAACTAATTGTACAATTTTGCAAAAGCATCCAAGAGAAAACCCAAAATTTAATTTGAAAAAATGAAAACTGCGACCATTAACATCACCTGCGGTGCATAGTCGGGAAACTCACCAAATACGCGCCTAACATTTGTACATGGTCGACAATAAATGAGAACGGGTCGCTTTTACGACTCGTTCTTAGTTCAACAGCTCGGCTGTGGAATGATTTGTCGGCCTCTGTGTTTCCTCCCACCTTCAACATTATCCTCTTCAAGACTCAGGTTTACTCCTTGTTTTCCTCAAAAATACACTTTACACAACATCCCCAAATCATATAATAAATAATTGTTTTTCCGTTTATGTCGTGACAACATCATCTGAGCTCGTGCTAATTCCACAATTTTGTAAATAAAAAAAATCAAAGGAAAAAGTTACCATAAATTGTATTCACCGGCTATCAAACAGTCACTTCAACAAAACACGTGTTGCGACAACTGAAAATTCACACAATAACAATTATTGAAGCCATCAAACCGTCCTGCGTAGGTAATATTTTCATCAGCAGACAAATAACAGCCTTCCGTTCCATTGTCCAACCTCCAGATTGCTAATTAAAAGTATCTCACTTTCGATGGAATCAGATATCTGTAAAATGATCCAAACATGTGTGTCAGCCTCGTATTTTCGAGTAGGTACTTTTCAGCTAAATAAATTAAGCGAAAGTTAACTTTTGTCATTTGATCAACGCTTTATTATCCAACTGGTTTATTAACTTCACCTTATTTGTATGTAATACGATTTTAACATGAAACTGATTAGAATTTAATTAACAGAAACTGAAAAAAACAATAAGGCATGAGATCGATTAAAATGCTGGTTTCTAATAAGGCATCGGTAGCTAAGTTGGCAGAAGCGTTACTCCCGGAAAGAGTAGAGGGTCCGAGTTCGAGTCTCGGTCGCGACCGTTATTCTTTTAATTTCTGGCTTTTTCTAATTCATATTTACGTATCAAATATAATAAGCTTTAAAGCTTTACATTTAACTCTAATTTAATAACATTTTAATGATTTAAGAGATTCGACCGGTCGGTAGCTGAGTGGACAAGCGCGTCGGATTCCCACCAGGGGGGCCGTGGGTTCAATTCCTCTGCCGGCTAAGTCCTCCATCATTGCACAAGCAACATCTTCCGCTTATTATGATGTTAGTAGAAGTTTCTCAAATATTGTCTGGTTATTCATAACCCGGGAATGTTTGTCTTTCTTTAAAAAAAATTAAAATATAAAATAATGCTTCCCAAAATACTTTGTATTTTCAAGACCTCGAATAGATATAATAAGTTTTATGTAAAGTAGTAATACTTAATATTCACTCGTACTAATTGTTTCCAAAAAGATCACTGATTACATTAAAAGGAAAGAATCTAATAATATATTTTATAACACCTGATATCATTTCATTGTAAAATAGCTGAAATCCGATAGGGTTCTGGTAGGCATCTACCTTTTTACTTTTAAAAAAGTATTCGTAAAAAATACAAAATGTTCGGAGTTTTAATTTTAAATAGTTTACAAAAACATATAACTTTAAAATGAGCTGCTAAACAAGTAAACAGATTTATAAGTAGGTAGCCAAATAAAATCCGGCACAGTTAGATTTCATAAACGGTTTAATCAAAAAAGATAATATTATTGTATTTCTTATCTTTATCAATACTTCCTACCAATTTCCGAGTTCATATTAAATATACATATTAAACAAACAAACGCATTCTGCCAATACTTTCAACGAAGGTATGCTTACAAAATGATTTGCTTAATTTAAGATATGCACTTCTCCGATTTCAACCAGAAAGGATGAGTGAAAGATCAACAGGCATTCAGAAATGTTTTCCCAGAGGTTTAATAACAAATAAACCGGTCGGTTTGGGCCCAGACAAATAATGAGTCGCTTGTGTCCTATACCTACCTACATAAATGCACAATTTTGTTTAGATAGGGCAGCCTAAGTATGCCTCATCTCGAACAATCTGTCACATTCCTCAGAATTCTTGAAAAAATATTATAATAACACCAGAATATTATTGTTTAGCTCCGCGTTTGTGAAATATTACCTCGAGAGTTCTGTAAAAGGCAAAAAAAACTTAACACATAGTGAAATTACCAACTCTTATCTTTTGCGAAGATCAAACAAATTATAACTGTGAATGACATATTTCCGGATGTTGCGCAAAGTGAAGGGACTCTGTTTTGCAGGACATGCAATCCAGTTTATTAAAAAGTCAAGGAAGATACAAATTCGCACAACAGTGCGAAAATACCTTGTATTTTTTTCACTCTTTTATACTTTATCATTATTTTTTTCAAACATGTTATGGATTCTTATGTACTAAAACACTTTACTTGCACTTTTTTTGTATTTATTTCATAGTATGAGGTTTTACAGGGTAATTATCTACACCAGAAGCGTAGTGTTACTTTAACTGATATTGACTGTGTGAGACTGACTAAATCTTCAGAATGAACCGTCTCATATAGCGGTAAAATGTCTACAAGGTATGTCAATATCAGTTGGGGTAAAGTTCAACATAACATTTATTATTTAACATAGATTATTACTCAAATAATTACATAATACATAGTTCATCATGGCAAAAATAATTTAGGGGTGATAACAAATTTGTGTGGATAATAGAAAGTCGGCCAAATGAGTCTAAAGTGTTATCTCCTGTATGGGTAGGTACATAACAAACACATCGACAAATTATTTACTGAGATTAATAAATAAAACAATTAAATTACATAATTTAATTTGAGAGTAGTACGTACGTAGATACATGCATACGTATACGGGTGTGAATTTTTCAAATTGTAACTGATGTTAATTGAAATTATGAGATTGTAAATAAAATCTTTTCAAATACTCACCTACCCAATAAAATGTACCTAGAATGTATTTTAGCAGACATTATTCTATATTTGATATGGGTGGATTAAAGCAACTAATATTCTTTCTTGGCAAGTCCAAGTTACATCCCGTGATTTTACACGGGCAGTGTAAATTACATTAGTGAACTAGTGTCAATAATGAAAAATTCTTACAGATATCATAGATTTCTCTTTTGAATCTCGTCCCGAAGTCGAAAAATTAGATATCAGAAACGATTATAGTTCTAAGATTTAATCATTAAATAAGATCTGATCTTAATTCGCATAGTTCGTTAGTCAACTGTGCACTAGGTACACGGGATCGTGTAAATAAACGTTAATAGAATTTATTCGCCAAATTAATAAAAAATTATTTCCGTCCTTCAGAATTGTCATTTCAAATTTACGCTCACTCGAGACGTTACCGTCTAAGCTCAACCGAAATGACGCAAAATACTTGCGCAATCCAGGGCGACATTTGCGTGTCGTCCTATTTCATTGCGTACTTGGGCTATAGGGATAGAAGAGAGAAGAGGAGGAAGAAAGTGTGGTGTGATGGCGAGTATGTAAGTTGCGCCGGGCAGGTGGGGTGTGGACGGGGCAGGCAGAGCGCACGTCAGACGCCATGTGTGCTTTTTGTGCACACATTATGTTATAATAATGAATACATTTCCATGGGAGAACCGTGGGAACGTGGGAACGGAGCTGCGAGCTTCTGTTGAAAAAACCCCATTATAAGATGGCCTTTCAGGCAGGGGGAGGGGCTGCGATCCTTCGGGTTCAATCTCTTTGTAATTCCCCTATTATAAGAAATATCCTTTTTTGTAAATAGGGTTTTATTGCACCACGTGGAAATAAGTTTACGGGCCAATCTGACAAAGCGTGAGGATTTCCAACATTATTGATCGTGATTCCCAATTCAATGCATGCATGAATTCAGGGTTTCAATAAAAAAAACATCTTGTTTGTGGAATCAGTACCCGCTATTTAATCACAGTTACATACGATTTCTTTAATAATAATAATATTTTGATAATTTGTACAGTGCTATTTTTGTGAAAAATCACCTCAAAATATACAAATCTTAATTCCTAGGCTCCATCTTATTACTAAATGTAATAAAATGAATGACATATTTATATTATATACAGAAGCATACTTACCTGGTAGGTCCCTTCAGAAAAACACCATTTTTTTTTAAAGTAGTTAATTATTTTAGTTTGGAGAAAAATACAGTTTTGCACTCAGATGACATTATATTGGAAAAATGAAAGATTTTAAAATTAAAGGGATTTATTTAAAATGTATTTTTTTAAAGGAAATTCTTCGGTCAATAAGAGATAGATTATAGCGAAAAGCTTTTCTTATTTTTTTTCACATATTAATTACAATCAAATAATAATGCTTTTTTTTCAAATGTAATATAGTACTCTTCCATTAGAAACATAAGCTTGTATACGAAAGAGGAGTGTACAAATTATTAATGATTACATAATATGATATGGTTACATATTGTCAGTAAATGTGACATAAAGAGATGTAGTGTAGGTAGTACATCGTAATTATGATAATGTCATTAAAGATAAATAAATAAACATATATTAGAAGAACAATAGAATGTTACGGAAGAAAGAATGAAAAAAAGAATGTTATGTTTATACGTCATACATCATGTACTCGTGTATATTTCAAAATATCTGAATA
Source organism: Drusus annulatus (assembly GCA_022651775.1). Taxonomy (NCBI): domain Eukaryota; kingdom Metazoa; phylum Arthropoda; class Insecta; order Trichoptera; family Limnephilidae; genus Drusus; species Drusus annulatus. Next base: position 360,276 of record JAGWCC010000283.1, read on the forward strand.
ACAATAATGACACGTTTAAAAACGTGCTTTTAGCTACGTGCCAGTTCATTATTTTGAGCTTTTGAGTTAAATGGGGTGGTTCATTGATTCAAATCAGTTAAATGCGAGAGGGTTAAATGGAGCTACCTACTTGTTTTTATGTCGTAAGTAATAAATTATGTGTCAGGTATAAAACCAGTTAATTAAAAAAAACTAAGTTAATTACTGGGTCAGTAGTTACAATTTAGTACAGGTACCTAGGATTTAATCATTAATTAGAAATCATTATTAATATTAGTAAGAATTGGTAAATCTGAATTGTAAGATAGCTCCTCCTTGCTGAGATATCACAATCAGTATCCATTCTTTAAAATGATTATATAGTGCTGATTTGTTTTTGTATATATATTATATTCATAGCAATAGCATCCCAACAAAGGACATAGTATGCGATGGTACGACCTCCTTTTCAATTAGGTATGTGTTCCTCAAACACGAGTCAATAGAAACTGTAAACTCGTGTGGAGTGGGGTGAGGTTGAACGTGTGGGTGGAGGACTCTCCGCGTGGTCAGATTTTGTATTGATAGGATCATTTTCAACACGCAAATAACCAATTAATTAAATTGTTAGTATTTACCTAATGTAATTGCTAGTGTCATTGCGGTAGGTTGGCAAAATAAAAATAAGTAAAAAGTTTGTTCATCTGAGGCTTTACGTCAAAAGATGATGGGTAAAAATGATACTGATTTCTCAGAAAAAGTGTTAAAAATATAGTAATAACGACTAATCCTATCATACTTTTTTGTAATTAAATTTAATATCATTATTTTTATTTCTGCTAGATTTAGTTTTTTTAGTGACAGCTGTAACGGCATTCAAGGCCATTATCAAACTGTGGTCAGGCCACACAGAAAATACTAATTTATATGATAAATTTGAATAAGACCATAGATTTTATTTTATTTTTATGACCGACCGGTTTCGCTTAGCCTAAGCATCATCAGGTACAAAATTAAACTAAACAAAAAATACATAGCGTGTGGTTTTATACACTCGTATATACAGAGGGAGAACACAATATAAAATAAAATAAGAGAACAGTAAGAAAACAAAACAATAACATTTCAATTATCTACAGCAAAAATAAAATCTGTGGTCTTGTACAAAGTTATTATATCATTTTCATTAAATGTGTCAAACCACAAAGTGATTGCTTTCTACAAAAATATATGATTTTAGTTCCCTGTTTAAATACGTATTACGGTAAAAACCAAATTATCTTGAATTTCTTGTTCTGTGAGGTACTTAACTTCTAAAGAAAGCTGTTTTCCCCCATTTACTGATTACAAACTGTTGCCTTTAAATGCAGGTTTGCTTACCATAGTTTTCTCAAACGAAAGGTGACATAAGCATGGTTAATTGACACTCTCAAACAATTAGCCTTTTGCATTTTTTTTTTTTTTTTAATTTTATTTGCTTAACTTCATGTTTATTTACAATATTTTATATACATTGTCCTCCACGCTAGGAGTTCAACTGTAATGTGGAGGACATTTATCGAATTACATGATAAAACAATAGATAAAAAAATTAAAAATAAAAGAAAATGTAGAAGAAAATCTAAAAGAAGGTATATAAAAGAAAAGAAAATATAAAAAGAAAAGAAAATATAACAAAAAACAAAATAGAAACAAAATAGAGCCACTTTAAAACAAACAAAAAAATTATACAAATAAATAAAATTATTAAGTAGCACTATTATTATTACTGTATATAATTATAAATTAGGAGGATTGTAACCAGTTCCAAACATGTTTACTGTATTGTGCAAGTGAAGATGTTTTGATGTTTTGTTTTATCACGATGTTTTGAGCTAAGACCATAGATGATAATATACCATATGTACTTCCATAAACATAATTTCTTAAGTAATACGCGTCTAAGACATGTTACGACTCAGCAGGAGAAGGTAAGTAAATCTGCAGGTAATGAAAGCATGAAGCGGAATCCCTCCGCCGACGGGTAGGTACTTTGATCATAACAAATTGAGTGCAACGCTCCGTAATTATAGCGATGCAGGGTTGAGCATCGCGCGAGTGTTGGTGCGCTGCGCCTCGGTGTGGTGTGCGCTGAATGGGTGTACAGTGTACTGAGTGTACAGTGTACAGCGTACAGTCCACCCCGCGTAGCGTTCACCGCGAGCCGAGCGTGGTGTGTGGACTGTGTAGTGTGTAGCGGCACGCATATAATCTGCTCGTGCCATCTCTCTCGGTCGCTTCCTGCGATCCGTGGGAAAAGCGGCAGGTGCAAGTGGAGAAATATCAAGCAGGGCAGCACGCACACTCCCGCGCCCGCGTGCGCACGACGCGCACACTGGCGCGCCCCGCACACCTCGCTCCTCGCCAGAAAACCAGATACCAGATCCCACACCACTACGAGAGCGATATTATAACAACTCGCCCCGATTACGCTGCCCTAATACGTTGGGACAGTTTTTTTGGTACTGACTCATGCACGTCCCTTTTTTATCTGATTCGATTCCTGATTTTTTATACAAATCGAAACGCAGCGATGCACTCAATAAGATTGGGACCCCTGACCATCACGTATTCTGCTTTGTAAAGAAAATAAAAATACTCGAGGCCGTGGGTAGGTAGGTACCGTTCAATTTGAATCTTTTTTATGGAAAAAAATGGAATTCGTTTCTATAGAATCTCACCACCACCATTATGATGCTGCCTTATTGGTTATCGTTTCCGGTCGTTTTGGTATTTGCGATAAAAACGACTATTTTAAAGATTATTAGCCGTCGATTACTGTCGATGAATTGTGGCAAAAATAATTAAAATGACTTGCTAATTTTCATATTGTTAATTTCTTTTAATCACAAGGACGCTTTACAAAGCTAGAGAATATTATAAAAATATGTTTATTTTTTATTATCATTTTTTTTTTAATTAACAGAAAAATAAACAATTAATATTTATAAAATAAGAAGAATAACAAATCGTGTCAATTATAAATTTTCCTCTGCTAATATTAAAGCTAAAGTGTGACAATAAACAGTTTTATTTTAGTAACTTAACAAAGTTGGCGGAGGGAGAGGAAGGTGGAAGGGAACATGGGAAAGGGATAAAGGGAAGAAAGACGGGAGTAGATGGATAGTTTCAGTGATCTATTTTGGATACAGTTGTGTAATGGATTTTAGTTTAATGTAATTTAAGTTTAATTAACAACGTAACCTAATTAGCCATTCTTATGAGGTTAAACGAGGCTGAAAATGAAAATGCAACCAGCGCAAAAATATTTTTATTTGAATTGCTTATAAAGCATATATATTTGAGACACGAGTAATTAACTGGTATCAAAAATGCTTTTTATTGTAATTTGATAGAAGTATTACTTTGCAAATTATTTCACCGATGAACTCTGCTATCGTCGTACCGCTGATAGCCCCGTTGTAACCGTTCTCCTTTTCTCACAAACGACGCATACAATAACAGAAAGAGATGCAGCGCTGGATCCACCATAACTTCTAACTGTCCAAAAACATAGGCGCTATCTCTTGCCGTGAAAATACAGATCTTATTTAAATTTACTTAAAACATTTAAAAAATACCCACACCATGGGGTATTTATGTTGGCTATTGCGCTGGCAACATCACTGTGCATTCAACGGCAATAAAAATTATTATAAATTAAAATAAAATAAAAAATATAATTATAATTTTAGGTTAATACAGTGATTGTGTTTATCTGGTGGGACCTGCCAGGTAAGTATATGTTCCTGTATATTTTCTCTTCAAATAAATATTAATACTCGTATATAATATCGGAGTGTCAGGTCCTAAAGCCTGGAATGGACTACCACATGATCTGAGAGATATAATGTCTGAGAGTAATAAAAGACTCGACAGAGTTCAGAGCCAAACTCAAAACTCATTTTTTCAGAAAATCATATCCATAATCAAGATGTAACAAGCCCAATAGAACCAAGAAAACTTTTCAGACTCTCATTCCTTAAATTCATTAGAAGATTATCAACTACGAAAAATTAAAAATACCTCCGATATACTTTATTTTAAATTTGCTCTCATGCCCTAAAAATGAAAAATAATAATAAAGAAATAAAAAATAAATAAAAATAAAAAAAACAAATAAAAATATATGTAAGCAAAATTTTAAGTTATTATGATATGGTGATTGTGTCCTGCCAGAAGTTTTCTACCAGCTATTGCTGTGTATTTATACAAACTAAGAATTAATATTAAGTAGAAATTAAGATTTGTACAGCGCTCTTGAGGTGATTTTTCACAAAAACGGCGCCATACAAATTATCCAAATATTATTATTATTATTATTATAAGAATTAATATCAGAAGAGATGTTACAACGGAGCTCTCCGCGGTAAGAGCACGGTCGAAGCGGCGTCTGAGGTTTTAGTTCAGTGTTTACCTAAAACTAAATGCTAAATGCTGACGCGAGAGAAGACAAGAAAGGAGAATCGTGCGACGATGACGGTGAGAATGACGATGACAATGCGAGATGACTGGTTGACTGCTGACTTGTTGATTATTGAGTGGTCGGTTGACGTTTATTGTTGAATGTGTAAGGATTCGCTGAGATCAGCGACTGGAGGTCATTACCAGAGATTGAGAAGCTCAATATCGTGGGATTTTTTCTACGCAAATATGTGGGGCGGATCTGCATATCATTTCAATATTTGCATAACGAGTAATAGCCGGTCTTCGGTAGCGGTACATTACACTCACACACACTTTGATGCGATTACTTTTGGTGTTATATTTATATGTATAAAACATGAATATACATCAAAAGAACAAATCGGAAAAAAGAACATTTTAATTATGTTGGTGAGTTAACAGATTTTCAACTTCTTAATTACTATTGCGAACATATCGCCAGCTATACGTGGGTAATTGGTTTTTTATTAGGTTATTGACGGCCTAAGTGGTAGAGCGGTAAGACGCGCGACTGCGAATCCAGAGGTCGCGGGTTCAAACGCGGCGTGCGCAAATGAATTATTTAATTAATATGTGTCAATAATATATAGTATATTTGCTGCACATTTCAGAGTGGTAGATACTCTAAGGATCGCCCTGGTGAAAGACCACCATTCCAAATTGAAACGTTGCTTGAAATGGCCTTGGCCGTGTTTGGTGACAAAATCTGAATAGCTAGGTACTTTCCAACCTTCATCTCATCCATCTTCTTCCCCTTCCCACTACCTTCAACCTTACAACATACCCCAATTTGTTGGGGATGCCATAGTCTCACTGGCTCTAGACGGTTGGAAGCAGTTTGGACTCTCGTGCGGTATTCACTATATTTTTATTTTTTTAAACTATTTTGTAATACAGTGTATCAAAAAAGCTTGACAAAAATATAAGATCATCAAACTATTACATTAATAAAATTTCTAAATTATTATTATGACATCAATTAATAATAATATTACACACTTTCGTGAAATATTATTAAATGCTATTAGTGTTTCTTATTGGAAGGTACCCATAGCGTATAGCCCCGTTTTTGTGAAATATTATAATTTCATTATAATATTCTTTTTTTGATGCGAAAGTGAATGGAAGAAGCCATGTCTTTCTCGGGCGTCCTCGACTTCTTCTTCCATTAATTTTGGCATCATATATTATTTTCACACTTCTTTCTTTGATCATTCGCTCTACCTCCCCAAACCATCTAAGCGTCCCTTTCTTGATCCTATTCATAACGCTCACATCAGCCTTGCATTCTTTCCGGATATCACATTTTTAATACGGTCATTCTTGGTTTTATGCACATACGTCTCAGGGATCTCATTTCCACACCATTCAGTCTACTTTCACCCTTCCTCTGCCAGTTCCACGCCTCACTGCCATACGTCAGGGTTGGTATAAGCACTCCATTGTGGACTGCTAGCTTCGCTTCTTTGGACAATTTCTTATTTGCGCCAACAGCGTTTAGTCCTCCATTGATGGGGTGTCCTGCATTCACCCTCTTTCAATATCCTTATCAGCCTTTCCGCCTCTCGTAAACATACTTCCTAATTACACAAACTGATCCACTTACTCCAAGTATTCATCATTCACAACTATATTGCACGCTGTTCTCGCACTCTCTCTTTCAAACACCATGACTTTGGACTTTCTTACATTCATCATCAACTGTTTCTCGTGTCTAGGATGAACCAAGTATGTATGCAGAATGAGTTGATCATATACCTACCATCACTAATCTTTTAATTAATGCGCTTGATAAATTAAACGAAAACTCGTATTTGCAGATGTTGTTGACTGTCATGATTTGCAAATATACGCAGCAAACATTAAAAAAAAAAATTATGTGCGTTTGACATTATACGCTAAGTTTTTCCTCGAGTAATACAAATTGAACGAAAAACAATTTATTTGATTAAAACCAGAGGTTTTAACAATATAGCGCATTTAAAGTTAAAAAACAAAAATTTATACAGATTTTAAGGATTATTATATTTTATTTTAGTAACTTAACTTTATATAATCAACTGTGCAAATAGCACTGTGGGAATGATTTTCAATACATGAACGGGGTCACTAAATCATTATTTTAAAGTTTATTGTAATTTTTTAGTTTTATTGGTTTTATATTATTTAATTATAAATTAACGGACGTCCAATTACCAAAAAAGACTTATAAAACACGAAATGGAAAAAAGAGCAACAGAGAAGGAATAGCATATACGAGTACATAATAATAATAATAATTTTAATATTTGGATAATTTGTATAGCGCCGTTTTTGTGATGAAGCGATGACAAAAATAGGGCAAAATAAACATAAAAGGGAACATTCAAGCCATGGTCTAGTCAAAGTTTTGGTAGAGTCGTAAAGAATGACAATAATCATTTAGACTGCTATCAAAATTTTCAAGACCATGGCTTGAGTTAACAAGTCTTGATATTCTGGACATTGGAGAATTATACCCATAATTAGTATTGTGATGATTGAGGAACAGCAATAATGTAGTTACTTGTACATTAAAGTTTACAAAGTATCTAATTATTTTTCATAGAAGAGCTTACTTGGGGTGAAATAACATAAAACTGCGCCATATAATTGCAATGTTATTATTAAAGTGTGACGGATTACAACATAATCCCAACCGTCTGGAGCCAGTGGGACTATGGCATATTTGATTGGGCTACATTTTAATGCTTAATGTAGTGGGGAGGGGAAATATATAAGGAAAACAAAGGTGGGGAAGAGTAATTGGCTATTCACATGGCTTAAGCCATTTCAATCAACGTTTCGATTCCGAATGGTGGTTTTCACCAGGGCGATACTGAGAGTATCTTCCACTCTGGAACATGACGCAAATATACAATTTTTTTTTTACGAAATAATTGTGAAATAACACTAATTAATTTAATTAAGTTTATTTGCGCAAGACGGGATTTGAACCCGTGACCTCTAGGTTCGTAGTCACGGATTTAATAATTTGGCCATGGAGCCCGCCGTCAGTAACCACTTCACACTTTTTTTCTTAATTGAAAAAGTTAGTAATTTTTTTTTTGCAAGTCGAACGAATATTTCAAAGCTCCACAGCTCTTGATATAAATAACTTGGTGGGCTGAAAACTGATGCGTTGACCTGTGAATTACAGCAGAAAATAAATTTGCAAATTTCAAGACGCCAGAGCTCATCGTTAGAGAATATTTTACTGTAGGTACAAAGAAGTAGGTTTTCCGCTTTGTGGAGCTAATTGCATTTTTTAAAAGTTCGATGATTTCATAATCGACTTAAAAAATGGCGAAAAGAAACATGTCGCCACCCTGTTATGGTGTCACTGCATTTATTGACTGCGTAATGTTGCTGTTGAATAAAATCGGTGGTGTGTCGCACCTGTCAAGAATTCACACGAAAATTTCAATCCCATTTATTAACCGTACCTACCTGTCTATCCCACGACTTTGTATCTCGCCTCTCAGTGGATTGACTTAAAATTATTTACACACTAAAGTCGGCTACCCGAGCCAATCTCAGGTGGTAAAAAAACAACGATCTATTAATGATCAATTAAATTATGCGTCCCGTGTCAAAACTGTCGAATTCTTCACTGGTCGCGATTCCAAAGGCGTGACTTATAAATTACCCTTTTGAAGTGCTCTTAATTTGACTGTAAGTAGGTACTGTAATTCAGTTTTGAATAAAATTTCACCTGGATCGGACAAGCAAAAAGAGATAATGATAGCATTAAGTTAGACTGTTGAGAAAAGCCATCGAGTGTAACGATTCTTCATAACGGAAGCGTCAATAATTCCGATTAAAAAACCTGTAAAATTGATATCCAAGTTTAACGTGCAGTCGGCTATCGAAACGTGAATTGTCAGGAAGGTACTCGGTTATTGTTTTCAAATGTATAGAATTCCGTACTAGTTTGCAAACGTGTTTATGAATTGCGTGTAGAAGTGAATCTTATACTTGAATTGGGCCATGTGAAGATTCGGAATAACAGAATAGTGAATGAGACGTTGTATGAATTTGAATGAAGCAAGGAGTGTGTGCCAAAACAGAGTTGTATGGCGGTCCGTCCTCTCTGCCTACCTCTGCGGGTGGAAACGGCGTGATGGTTAGTTAATTATAATAATAATATTTGGATAACTTGTACAGCGGCGTTTTTGTGAAAAATCACCTCAAGGGCGCTGTAAAATCGTAATTTGTACTAAATATTAATTCCTAGTTTATATAAATATACAGCAACATACTTGAGGTAAAATATCACAAAAATATTATACTTACCAGGCAGGTCACTTCTGGCAGGACACGATCACTATATAATAATAACTTAAAATTTAGCTGATTTTTACATTTATTTTTATTTTTATTTTATTTTTTTATAACTTTTTTTATTTTTAGGGCATGAGAGTTAGTTAGTGTAGATTAGAAGTTAACAAATATGTTAAAAATTACGGAATGTAACTTGACTTGCCAAGAAAAAATATTATTCCTGATTCAAGTACAGAATAATGTCCGCTATAATACATTGCAGTATATTAGCGGCACGTTCCAGAGTGGAAAGTAGTACTTTAAGTATCACCCCGGTGAAAGACCACCATTCAGAATCGAAACGTTGCTTGAAAATGGTTTAACATCCTCTTCCCCATCTCCTTCCCCTCCCTCCTACCTTCAGTCTCACAACGTTCCCCTATTAGCGATGCCATAGTCTCTAAATTTATAATATCAGTTCCAAATTTGAAAAGTTTACACATGTACTTATGTACGTACTAACAAATGAAATTATTACACTGTGTAAAAATGATTATAATAACACATATGTCAATGTTGATCAAAGTTATATAAGTGAGGTACCTATTTAAATTTCATATTACAAAACGATCATTTTTTTAACCATTGTTTTCACTGTTGGAAAAATTACATATTTTCTGTTATTTAGGTACAAATCGATGAAGAAGGGAGTCGAGGACGCCCTGTTAAAACACGAAACAGTCCTATCAATAAAAAAAAACGTAAGTCGGGTCTCATGTCAAGAAAATAACAAAATAGTGTGTAGATTTTAATGTAGATGAAACACCGAGTGTATGCTAAGACATTGATGTGTGGCGTTCCATCCTCTCTGCCTACTCCAGCGTTGCAATGTTTTGATATGTGGTTAGTTAGGTTAGGTGTAAGAATTGATATATTTTTTTAATATTTTCGTATATATTTAAAGATTTTTTTTTTTACTTTGTATAATAAGACCACTATTCTGTCTCTTTCTCTCTGTTCCTTTTTTTTAAAATGTTATTCTATTGTTTTCTCATTGTTTTGTTATTTTATTTTATATTTTGTTCTCCCTCTGTATGTATAATTAACCGCACACTTTGTATTTTTTGTTTAGTTTAATTTCGTACCCTGATGATGTTTAGGTCAAGCGAAACCGTTCGGTCATAAAAATCAAAACAATATACAAAGTTGTTCTTTAATTATTATTTTGTTGTATTAATTGCTTAATGTAGGTAATTTAAGACACAATAATTTCAAATCGTCTTCGTATTTAGAAATTCCAAGTATCTATCATTAGCACCTATTTTCAACATTAACAAAAAAACTTTGCTTTTATGCTAATTATATTTATACATAATTGTTAATCGGATACCCAAATTAACATTCATCAGTTGACGCCTTTTTTCTACATACCGCGATAATGAACATAGCCAGGTATACAGGTATACCAGATAGCATTGCCCAATAGGCCAAAACACGCCGTTTCTATAGGGCCGACAGCCGATATTGGGTGATTTGAACGCGCGATAATGAGCCGTCGGTACTTAATTAAAATCTCCCGGGTCGGGCGCGGGCGGCGCATTTAATCACTAAATCTAACGCCGTGATTGCCCGCAGCCATCGGCGATGGTTGCTGAAGAAGTCACCGAGAGGTCTAGGCCAGGCTTTCTCAAACTTGCCGTCGAATCTTTTTGAATACCGTCGCTGGAAAGGCAAAAGGGGATGCGACACTCTGATAAAAAAATAGTTAAATATGCAGTTTTGATCAGGTTTTTGAAAATTTGAAACAGTGAAAATGGCCGTTTGTCGGTTCGCTCTAACGAGGAAAACAAAGTCTATTAAAAAATAAGAGGTCTCTCAGCTCTTGTTCAAATAATATAATGAAATACGAGTATTTATTTATTTATTTGGAACATTTTACAACATTACATACATACTGACAGATACAAAATAAAAGGTAGGTCATCAATCCATTTCCAAAATATTCGCATCATGCAATTAGAAATACACTGTATTACACTAATAAAAACAATAAAAAAATAAGGAAAAATAACCGTTTATAAAAAAGAAATATCAACTAACTAACTAACCATCTCGCCGTTTTCCTCCAGGGGTAGGCAGAGAGGACGGACCGCCATATAACTCAGTTTTGGCATACACTCCTTGCTTCATTTACATTCATACATCGTCTCATACATACTTTTCTGTTATTCTGACTCTTCACCGGACCCGATTCAAGTATTTGAAAGTTCAAATTTAGGAAAAAAACATAAAATTACCTTAAAAAGTTGTATATGTGTGTACCTTTTCCTGTTTTATCTTTTCAGTAAAATGATATTTAAGATTTGATTAAACCTAAAAGGTCAGTTAGAGAATATATCAATTTCGTTGATCATACCATGTTCGTTAATCTTATCACTACAGTGGATATTATACAGTCGACACATTCGCATGAGAGGTTGGGAGAAGGTTAAATTAGTTTTTTTGAAAGGAATGTAAAAAGTTTCGGGGTTTCTTAAATGATGGGGATTAGTATTAAATTTAATTGTGGATAAAAGGGAAGATTCTACGTGGTTATTTATAATTTTGTAATAACAAATTAATATTATATTAAGACGGTTTGTAGTGCATTTTAAAAATAGGTCTTTGTATAATTTATCACCCACTTATTTTACATTATCATTAATATGTATTTTTGCAATTATGTTTACTGAATCTATACATACCTACGTAAATTAAATATTATTTTTTTGAATTATTGAAGTATTAATCTCTTCTAACTTCTAACCTAACCCAACCTCAACGTATTTACCAAATAATAAACAATCTGCTGTATTTATATATCATTTCTTGGATAACACTCTCACGTCGTCCTTGAAAAGGCAAGAGAACTTAAGCGACACTTTGGTAAAAACTGAAGTAAATATGTAGGTTTGATCAGGTTTTATTCTGCATCGAATGCTTTTACTCTTGTTTGATTTTGAAGACTTTTGTGGCCCTACAGCCATCTAAAATTATTATATTTACCATTTGGGAGAGGGTTTGACTCAAGCAACTCAAGTTTGGAACTTTTTGTCGCTTCAGGTAACTCAGTGAGAGCATTGAGTTTCTTTTTTTTTTCAAAATACAATCAATTACTGAAGACTTTTAAATTTTATTTAAAACAAACAACAACAAAAAAAACAAAGTGCTCTGGTGTAAACTTCCAAGGTGGCGCTTCAGCCCTTTTACATTTCCGGCCACGATATACTATTTTCACACTCACCTCCCTTTGCAGGAAAACTGTATCACTTCTTTTTTTGCATCAAATACCTATTTTTCTGGAGATGTTATTCGTATATTCCAGTTAAGACATTTGCCAAGCTGATGGCTTTTTTGTTATCTGTCCCTCTTTCTCATTAAAGGTGCATGTAGCAGAAAGGTAGGTTTCAACGGAGCACTTAGGGGCAAGCATCATACCTAGGAATCGTTCATTGTGTTACTATCCTTTTAAATAATAAAAAAACCAGACGTACGCAACGAATTTGAGAACCGGTTAATTTTCAAAACGGCTCGTTTAATCTATGCACGTTTTTTAAATTGCAAAAGACCAACAATTCAGCTTAGAAACGTTGCTTGAAATGACTTTGTTCGTGTTTAGTGACTAGATCTGAATCGCCGGGTACTTATCAACCATCCTCTTCCAGTCTGTATCTTCTTCTCCTCCCCACTACCTTAAGCTTGAGAACATATCCCAATTGGGGATGCCATGGTCCCACTAGCTAAAGGCGGTAAGGAGCAGTTGGGACTCATGACTTATCGATCAAAACAAACCCGAATTTTTTTTTCCTTTTTTCTTAAAAAGAAATAATAATAATATTTGGATGATTTGTATAGCGCCGTTTTTGTGAAAAATCACCTCAAGGGCGCTGTACAGATCTTATTTTATAATATTAGATGAAAGACAAACATTCCCGGATTACGAATAACCTGACAATATTTGAAAAAATCTCCTACTGCCATCATAAGAAGCGGAAGATGTTGCTTGTGCAATGATGGAGGACTTAGCCATTAGAGAAATTGAACTCACGACGCCCGAGTGGGTATCCGACGCGTTTGTCCACTCAGCTACCGACCGGTCGGTAATTAATTTGTATAATTTATTCGACAATGTACGAAAAACATTGAACGCCTTCTGATTGCTCTCGCCAATCCCTTGCCAACTTACCGCCAATGCCCCGCCGGCCTCCTAGACCCCCCACCGCCCACAAGCGTCGGGGGGCGACATCACCCACTTTGAGAATCACCGGTCAATTGGTAGATAATGGATAATGGCCGCGGCGCGGTGCTGATGTACCCACCGCGCATGCGCTACGTGCCTACACTGCCTACACCGGTGGTAGGTATGGTACAGTACAGCGGGTACGGCGTGCAGTGCGCGGCACGAGGCACGAGCGTATTATTATGTGGCGATAGCGAGCGCCGCGCGCCGGGTCGTGAACCGTGAGTGCCGTCATTCCGGCAGAGTACCTACCGCGGGACCGTGGGACCCGCGCGCGAACTCAGCCGAGAAGGGGGCCTGCATTGCGATAGATCCGACACAAAAAAATGCACAGATGTTTTCGTAAATAAAGGGGAAGTTATTTCGCCGTGGGTATTCTTGAAATTTATTGAAATTTTATACAAACAAATCTCGGTAGGTATACATGAAAGAACGTCTTAAATAGGTAGTAGAAGTATTTTTGTTTGAAGCAACAAATCTGTTGAAAAGTGAGCTCTGCCCAGTCTATGGATCAAAGCCACTGAGCGGTAAGTAGCCGAGTGGACAGACGCGTCGGATTTCCACCTTTGCCACATTTTGGTATCAATTCCTTCGCTACCTAAGTCCTCCATCATTTTATTTTTTTATTTATTAACTTTTTGTTTCTTACATTATTTTATTACATTACCTACCTCACTAGGTCATAAGAACCTGTTCTGAGGTAAGTGACAGTGAGTACAAGTAGAATAATTTTAAAAAAAATTGATGATATTCGTTACACAATGTTCTAGTTTGTCATGGTGAAGAATTTCAAGTGCTATTTTAGGAGGTCTTGAATTTCCTTGCGGTCCTTACTCATTGGCTATTTAGTAATGTTTTGATTAAAGGAATACATATTGGTGATGGTTACAGTCTGCGGTGGAATTGCATTGATTCATTGCACGAGCAATATCCTTCGCTTATTATGACGGCCTCCATGGTCGAATGGTAAGACGCTCGACTATGCATCAAAAGGTCGCGGGTTCAGACAGATAACTTTGATTTAATTAATATGTGTTATAACGCATTTAATTCAAATAAAATAATGTAAAGTTTATTAGCGACACGTTCCAGAGCGATAGATACTCTAAGTATTGCCCTGGTGAAAGACCACCATTCAGAATCGAAACGTTGCTTGAAATGGCTTTAGCCGAGTTCGGTAACCAGATCTGAATAGTCACCTTCCCCTCTACAATACCTTCAACCTCAAAACATGCCATAGTATCACTGGCTTTAGAAGGTTGGGTGCAGTTGGGACTCTTGTGCGGTATTTACCATAATTTTTTATTTTTTAAAGTAGGAGTTTTTTAAATATTGGCCGGTTATTATTCGCAATCCGGGAATGTTTGTCTTTACTGTTTTGAGTTTCCAAGTCATTTTAATCATTAGCTATAGATCTTCAAAACATCCATTAACTGAAGACCACAATGTGCCAAATTGTTTTCTCTATATTTATCGATTCAAATCTCAGGTTAATTCAGATAATAAAACTAGTATTGTAATAAATAATTATTATCTATTTAAGCCATAGTTCTGCGTAATCTTAAATTAATCTCACATTACGAAGTTTTTAATATTTGTACTCTAATAATCTGCTAATAATCCTTCCAGTAAGTACCTACCTAACACATACTGAAATAATCCAATAGTAAATTATTAATTTTATAATTACTAAGTATAATAAAGTAGTAACGGATTAGATTAAACATGTGAAACTATCTAGGAAATAATTAATCCATACCCACAGATAATAAAAACCAAATGGTCTTCTTCTGTGCTACAAACCACATCCATAGATACTACATTTTTTATAAGACAGATAAGCTCTTAATCTATTTATCCATAAGTTACAGATTACAGGTAAGTACTACTTCTAAAAGAGTAGGTACATACCTAAAGATTACGCTTTAAACTGGAATACGTAGTTCCTACATAGATTGGAATTATGTTTACATAAGAAAGATAATTTATTACATCTGATATCCGAGAATATAAAACGTTCACGCAATGGCATGATATCAAAGCAACTGAAAATTATAATAAAACATAATAATTATGTTTTGCACGAGACTTTGGACACGGGACGAAAAATGTTAATAGGCTTTCCTACAAGGAAAAAGTCAAGCACGCAAAAGCCCTTATGAATCGGGTCATTAAATGTTACAAGGAAATTCCAGAAGAAATTAGTCATATAACATCCAAAATATCGTGCTTAAATTTTAAATCCATCGTAAATTTTGCATCTTACAGAATGCAATATGATCCAACATAAGATAAAGAAATAAATTCAAACTGATTTAAGCACGCGTGATAAATCTTGAAGCTTTGTGAGAAATGGTGTTATGTTGGGTGCATGTCTGAAACCAGCAGCCAGCAGAAGCCATCAGCAGTGATGGACCAGTAGTAGTGGTGGCTGCTGGCTGCTGTGGGAAGAGTTAACGGCAGTGGCTTGTGCCGCGGAGGCCGGCGCCGCGCCGCACAGCGCCCGGCCGAGCCGTGGCGCGAGCCAAACACCAGAGCCGGTACCGTCTAACTCTACCTCTACCTCTACCTCTACCTCTACCTCTACCTCTACCTCTACCTCTTCCTCTACCTCTACCTGCACCTCTTCCATCCGGCCATACCGCGAGGTATGAGTGCTCTGCCTACTAATGCAAGTAGCGCACACTGTCATACATTAATGCCGTTTGTGTCAAGTGGGCATCAATATTTAACTACGTAGGCAGGGCGGGAAATTCCAATGAAAATAACTGCCGAGATTGATAATCGCTCGTTTTTTTTCGGTCAACGCAAAAAGATTTTAAAAAAATGAAAGTAAGTCAGTGATTGTATCGGGCATCAGTATCCTATGTGATCTGGTATCAAATGCCTAGTCCGATCTCTGATAATAATTAAAGCATATTCCGTAATCAGTCTTAAGAAACTGATGAAGATTTATAAGAAATAAAAAGGTGTAACACGTTCACCAGTAGGTAATTGCCATTCGATCACAGGTAAATTGAACAATTAGACATAAAAAAGCGAACAATCGGAGATGAAAAGAGAAGTGATTAGAAGTTGGTCGGTTGGCGGTATGGTGCACGAGTGTGGTGGTGGGTAATTAGTGGTGGGTGACGGAATGCTGGCATTACATAAGCGTGCGGGGAGCGTGGGGGAGCCGGAGCCGGAGCCGGAGCCGAGTGAGCAGAGTCGCGCCGGGCGGCAGCTGCGGCCACAGGTGGCCTGCCCGCTGCCCGCTGCCCGCTGCCCGCTGCCTGCCGCGCCCGCTGCTTCTCGCCTGCCTGCCTGCCTGCCCGCCTGGGAACTCGCCGTACGCCACGGTTCCCACGCCCGGGCCCTATATAAGCGGCACTTACATCATTCCGCTTCATTCCGTATCACAGCGGAGCGCGCGCTAGACGTGTTTACCGAGCTACGACCGACGTTCAATCTGAAACCTCACTACCTACAATATTTTCCCCACGATGTCTTACGAAGTTGCTTACGAAAACAACAGCGCCTTCGGGCCGGAGGGAGTTCGCCCCGTGTCCCGCACCTACCAGTACCGGAAGGTGATGAAGCCCATGCTGGAGAGGAAGCGCAGGGCCCGCATCAACCGCTGCCTGGACGAGCTCAAGGAGCTGATGGTCTCCGCCCTCCAAGCCGAGGGCGAGAACGTCGCCAAGCTGGAGAAGGCCGACATCCTGGAGCTGACGGTTCGCCACCTCCGCGGCCTGCGCAGGGCCGACCGCTTCAGGGCTGGCTTCACCCATGCCGCCGCCGAGGTGTCCCGCTGCCTCGCCTCCACTCCCGGAGTGGACGTCGCCCTGGGGACCCGCCTCATGACCCACCTGGGCCACCGCCTCAACCGCCTGGACTCCGAGCCCGCCTACAGCCCGCCCGCCTACAGCGCGCCGCCCACCCCCACCCCCTCTGAGCACCTGCCGCCCACGCCCGCCAGCTCCCCGGAGCCCTGCGCCATGGACTGCACGGCCGCCACCATGATCAGCTACTGCCCCGAGCCCCTGTGGCGCCCGTGGTAGACTGCCTCCAGAGCCGTGCTCGGTGCAGCGTGACAGCCTGACAATCTGACAGCAATCACCACGGTTCCTTCAGTGACATGTTTTTACTACTGAAGAAATCTACTTCTCGTTGAACACAGTGTTTGCCTGACAGTTTGGAGTTTGGACATCGACGTCTTCCGTAGTTTTTAAAATTACTCAAAGTTAATTGGATATTGTTTAAGTTTTCCTAGTGTTTAATTTCGGTGTTTTCCTTTCCCGAAGACTAATGTGACATCGAAAGATCTCAAGCTTTAATTAGAATAGTTAGTGAATAGGTTATTGATAATAACAAACCAGCTTTAATAGAATAGGATTAATGTGATATAGACTAAATGTTATTTTATACAAGAGTTAAATATTTGTTATTGTACCTGTGATTAAGGAAAAACACGTCTCGTCGTTATTTCCAAATGATTTGAAAACGTTGAAAATAATCATAATTTATGGCATCGCTCGGAAGTTTCTATTGAATTCCGCGGTATCAAATGATTAAAAAGAATATATTGAATAAAAAATGCAATTACACGAACTCACTTGTTTACATTGACAAAATATTCCCCCTCTTTCCTACCACCCTTGAACTGTCACATTTATACTGCAATCAAAATTATAACTATAACGTTATGTGGGTTATATTCACCTTGATAAAAAAAAATTCCAAGAATATACCATGGTAATGGAATATTTTATAATACAACCTTAAACTTACCTTACCTGGACACAAGCGAAAAATCTACTGTGTATATCTTACTATCTCTGAAAGAAAGCATTACTCTTTTCCACACACCCTTATCATTCCATGCATTCCTCAAATTTCTAAAGAAGGGATGTATAGCAAAGTGTCAACCATCAAAGTGTATTGATAGAATCGCTCTCACGCGATGTAAATCAGAAAAAAATGTTTTGTGACAATCATCTGAAAAACAACTTACCGACTTCAAAGGCCGCAAGCCAAAATTGCCATAAAAAATACTCGATGTGACTATTCAATCCAGAGCTATCCAAATAAATTCGGTTTACAAACAGAGATGACTCAATGAGTCAATTAATAAAATGGATCCATTTCTCGATTATTCTAGCAGACCTGTTTTTTCCGTATTAGCTTAAATCTATGTAATTTTGAGAATAACATGAAACCAACAACATATATGTTGACAGGTGAATGGTACGCACTAAAGATTACGGAAGAGATAAAGTTATACCAAATTGGCTTTACCAATCAATGGTAAATCCGTTTCCCATATATTCAATCTGGTTTATTAATGTATTTTTTTAGAAAACCGAAATATATAGCATCTCTAGATAGTACTGTATGACAAATTCAGAAAGTCCATTCTTTTAATTTAGCTCCCATGCCCTAAATCGAAAAAATATATATAAAATAAAATAAAAATTGAAATTAAAAAATTAAAAAATTAAATAATAATCATAATTTTAAGTTTAAAATTGTGTTCATCTGATGGGACCTGCCAGGTAAGTATGTTCCTGTATATTTTCTTATTTAAACTAGGAATTAATATGTAATGATAGAAAGTAAGATCTGTACAGCGCCCTTGAGGTGATTTTTCACAAAAACGGCGCTATACAAATCGTCCAAATATTATTATTATTATTAATGCTACTCGTGAAAGAAGTAAATTCATTGCATATACTCCAATCATGAATCAGTGAGCGATTTGTGTGTACAAGGACTTTACCCAGATGTAATCTTGATCGGGAAATATAATGAAAATGTCATTTTCCACAAAGTGTGTAAGGTGTATCGTTGCGCAAATTCTGCGGCAGTGGTCAGTTATCGGCCCAAGTGTGAAGTGTGCACTTTGTATACGTGCCCCGAGGCACGAGAGACAATCAGTGAGACTAAACTCTGGAATTAATCGATCTTATCTTCCGCCGTGATAAGTGTCGCCGGTTCGAGTGGAGAATAGAGATACGCGAGTGTGGGACCGACTGTACACTCCTTAGACGAGTACGGCCTTAGAGTACATAGAGTAGTATTTATCTAAGGCAGTGAAGTCAGTTTTTGACTTGTTTTTGATGATTTTAACCTGACTCAGTGCACCCGGGCGTGGCTAAGACTAAGGCTACGATATCACATATCGACATAATGTTTTTGTTTATTCGTATAGCCACTTTTTTCACAGTATTTTTATCAACAAAAATATAGCATATAACCTAAAAATCCGTTTAGTTGTGTCAAGTTTAGTGGCATAATAAGTAATGTGGGCGGAGTCCCGCGGTGAACCGGGAGCTTAAGATCATTGCGACAGTATATATAGAAGCGGTCTATAAAATTTGTTGTCTCTTTCTCTCTCATGGTGTACGATGTAAAAACCCGGAGAAAGTGATTTATCGCAAGTTTGTGTAGGTTGGGTAAAAATAATTAGCTCTCCCTCCATATATTATTACTTCAAGATTACGGCACTGTACCACTATCCATTATCTTTGCCAATAGACCAAACACTTAGCAAAGTTATCTCATGCTACACCGTTAAAACAATAATTGCAAGATTTCAAGAGATTTGTTATGGACATACTTGCTGCACTCTAATCCAAAAAATAAATGATCTTCGACAATTGCGGTTTCAATTTCAATGGTACTTGAACAGCTATTCTATTGTTTACAATTTACTATAAAAGTTCCTGGCGACAAGTAGCAGTGCTAAACGATAAAATGCATGCCAATATGCTTAATTTTAGAGACCGTGGTGTAATTAACCGACCAATATGTTAGTTGTAAGTCACTAGTTATAAGTATTAGGCATAAGTTAATATTGAGTCTTAGTTTTAATATTATGTTAATTATGCTGTAGGTGATATTTCTGTCACGAAAACGGCGTTATATAAATCAGCCAATTATTATTATTATTAATCTTATTTTTTGTTAGTAAGCAGAGGGTGAGAACTAAGAACATAAGTCTGACCTCAGAAGGACTTACTATTTGTTATTGAGTAATTATAATCTTCACACAGAACAATGAAGAAATGTTCAGAAGATACCACCTACCCAATCTAATCTTTGCGGAAACACATCTTAGACCTTTGGTGGGACCAATTATCTACACGCTTAGGGTGTTTGTAAGGTAAAACATACCTTAAAGTCATCCACCCACACTGTTTGTTATTGTTTATAAGGATTATCTTTTGCTAGCAAAAATTATCAATGTTTAACAATAATATTTTGATAATTTGCATAGCACTTTTTGGGAAAAATCATTTCAAGGGCGCTGTAATGACGATGTACAGCATATTTTTTAATTAATTTTAAACAATTTCAGTCAATGAAATTCGTAACAACGATAATAAATTATTTATTTCTAATTAAAAAATCACGAGATGTAACTTGAGTTCCCAAGAAAATATATTAGTTGCATTTCAAATATGGAATAATGTCTGCTACATGCAATACATTGTAGGTAAGTACCTAATTAGGTAGGTAGGGCATAAAATTTATTTATTTATTAAAATTTGACAATTTCAATCAAAATCACTTCCAAATATTAAAGCTCACACTCGTATGTACGTACTCTTAAACGAAATTATTTCTAATTTTGAAACTGATAATTCGTTGTGGATTTCCATTTTAGTATGAATTTTTAATTAAAAAATCTTTAAGACTTATTTCCACTAATATGTCTCTGACCGGACCAGTTTCTTCTTACCAAGGGCATCTTTAAAATGGTAATGCCGTGAAGATGTTATAAAAAATATTGAATCAATTACAATATGGTATTACAAATAGTATAACTTCCGAGAATTCGCAATAAAAGTTAGTCGCGCTATTCGAGAACTGTGTATCACTTAAAAATCGTAAATAACTTATAACAACCCTATTTTTGAATGCCATTTAAGTTGAGCGTTTACAATAAAATTTCCTGTAAAGCATCGATTGTTTGGCGTTGATTTTAGTGTGTTGTGTTTTGCAGAAAAGCGTGTAAATTATTTAACTTCTTTCCTAAAACGGGCCTGCATTACTTAGTTATCTTAATGTTATTCAATTATTTTTCTAGCCACCTGCGAAGAAAACCTAACATCCTAAATTCAGTGTGTAAAAGATAACACCTAGTCAGATATGTTTTTGCAGCGTATTATAATCGTTTTAATTGCACTTCGCGCGAATGATTGCAATACACACTAAGATTTTCGCAATAAAGAATTTGAATGCAACTACGGCGACATCTCTGAACTAAAATAAAAGTTATAACGTTAAGGGGCATTACTACACCACCACGTAAAAGTTTTCGTTCCGAATCGTTAGTTTGAGAAAAAATTTACAGATATCACTAGTAAAAATAATTACACCGCAGAGCTTTTAACTAAAAATAGTTTTTTTTTTTAAATTAAAATAATAATAGTTATTGTTTAAATAAAATTAAAAAACCTAAAAATTAAAACAGAGTTCTACAAAATAAACTCTAAAACCATAAATAAAAATAGATGTCACTAATTTAACTAATAAATTTAACAATTCTCTTCTTAAATTTATGAGGATCCTACACGGTTCTTACCTTGTTCTTTAGTATCTACCTTTTACGAAAAAATATTGTAATGTAGAAATTAGGTTAATACTTTTTTTTTTAGTAGGTACATATATTATTTTCCTTTAACTAGCGAAGTTACGAATATTATTTAGAAAAGTCGTATAAAAAGACAGACATGACTGCAAATTGTTTTAACAAATGGTGTATAGATGTCACTTTGAAGAAATGTAGTACTTTGTCGATAACCTCAAGTTTTTTTATCAACGATTTCAGTGTTCAGTACATTGATATTGGGAAGTTCTTTTGGAATAAAAGATTTTCAATATGTACGGATCAGATTCTTTTGGAACTGCAACGTTTAGCACCCCCGTTCCGAAGGGGCGTTATAATTTCACCTCGGACGAAAGTTTAGTGTGATATCTTAGATAAAGATTACTGAAATATTATTTATTTATAAACTAACGGACTATTGTCCAATTATAAAAAAAATACATCACACGAAATGGTAAAAAAGAGCAACAGAGAAAGAACAGCACATACATTTGTTCGTAAAATCTCTAGTAGCCGTAATATCGCCCCCGGCTGCACAAATAAGTTTAAAGATCTTCGCACAACCTAACTAAAAATATTGTTTATTATTTTATCAATGTTCCTTACCTGTGTTGTAAAACCATTTTTCTACGGACAATCAAACATAAAAATTACAAACAACATTATTTTTTTACATTACCTAACACTAGTCATCAAGAAGCAGTACCTACCCTCCTACCGTGTAAATATAATATAAAATAAGGACGAATTTAAGTGTGTTGCATATATAATTTTAGTAAATTTGTACCCACGAACTCACCCAGAAAACATTTCAATTACCCAAGTTCGTAAAATTAATGAATTGTTTTGTATCGCCCACACACTCGTAAATATGCCATTAGAATATTTTTTTAGAGAACGTGCATTATAATGATTACAAGCTTGGGCGGAGCTTTAGGAGCATCTCCCAATACACTTAAGGTGGAGTGAACACTGTTGTAATTTACGAAATTATGGTGATATTTTTACACAGTATGAAAAAGATTACATTTTAACGACATACATATATATTTAAAATATATGTATATTTTTTTTTATTTACGTAAGCTTAGTATTTACCATGTACAAATCAGAAATTGGCCTTATTTTGGTCCGCTATATGTATGATATGACTATGTTTTTTTTAAGTGTGTTTAAAAAATACCTTCAGCATTTTGCTTTTAATTTATCGAAGGAAGCAATCACTTTGTAGCTTGACATTATAATTTAAATAAAAATATTTTTGTTTTAAGCCACTTTATTTATACACATATAACAATTCGACCGGTTTCGGTTAAACTTAACCTTCTTCAGGAACGTATATATATAAACTAAGATTAAAATATAGAGTTATACAGTAGACAAAGAAATTAGTGAAAGAGACAAAACATTAGTATAAACAGGACAAAGCATCAGAGAGGGGGTGGTAATGGAGTAGGTAGAGAGGTAGATTAGAATTAACTAAAAGTCCGATTTTAAGAATGTTCCCCTTCTCCTCTTCCCATCCCCCTACCTCTCTACCTACTCCATTACCACCCCCTCTCTGATGCTTTGTCCTGTTTATACTAATGTTTTGTCTCTTTCACTAATTTCTTTGTCTACTGTATAACTCTATATTTTAATCTTAGTTTATATATTATATACGTTCCTGAAGAAGGTTAAGTTTAACCGAAACCGGTCGAATTGTTATATGTGTATAAATAAAGTGGCTTAAAACAAAAATATTTTTATTTAAATTATTTTGCTTTTAGCTGACGTCATATATTTACAAAAAAATTACAAAAAATAGGGGTCATTTCCTTATTTCATAAACACTACTTTTATTTTTTTTTTTGATTATAGATTGCGAAAGTATTAGTTAGAAATATTTTTTTTTAAAACTATCACTGTGGGCTTAATGAATTTATTTTTCTTCAATTATTGGTATTAGTAGTATGTGTTTAGTACGGCCTCCGGGGTCGAGTGGTTATCCATAGGTCGCGGGCTTAAATCCAGGCGTGCGCAAAAACATTTTATTTAATTAATCGCTGTTATTTCAGAATTAATGCATTACAAATAATATAATACATTATATCTTATTTGCGGAACGTTCCAGAGTTGAATATACTCTCAGTAACTTCCTGGTGAAAGACCACCATTCAGAATCGAAACGTTGCTTGAAATGGCCATGGGCGTGTTTTGCCAATGTATGTCTCCTCTTACCTATTTCATTCCCTCCCCCACTCCGTTTAGCCTCACAACATGCCCCAATCGGGGATGCCACAGTCCCATTGGCTCCAGAAGGTTGGTAGTAGTTAGGACTCTTGTGAGGTATTTACATAAAAAGTATATATAGTAATAATTTCCTTAAAATTGCATTAGTAC
This sequence comes from Drusus annulatus, assembly GCA_022651775.1. Classification (NCBI taxonomy): domain Eukaryota; kingdom Metazoa; phylum Arthropoda; class Insecta; order Trichoptera; family Limnephilidae; genus Drusus; species Drusus annulatus. The sequence continues at coordinate 384,275 of JAGWCC010000283.1, forward strand.
AATTATTAAAACTCACTATGGGTAATTCGAATGCTTGCCGAAAATACTAAGCCCACCATTTAGAGTTACAGTTAAAAATAAACCTTGGTATTTTGTTGAGAATATACACATTTTCATCAATCATTTACAAATTGTTATTCAACTTTTCAAAAAGGCAATTAGAACTGAATTCCTTAAATATCTCCCTAATTTTTTTTTCGTAATATTTTTTTGTTTCCTCTCATGTTCCCAAATCCTGTTTTTTTCTACTCTACCCCCTATTTTAGCTTCGTTTCCGCTTTTTTGTTGTTGTTATTATATGACATTACACACGAGCTCCACTAGGCGTTAGGAAAATGACATTCCCAATTATGGTAGAGTATATTATGATGCGAATGAAAAAGATTTAGAGGTAGAATGTCCGAATGTGAATATTGGAAAGATCTTGGGTATTTAGTAGCGTTGTGAAAGAACTACTTCAAAGAACTACTTCTTTTGGCAACAGTTCCTACTTCATTCATTGTTCATTGAACAAATACTTCAATTGAAGTCGGTAGTTCATTTTAGCGTTCATTCATTTCAATAACTTCATTTCATTGAATAAATATTTCAACTAAAGTTGGTAGTTCATTTTAGCCTTCATTCATTCCATTAACTTCATTTCATTGAAAAAAATACTTTGATTATAGTCGGTAGTTCATCTTAGCGTTCATTCATTTTATTGAAAGAACTACTTCAATTTGGCGAGGAACCGGTTCCAGTTCTTTTCACTTTCTAAACTCTACCGACTAGTACGTGCTTTTTCGGCGAGGAACCGGTTTCAAAGAGAACTGAACAAATAAGCGGATAAATTCAAATCTATCTTTTGCGAGTTCGACTTCAATTGAAGTGTTCACTTCGAAGGGTTCATTTTAAAGAACTAACAATTCGTGAAGCATTCACAAAACATTGAAGTTTTTCCCAACGCCAGTATTTAATAAGGCTACAAAGTAGTTAAAGCTATTTGAAACAACGTTTCACTTCTGAATTGGTCGTTGATTGGTAGAGAAACAGAGAGAATAGAGAGTACAAGCTTGAAAATGAGTGAGTGCTTTATAATTGGGCAACAATAATTTCCAAACTACCACGTGCAGGGCCGACCGAAAGCCGAACGACGCCTTGTGCAGGTAAAATTTTCTTTCATAGAAATTTCATCCCCTGTTAAACACTTGTTTTTGCGGATTTCCCCTCTAATATAAACTATGATTAACAAGTAGCTCGATCATTATATTATATTATTTCTAAAAAAATTAAATGTACGTATGCAGACAATATTTACGTTGGTTTCAACTAACTAACCATCACGCCGTTTCTCCGCAGGGGTAGGCAGAGAGGACGGACCGCCATTTAACTCTGTCTTGGCACACACTCCTTTCTTCATTTACATTCATACATCGTCTCATACATACTCTTCTGTTATTCTGACTCTTCACATGACCCAATTCAAGTATTTGATTTACTTGATCGTGCCATGTCTTTCTCGGGCGTCCTCGACTTCTTCTTCCATTCACTTTCGCATCATATATTCTTTTCACACTCCTTTCTTCGTTCATTCGCTCTACATGCCCAAACCATCTAAGCGTCCCTTTCTTGATCCTTTCTTGATTGCTTTCAATATTTTTGTATAATTTGTGTGCATTCACATTGTGAAAAAACGTCGTAAGCATTGAGTAAAAAAATATCTAGCAAGGTCTCATTATTTCATTAAACTATTGAATTCGCGCCAATTTCTTTCTCATTTGGACTGCTTTTTTCTCTTCAAATTTTTCTCTCTTTTTAACACACAATATCAAGAATGGGTCAAAAGGCACGGGCTTTTTATGTCACGCCGTTCGATTGCCGTCCATAAATAGTAAGTTTAAACAAAAAAAAAAAAACAAATTCGTTTATAGTTTTTGTGTTAGTAATAGAATATTGGCACAGGTTAAAGATTTAATAAAGTCTTTCAGTGAGATATTTGACTCCAACACTATTGTTTTTGTCTTAGGTACTTAGATGCCGCTATCTCAGGCTAAGGTTTGTGCTAAGAATGATGAACTGCAGCAGATTCAATGAAAAAATCAATTGAAAAAGTTCAGCAAAAATAAAATTTGTTAAAGATACTACCACTTTACGGGCGAAATGCAAGCCTTGGGGTCGGGAATTAGATGCCATTTTTTCAGGCTCTATGGGACCAAATGAAACTACCTTTTGGATTTCTGCTAAGAATGTTAGACATAAGACAATGAATTGAAAAAATTCAGCAAAAATAAAATTTGTTAAAATAATTTTACTTTACGGGCAAAATGCAAGCCTTGGGGTCGGAAATTAGATGCCATTTTCTCAGGCTCTAAGGGACTAAATTAAGTCAACTTTTGTAATTCTGCTAAGAATGATAGACATAACACGATTTACTGAAAAAACCTGCTAAATTAAAGTTTATTAAAAAAAATACTACTTTACGGGCAAAATGCAAGCCTTGGGGTCGGAAATTAGATGTCGTTTTTTCAGGCTCTATGGAACCACATGAAATCAACTTTTTGAATTCTGCTAAGAATGTTAAACATTAGACGATAAAATTTAAAAAATCCAGCAAAAAATACATTTGTTTAGAAAATAACACTTTACGGGCAAAATGCAAGCCTTAGGGTCGGAAATTAGATGCCGTTTTCTCAGGTTCTAAGGGACCAAATGAAGTCACCTTTTGGATTTCTGCGAAGAATATTAGACATGAGAAGATAAAGTGAACAAATCTTGCAGAAGTTAAATTTGTTAAATAAAATACCACTTTACGGGCAAAATGCGAGCCTTGGGGGCGGAAATTAGATGCCGTTTTCTCAGGTTTCAATATGATGGAATGAATTTAAGCTTTTGGTTTGTGCTAAAAATTATAAACTATATAAAATTATTAAAAAAAAACCACCACAAGTAAGAATTGTTTTAAAAAATACCACTTTACGGTAAAATGCCACCCTTGGGGTCGGAAATTTTATGCCACTTTTTTCAGGCTCTACGGGACTAAATGAAGTCAACTTTCAGAATTCTGCTAAACATATTAGACATAAGATGATTTACTGAAAAAATCCTGCAAAAGTAAAATCTGTAAGCAAATACCACCTTACGGGCAAAATGAGAGCCTTGGGGTAGGAAATTAGATACCATTTTCTCACGCTCTATGAGACCGAATGAAATTACCTATTTTGAATTCTGCTAAGAATGATAGACATAAGACGATTAAATGAAAATATCTTTTTGAAATAACATTGTTATAAAAATACCACATTACGGGCAAAATGCGAATCTTGTGGTGGGAAATTAGATGCCGTTTTGCCAAATTATGGGACCGAATGACGTGAACCTAGAAATTATGTTCAGAGTGATAGCCTTAAGACGATTAAATGAAAAAAAAATCATGCAAAAGAAACACTTGTTAAAAAAAACCTTCAACAGAACCGGCCCTGCATGCATGCACTCAAATATTGACACCTTTCGCGTAAATTTGCTTACATTTAAATGATATTTTTATTTGTTACCAATGTATAAGAACTATTATTTTATTTTGGTTTATTATCCATATTTCAAAACATTTCACTTTTTACCATTTTTTATGTAATTATTTCATGTCCATCTTTTTTGTTATTGTTCTCTGTATGTATTTACGTTATATTAATATAATATGTAAAAGCCCATCAAGGCATTATAAATAAATAATCAAAATATTCTGTTTAATACCGCAAGTTATGCACGTAGAAATTAATGATATAATTTCATGTCCGAGAGAAATTCCAAAACAAAGAAGCGTTTGTCATAGAACAACTAATTAAGTAATTGTGTTTAAAAAAAATTCACACAGTTGTTATGAGTGATATGGCGCTCCCAATTTCATGTGGCAGATGTGATGGGTATTTGAAAGGTTTTCATTTATTAACTACCGAAGTATGGAATAGTTCACCCTTCCCTCGGGGATGTCTGGGCTGGGAGGGTCTGGCGAAAGGGGATGAACGCCGTACACACCCTGCCTCAGGAACCTTGCGCCTTGTGCCTTGTGATATTTTTCGATCAATTAACATTGTGAACCGTGTTTAATTTGACAACTGAACCAACCTTCATACCAATTACTTATTAGCGTGATGAAGTTAACATTAATGTTATGTACCTTAATAATAATATGTTCGCAATTTTCTACGAATTATTTGTAGGTTTTTCAGCGTGACGCGAGTTTGTCATAATTTTATTTGGTTGTTTTATACTCTGTTGTTGGCAATTGGGATTTTTCGTATTATATTTAAAAGCAATTATGAAAATGACAGTAATTACGTGAGTAATTTCACACTTTTTTGGACAGTTATAAGCAAAGGGCGAATGATTAAGCACTGTCCAACAATAATTACTTTCAAGGCAAAACATTGTAATATGTCTCCAAGTTTTTTTTTTAATGTATTTTAGGTGTTTTTGACATTTTTGAACATCGATTAACGTTGTTATCTTAATCGTCGTTATTTTAGGTTTCATTGATATGGTATGCTTGTCAATAAATAATTTTTCTAGTTAATAATAATAATAATATTTAGATAATTTGTATAGCGCCGTTTTTGTGAAAAATCACCTCAAGGGCGCTGTACAAATTTTAATTTCTACTTAATATTGATTCCTAGTTTATGTAAATATATGGAAATATACTTACCTGGCAGGTCACTTCTGGCAGGACACAATCACCATATCATAATAGCTTCAAATTTAGAGTGAAAATGTTGAGGATTTCCCAATACTTTAAAGATAAACTAGGAGCGGTTGTAAAAAGCCACCGGCAGCAAGAGAGCGCCCAACTTATTCCTCAGTAAGAGCATTTAGTTTGTTGATAGACGTAAGTAGGTACACTAAACATTTCCCAAAAAACTCCTCCACACACTTAAATGATTGTGTACAACAAATTGATAGTAAAAAAATGTTTCAAAATTTTTTTCTTCCGAATATTTTGTCAAATTAGCAAAAAATGTTTGATTTAAATAGTGATGTCTTTTGTATACGAGAAAAACATGTTATAAAAATAAGGGAATCATACATTTTTAAATTATAGCCAGTTTCAGAGGAATAAGAGCATTTATTTAAAATTTTGACACCGAATATCACATTTCACGCACATCTATATGACATATAGGAATAATAAGGATTATAAGGAAGAGAATGCGAGGTTTATCGCTTCAAAGAATCACTTGTCGTCCATGTGACCATTGCCGTTTTCATAGGTGACCCTGAGAGGGATGCTCCGCGCAGACTCCGCAACGGCTGCAGCAGCCACGGCGGCGGCGTGGTTGGTGTTGGCGTACGATCGTCCTGTTATCTTTTTCCGCAGATTACAGAGAACCCTGAAATAATGCATTCAATAAGTAATCTTTATCAAGACCTGAGGTTTCATCTTATTCCCTTAAGAGTAGCCCAGTCCTTTTAGTAAAGTTCACCGGAGCTGTATTTGGATGTTTGGCGACAATATTAATAATAATTTGCTGATTTATATTGCGCCGTTTTCGTGACAGAAATATCACCTCAAGGGCGCTTTACAACAGAATTAACATAATATTAAAACTAAGACTTAATATTAACTGCCTAATACTTATAACTAGTGACTCACAGCTAACATATTTACATTAACACATATATGTAATGGTTGTTGGCCGTGCTTTGGGATCTAAGGTAGAAAAAATAGGGTAAGCAATAGCAAACTAAGTACAGCACTCGGACTGATCAAAACTCTAGTGAACAAATTGACGTTATTGTGGGTATGATAATTCAAAAAGGTGAGTCTTTAGTTTTGCTCTGAATTCAGTTGAGCTGTCGATTCTTTCGCAAATGTGAAGGGAGGTTATTCCAAGCTGTGGGGCCTGCTACGGCAAAAGCTCGGTCTCCGAAATTGGTTTTGGGATTACGTTTAGGTACTGTGAGTCTACCTATGGCCGTTGAAGATGCTGATCGAAGAGTAACTTGTCTCGTATTAGTATCGCTTAGAATGCACAGTTCCGACAAGCAAGGCGGCGCCATGTCATGTTTCACCTTAAAAATCATCCAGCATAGTTTGAATTGGACCCGTTCAGGACATTTAAGCCAATTAAGGTTCTTAAGATGTTGCGATATATGAGAATATTTGGAAACGCCAGTTATCAGTCTTGCTGCAACATTGAAAACTGACGGAAGTCTGTCAGTGTATATTTTGGAAAGACTCGCACATATGCGATGCCTCCTGAGTGCCAAATCATGACTCTTTAATTATACTCGTATATGCGAAAGCTACCAAAAGCTCTCCTAACAGGAAAACGATATAGCCTCCTGGTTGGACGACTTTGAAAGGGGGGTTAAGTGCGAAGCTGTAGGAAAAGATTGAACGAAGGAGAATAGATTAACCCCAGTCGTTCATGCGATGTTCCTGGCGCTTTTCAAAAGAAAGAGCTGGAGAAGTGACTATAAACGGGTATTTCGGACAAGATTGTCCGCAGAGTTTCTAACCTAGTTGCTGTGATCAATTTCACTCCACAAATCTATCCGAAAAGTTAACTTAATAACCAGAATGAAGCTAAATACGTCTAAACATCATAACATTTGGAATGCCGGATTCCCGCAAGGTACAACTTTCGTCGTACCTTACTGACTGTAATTTTGTAATAACTCACTTGTGTTTAACAAAATGATTTTTTGTCAATATTGCTATTTTCTCAGATAATTTTTTAATGAAATTTTTCAAATTGTATGCTAATGGTATAAATGGCTTTTCTGGAATGACTACTAATATTCGGAGAATTGGTTTTTTTCTCCCTCATGTCACTAAAAATAGTTTGATTAAAAAATGTTTTTTACTCGTTTTATTATATTTTCTCATGGCTGAATAAATTGGCTTCCAAATACAAATGAAATTGCGTGAGGTTTTCTTGACACTTTGAAAATTGATTTTTTCCAGCCGTACTGACGTAAGCAAACTTCAAATATTTGTTACTCGACTTTTCCCGAACTTAACGCAATGCAAAACATCAATGCTCTATTAATTGATTATTTTGTTGATAAGCGATTACAGTTTATTTAAACGTGCTTAATTTAAATTATAAAAACTTCTGAAAAGGTAATGATGAATGCCCGGTGACTTTTGGCACCTCCGGCACACTGGAGGTTAAATCATACTGTGAAATCAAATTTTGTACCATTTTTTTGTTGTTTTACCTTAAGGTAAGGAAGTAGATGATCTCCACGAGACTGAGAAACGAGAAGCCGAGGAAGAGTCCGAGTAAGCCACCACAGTTGGCAAGGAAGTCTGTTTGCCCATACAACTCGGACCTCCGAGAAGTTATAAACTGCGCCTCCTTGAAGAACAGCACTGCCCTCGCCATGTTGATACTGTGACAATAAAAGTTCAAAATTATTATGTACACCTTACATGTTGATGTCTCCTGAACACTTGACACTTACCAGTCCAATGTCGCGCACTGCGAGACATATATTTATTTTGGAACGGTTGCATGTCTAATAATTTGCGATACAAATATTTATACTACATTTACGAATAGCATTTTGTTTTCCCGCAGTTATGATTAAATCAGGTAATTAAAATAACGTAATATTAATTACACTACTGTTCGAAAATACATAAAATGACAATATTACACAAACTTTTTTTTTTTAATATTAGCGAAGACACGTGAATAATCACGAGAAATATAATTGTAGGATTTGTGAAGCTGAATGTTATGCTGTTCTCTTCAGATAGATTTTTTTTTTAAATTGTGTTTATTATCTATCTATATCTCAACATAATCTGTCTCTCAACGAATCACCTTTAGATATACACATTTTAACCAAATCCTGTACTGTACGACAAATTCAGAAAGTCTATTTTTTTTATTTCGCTCCCATGCCCTAAATCGGAAATAAATAAATAAAAATCATAATTTCAATTTTAAGTTAATAAGTGTGTCTATCTGATGGGACCTGCCAGGTTAGTATGTTCCTGTAAATTTTGTTATTTTAAATAAACTAAACTACTTGGAAGATAACTATGCTAACCATCAAACCACCAACTAACTATTGCGAGATCAGCGGTATAAATTCATTATATGCACTAAAAAGAAGAATTATGTATTCGTGACTTTTAGAATGTTACGTGCTCACAACACAACTGATGTCATATTGTTTTATTTGTAAAAATGATTCAGACACACATTGGAAAGCAGAATAGGTGGGACTCCCATATAAAAAAATTAAGCGTAGGTACTCACTCCGGTAGCTCGCTGAAGTTGGCCTTGTAGGCTATGAAGAGCTTCTGCCAGTTGAAGTCAGCCTGCGAGGTCTCCGCGTCGTACGTGATGGAGGTGCAGGCCGGCAGACAGTCGCACTGCGCGGCCACTGAGTCCAGGCCGCGCTCCGCCCTCACCGCTCTGTCCCCACGCGCCAGCCCCTCTTGGATCTCGCGCGTCAGCAGCATGTCTGCCAAGCGCCCCTTTATTAGTCATTCCCACCGCATTCGTAATACAACATCTCGCGCTATGTGCAGTGGTACCGATTGCACCCCCCCCCCTCTAACTCTTCATTTCGATTGCCGGGAAGAAAGAATGGGCATGCTGATTGGTTAAAGACTTTGAATGGCATCAATTTTAGCGTACGGCACTCCATAGAAAAACAGACTTAAGCTGGATTCACACCAACGTCCGGATCCGCTCAGTGACGATATTGTTCCGCATGAGAGCTTATTGATATGGTATGAATATCAATCAAGGAGTATGTGCCAAGACAAAGTTGTGTGGCAGTATATCCTTCTGCCCACCCTTGTGATATTTAACTACTTCGTTAGTGAAATAATTATTTTGAAGTGTAAAAATACTTACATCGCAGATTTTTTTTTAAACCATTTTTTTATCACTTAATAATATCTTCATTAATTATTAAAAATATTATTTGGTGATACAAAAATAAAAAAATCTGCGATGTAAGTATTTTTACACTTCAAAATAAGTAGTTCAATTTCACAAGGGTGGGCAGAAGGATATACTGCCACACAACTTTGTCTTGGCACATACTCCTTGATTGATATTCATACCATATCAATAAGCTCTCATGCGGAACAATATCGTCACTGAGCGGATCCGGACGTTGGTGTGAATCAGCCTTTAACCTTCAAATAATTATTATGAAATTCGTAAAAAAATATCCTGACAAAAAACTTTCCATAGTCGTTGAATGCACAGTGATGTTGCCAGCGCAATAGAACACATAATCATCCCATGATGTGGGTAGTATTCAAATGATTTGGGGAATGTTTGTACGATGTAGGGAATATTATAAATAATTTTAAGGTCTTTATTTTCACGGCACCCCTTCAGAGATGGCGCTTATTTTTTTGGCACACTTTGAACGTATGGATCCGGCGCTGGTTGAATGCAACATTCTCTCTTTTCATGATCTCATTGCATCGTGCATTCAGTCTGTTTGCGTCCTTATTCTGTTAGTTTCACGTCTCATCATCATACATCAGGGTTACTATCAGAAATGCCTTATGGACTGCTAGTCTCACTTCCTTCTGCTTTTAACAGCGTAAAAAATGTATGGAATAGTAAATAAATAAAAAGTTGAGAAAAATATTTTTCTTTTTTGTTTACTGAAAGTATTGCAGTATATTATAATTTTATAGAATTTTTTGACAAAATAATTTATGAGATCATATTCGTTCCTCAGATCTGAAAGTCATGGTATTGGCATTTGTTAATAAAATGCTATGGCAAATCAGGGCAATCAATTATTGAATTGTTAATTTTGCATAAATTGACTTATTTCGCCAATAATCTTGTCATTATAAAGATTTTACTAATCAATCTTATTCGATGGAATACGTGCGAATTTTTTTACTCAGTTTATCTTTAATTGGGTGACCATATCGAAGAATTATATTCAACTTGATTCCTGAATCATTTTGGCTCAACAAAATCTTCTGTACCTATATAGATTATTTAAGGTTACAAGTTATAACACTTTAATCCAGATACCATCAGAACAAAACCAAGCATATTCGTCGCATTTTTTAATACGATGATTTGCAAATTTGACTAATTTCATCAAACAAAAATATTTTTCCAAAGTAACAAATTTTGGAGATTAGGTTATAGATTATTATGTAACTCTGCGAATGAAGATATATTAAATAGTTTTTACCTTGAGCAACAGCCATACAGTTTACTCTTCCCGCGGAGCAGATATCGGTGTTATTATTACCTGCAGACAATCAGAGTGTTAGTACATGATGATGTAGGTATTCGATTTTCACTAAATAATGTCTAAATTATAAATAAGGTAAAAATGTAGTCTCAATGATCTATAAATTATGTCAAAGTTAAATCTAAATAACGTCTGAATTATGTCTAAATTATGTCTAATGATGTCTAGATGATGTCCGAATCATATCTAAATGATTCATAAATAATGTGTAAATGATGAATAAATTATGGTATGTCTTCTAAATAATATCTAAGTGATGAATAAATGATGTCTTCTAAATAATGTCTAAATTATGACTAGATAGTTCCTAAATGATGTCCAAATGATCTCTAAATTATGTGTAAATTATTTCGTAATGATGTCTAAATTATGTCTAATTGATGTCTTATTATATCTGATGATGTCTTGTTATGTCTAATGATCTCTTATTATGTCTAATGATATTTATTATTTCTAATGATGTCTAAATGATGTCCAATGACGTCCAAATAATGTCTAAATTATTTCCCAATTATTTCTAAAACATGTCTAGTAATGCCTAAATTATGTCTAGTGATGCCCAAATTACGTCTTAATAATGTTTAAATTATGTTTAATTGATGTCTTATTATCTCTAATGATGTCTAAATGATGTCTAGTGATGTCTAAATGAGGTTCAAAAGATGAAAACAACTCACGCGGCATAGAGATAGAGACGCATCCACAAGAGGCCAGGGTGTAATTAGTGAGGCACTCCAGGTCGCAGTTCTGCTGGGTGTAAATCTTGTAGAACTTCAGCCTTCTCTCCGATGGGAAGTAGCACTGTCTCCTGGTGATACAAATGATGTACGTTTAGTTTACCATTACCTCCTCAATAATAACATAAAATTATTGTTATGAAGAACAGAGTTTCTTCAAAATTACACAATCTATATAACCTAGACAAACTCCCCTAACCTACACAAACCAAATCATTTATACCTTAATGCAAAATTGAGGCCTTAGCACAGGTAGACCTAAAGTATTCAGTGAGGTCTATATCAATATTATGATTGTAACTTTCAATTACTATAATTGTGATTTTAATGCAATTAAACAAATTAAATACGCAATTGGTACAGTACAGGGTGCGGAGAAATAATCTAATATACGTAATATCTGGCGCCTAACAAACAATCCCTAAATTTCCTTTAAAAGGTAACAACGGAAAAACTAAAAAAAAGCCCTACAGGTGGAAAATCTACGTAATTTTCAGCGATTCTGAAAGATTTCAGACGTACAGAAACCAGTAACATCGACTTTAACTTGTATTTAAATTTCTTAAGATAACCACTAGCAATAATTCAAAAACAGACCGCTGACAAACAAAAGACAACCGGTTATCGACTTTTTAATTTTATATTTTTTTATGGTGAATACCGCACAAGAGTCCCAACTGCTCCGAACCGTCTAGAGCCAGTGAGACTATGGCATCCCTAATTGGAGTATGTTGTGAGGCTAAAGGTATTAGGGAGGGGAAGGAGATAGGGAAGAGGAAGGTTGGGCAAATACCAGGCGATTCAGATCTGGTCACAAAACACGGCTAAAGCCATTTCAAGCAACGTTTCAATTCTACATAAAGTATCAACCACTCTGAAACATGCCGCAAATGTATTACAATATATCGTCGCTGGAAAGTCAAAAGGGCCGAAGCGCCATTTTGGGGGGTTTGGAGAGCACTTTAAAGTCTTCATTACCTGGTTGGATTCCAGGTAATCGGGTAATTCAATGCTTTCACTGAATTACCTGAAGCAATAAAAAGCCTTAAAAAAAGTCCCAAACCTGTGTCGCTTGGGTCAAGCCTCCCACATGATAAATATATTTTAGATGGCTGAAGGGCCACAAGTCTTCAGAACCAAACGAGAGTCAGAGCATTCGATGAAGAAAAAAAAGACTGAATAAAGCTGCATATTTAACTCATTTTGACCAAAGTGACGCTTTTGCCCTTTTACTTTTACAGCAACGATATATTATTTTTATACGAATTAAATGTGTTAGGACACATGTTAATTAAATTAACGTTATTTGCGCACGCCGAGTTTGAACCCCGACCTCTGTATTCACAGTCGAGCGTCTTACCACTCGACTACAGAGGCGGTCAAATGATTCAATAATTTCACTGTTTATTTTTTTCACCGAAATTTTACGCGAAGATTCAGCAGTTATTTTATTATTATTGTGTGCATCCTGAATCGTGGCCAGGAAGTTATTGATAGTGGATGTTTGTAAAATTGAAAGAATACCTCTTGGGGTCGTAACTCCTCAGACCCTCCGAGGTGGTCATCATATTGGGCTTGATGGCCGCAATCACCTCCTGGGCCAGAGGCACCCTGAAGTACTGCTGAGATACTCGGGGAATTTCTGAAGGGGTGTGAAGCAATATCTAGGTAGAAAAAAACATTAATCCAGCAAGTCAGTCAACTCATCCAGTTCAATATTCCTTTCCGTAGACTCAGAAACAATGAAATGCTCTTCCTCAATCATCACTCTACTAATTATTGGTATCATTCTCCACTGTCTAGAATGTCGAGAATTGTAAACTCAAGCCGTGGTCTTGAAATTTTTGGTACCAGTCTAAATGATTTTTATCATTCTTTACGACACTACCAAAACTTTGACTTGACCTTGGGTTTGATTTGAAGGTTTTTTCTTTTGTTTATTTTATCCTATTTTTGCAATGACGTCACATATATATAGACACGTTGTAGCGCTCTAAAAGTGGCAAGCAATAATTACGCTAGTTGGTGTGATCGGTGCTTAAGCCGATTTAGTACTAAACGGTCACGCGTCGTTTGAGGTCGTTTACTAAATCTATAAGTATGTGTAGGTGTCCTTATTTAATGTTATTCGTGTTATTTGTACGTACCTTAAAACCCTGAACTGGTCCACGGCAGATATAGTCCAAATCATAGTTATACGCTCTCATCAAAATAGTAAGTCCAGCTTTAGTTCCCGATCCCTGTAATTACAATCGGCCAATATTATAATAAAGAAATGAAAAAATAACTTTGTATAATACCACGGATATTATTTTGATTTTGATGACCGGCCGGTTTCGCTTAACCTAAGCATCATCAGGGTACTAAATTAAACTAAACAAAAAAAAAACAAAATGTGCGTTCATACGAGTATATACATGCAGAGGAAGAACAATAAATATAAAATAAAATAACAGAACAATGAGAAAACAATAGAATTATGTAAAACTACAACAAAGGAACAGAGATAAAGAGACAGTTATTATGAAATGAAAGAGACAAAACGTTTAACGTTTGCTTAGTTTAATTTTGATGATGCTTAGTGTAAGCAAAACTGGTCGGTAATAAAAAAATTACAAATATCGGCGCTCTTATACAATTTTTTTTTTTTTTTCTTTAAATATGTCAAACCACAAAGTGATTGCTTTCTACGAAAATATAATGGTAAAATAATTTGATACAAATCCCACGTTGCATAGGTTTAAATAACAAACATTATTTCTGCACGTATTTATATTCATTTAGAAAAACGAAAGTTACTTTAAAACCTAAATATGATCAGTAATAAAAATATATACCTTATAAAATTGAGTTAAATTATTAAAGCTTTACGCTTTATTTTGATGTAATTTGTCGAAACAATTCTATAAAAGATTCAATTAGATATGAGACGAAGGCACAAAATAAAAATATTGTGTTGCTACCGAGAATTGATCTCTGAACCTCTACTCTATCCAAACAGAAAAAGTTCTTTTATTTAAACAATAATTATTATTATTTTAATTTTTAAAAAACAGTTTTTAGTTAAAAGCTCTGCGATGTAATTATTTTTACGCGTGACAGCTGTTTCGCCTTCTGAGGGCATTATCAAACTGTCGCAGAGTTAGAGTCTACATCGCAGAGCTTTTAACTAAAAACTGTTTTTTTTAAATTAAAATAATGATAATTATTGATTAAATAAAAGAAAAAAAACCTAAAAATTAAAATGGAGTTCTACAAAATAAACTTTAAAACCATAAATAATATGTAGAAAAAGTTCTCTGTCTATAATTTAAAAATCTAAAAAGGTTTCACTAACTCAATTGGCAGAGACGTTGCCACCGTATAGAGTAGAGGTTCCCTTTTCAACTCTCAATCGCAATATATTATTTTTTATCAATTCTTTATCATTCATTTTATACCCGGGAATGTTTTGCATTTAATTTAATTTGAAGTAAATTTAAATGTGAAGACCTGACTATCGCAGTCATACAATATTAATTAATCTATTCTGTGCTCGGAGTACATTTCCATTACCGTTTAATGTAATGCTTCCTTTGTCGATATGGAAATATTGTACGGTACTTGATCAACTCGTGCAAGTAAACAATTTTATTCACTAATTGTCATGTTCATCATTAACCATATTTCAATGCTTTTACCCACCGGAAAAATTGTCCAATGGGCTCCTGTAAGCATTTTTTTTTTGTTGCTACTTACTTAAGTTTTGTGAACCATATGGTGTAAAATAGATTTATCATGGTTATCTCAAATATCTACTGCCGATTCAATGATAAACCAATCCGTTTAATAAGAGTATTGATAAGTCAGTGTGAAATTACCGTTCCCCTGAGGGGGTAGGTGTCGAGAGGGACGTTGGTGGGATATCCGCCGTCCAAGGTCCATCCCTGCGAATGTTTATTCCGTCCTAGAAAGTCGTTTTCTGAGTACATTCTGAAATAACAAAACAGGGAGTTGATGCTGTGCCCAGTGGCGTTTCGTGACTTTTTAGTATGCTAGAGTGCTAAAATTGAAAAACACGACGTTATTGATGTTTTTGTAGCCGAAAATGATTTGTGTATTTTTGAAAAAAAAAAAATTGGATGAAGTTTTTCAAGATTTACCAGTTTTGGTGGTGCACTGCACGGTTTTCTGAAAAATCTTCATACGAAAAATTGAAATTAAAAGTAAAAAACAAATCGTTTTCGGTTACAATAACATCAATAATTACTTTTTTTTCAATCTTAGCAGTTTATAACACTAAAAAGTACGAGCCGCCACTGATATGTGCCATCCTTTTTTCATAGTTCATGGTTTCCAAGGCAAAGTTAGTTTGGAAATAGTTATTTTTTTACAATGCCGATAGAATTTGATTACTATAGTATTGTTTGTTTGGATTTGTCTTGAATTTTTAAATTTTTACAAAGTTTGTGGGCTTTTTGGGTTAAAAGAGTCTCAATTATCAAATATTGATAACAGTTCGGACATATCGTTTTGTGTGGGCTTAGAAGAAATGCCTGAAGATTTCAATGGTAAGCGGCTTTTTTTTTTAATAATTAACATAAAATAAAAATTAATAATTAATAAAACACGCTACAAACTGAGGAATTGCCCCATTGGGTTTATTTCTCAGAGCAATAATATACGAGTACAAGAGAGCGCTGCTGTAGTCAGTTTTTATGAGGTTTGCCGGACTCGGCTAGACCTGGACGTGGCAAGGACTAGAGCTAATAACATCATATATTGTTTTCACACTCCTTTCCTCGTTCATTCGCTCTACATGCCTAAACCATATAAGCGTCTCTTTCTTGAATATTGATCCTATTCATTGCGCTAAACTAACAGATCCAACAAATTACACTATTAAAGCTTAAATGTTTTGTTTTGTTCTGTTGAATTTGCAGATAATTTTTTTTTGTACATAAAACAGGCATGATGCCCAAAACATATATACATGAGTGGTTATTTAATTGGAATATTTTACAACAGTAATTAATCAAGCAAAAGTTTATGAAAAATGCAAAAGTAAATGAATAACAAACAAAATCAAAAGAATAATATTATACAAGGTAGAAAATAAATGAATAGATTATTGGCACCTGTACTGAAGAGATGCCTATTAGCCGTTTGGTATTTGGTACTTCATAAACCAGTCCATAACTAAAGGGCATCATTACAATAACAGCTTGATATGATTGACAGATTTTTTTTTAAATTGATTTATCGTGTCAATAAAAATGTCTACTTCATTTTTTATTTTTATATAATTTAATTGAATTAAATTTAATATTATTATTTTTGAGTTCTGCTATTTTCAGTTTTTTTATTTTTAGTGACAGCTGTTTCGGCGTTTAAGGCCATTGTCAAACAGTTAGGTTAGGTTAGGTTAACCCTAACAGCATTGTCATTGTCAGACAGTTTGACAATGGCCTTAAACGCCGAAACAGCTGTCACTAAAAATAAAAAACTGAAAATAGCAGAACTCAATAATAATAATATTAAATTTAATTCAATTAAATTATATAAAAATTAAAATGGAGTTCTACAAATTGAACACAAAAACTACAAATAAAAGTCTACTTCATTGTTTGTGCAGTGAATTGTGTTGTAGTTTCTTAATATCCTTGGCAAAGGAGAGAAATATCCCGTATTTGTGTGGTAGGTTTTAATATTAAAAATATTGTTCATCCTCCTTGTTGATTTTCTCATTGGTATGTTGATATTAATTTGGGATAAAATATTTGGTGCATCAATTGATGAATGCATAATTTTGTGTAAAAATAATATATCAGAAAGTTTACGTCTGGCTGATAAAGAGTGAAGTTTATAGTGCGAATTATTAATATTATAATGCACGTATTGTTGAAAAACATCAGCGCCTTGGCAATTTTCCGCCTGGAGCGGATAGCTTCATTTGCGCCAGCACAGGACTGGCCCCAAATATGTGTTGTAGGTCTACTTACTCTTCTTTTCTGAACAGCTCCTCAGCGTTGAGCATGTTGAAGGTGAAGCACAGCCCCTCCTCTGTGAGGATGGGGCTGAACAGCGTGCTGCAGTTCTCTATGGAGGTCTTCCACTTGCAATGCCACATCATCTCTTCAAATTTGGGAGCAACCTTAGATTTAAAAAAAAAAACAATATTTGAAACTGTTAATTCGTGGTGAAACTCCGTTATAATGATTTCATAACACCATTTTTTTTAAACTTTATTCCACTATTTTAGGACCTGGCCGGTTTCACCTTATGACGAGCATTTTTAGACAAGTACAATTTGAAGTAAATTTATAATATGCATGGTCTGTTCAAAAGAAAAGGTGTATTATGAATTTTCGCAGGCTGTGTACATTCGATTGTCGTTTTTTGTTTTGTTTTGTTGGTACACATATGTTTTTCATATGTTAGCATTATCAGCCATTCTAAATTAGTGGTTTGTTTTTGACAACTGGAAAGGTTAGTCACGTTTTTGTGTGTTCGTCGATTTTTTACTTTTGAAAACAAACAAAAAACAATAATCGAATGTACACAGCCCGCGAAAATTCAAAATTCACCTTTTCTTTTGAACAAGCCTCGTATATACTATTAATTTACGGAATGGACGCTTAGTAAGTCTATATTTGTTTAATGTTTTTTAAAAGAAATACAAACAATCCCGGGTTACGAATAACCTGACAATATTTTAAAAACTTCTACTACCATCATAATAAGCGGAAAATGTTGCTTGAGAAATGATGGGGGACTTAGCCAGCAGAGGAATTTAACCCACGATGCCCGGGTGGGAATCCAACGCGTTTGTCCACTCAGCTACTAACAGGTTTAATTCTAATAGTATCATAGTGAACACCTGATTTGACGGCCTCCATAGTCGAGTGGTATGACGCTCGACTACGAATCCAAAGGTCGCGGGTTCAAACCCGGCGTCGCCAATAACTTTTATTCAATTAATATGTTTCATAACACATTTAATTCATATAAAATAATTAAAATATATTTGCGGCACGTTCCAGAGTCGAAAATCCTCCAAGTATCGCCCTGGTGGAAGACCACCATTCAGAATCGAAACGTTGCTTAAAATGTCTTTAGCAGTGTTTGGTGGCCAGATCGGAATAGCCAGGTACTTTCTAACCTTCATCTTCCCCTTCTCCTTCCCTTCCCCACTACCTTCACTACCCTCACAACATACCCCAATCGCGGAAGCCATAGTCTCACTGGTTCTAGATGGTTGGGAGCAGTTGGGACTCTTTTGCGGTATTCACAAAAATATTGAAAAAAATCTGTAACTGAGGGTTTTGTTTAAGTTTTATTACCTTTTGGGAGACAGGTTACGTAGTGACGAGTTAGATTTATCTGTGTTTATATATACCTTAGATTTGCATAAAATTTTACCAGTCTGAAGAGGCCCGTCGTAAAGAGAAACCGGTCAGGTCAAAAAACTCGGTATTATTAAATCATAAAAAATACAATCAATTTTCAGACATATTTGCAAACTGTTCAGTTTAATATCAATGATCTATTTTCAAAGTCACTCTCAGACAATTATCATTTACCGATGTATATATCATTGTGACAATGCCTTTAACCCAAATAATAAAAAAACTATTTTTTTTATTTTTACAAAGATAATTACTCAACAGTCAAACAGGTATATTTTATCAAACATAATGTTGATTAGAAATGTTTTTTTTTCTATAAAACGTACACATTCGGAAGGTACTTAACGTTAATAATTGACGATTTCTCGTTTAAATGATCGTGTTTTCATACAAAATGTTTTATCGTTTTCAGAATTTCTCTTTCTGAAGAATGTACAGCTAACAAGATGTACGTAGGTACTTACGTATATGTAGATATGGTGGAACATCACACAGGTGCCTCTGTTCTGACAAAAACTTTTTATTTCATCATCATTCATATTTGTTTGTATTAATCGTTTATTATTCAGACTTTCCACAATTGATATTACATGCTATCCAACCGATCTTTTTCACGAATTGTGAATTCTTTCGAAAGGAAAGTTTTTTTGTGTCTCAACTTTACGGAGCTAGTGGGACTATGGCATCCCCAATTGGGTATGTTGTGAGGCTGAATGGAGTGGAGACAGTAGCTCCCCGGCGGACATAATAATGTTGATCATCAACTGTCTTTTTTCACAGTTAAATGGAGAGTCCTATTTATGGTGGTAGATACATAAGTATCGCCCGGGTGAAAGACCACCATTCAGAATCGAAACGTTGCTTGAAATGGCTTTAGCCGTGTTTGGTGACCAGATCTGAATGGCCAGGTACTTCCCGACCTTCATCTTCCCAATCTCCTTCCCCTCCCCACTACATTCAGCCTCACAACATACCCTATTTGGGGATGCCATAGTCTCACTGGCTCTAGACGGTTGGGAGCAGTTGGGACTTTATTTATTTTGTAGATACTCTCAGTATAGCCCTGGTGAGGTACCACTATTCAGAATTCAGGTGGGTACACACTTTCCTACTTTACCTTCACTGTCTCAACCCTCTCCCCACATCGTGTCATATTATATATCTTCAATTTGATTTCCAGGCAAACACCAAGTACAACTAGTATATATATATATATATATATATATATATAGTAAAATACAACGCTTCAACGCAGAGTGTATTAACTATAATATAATAACAGTGAACTTATATAGCGCAGTTTTGTGATATTTCACCTCAAGTGCGCGAGTATGTACATAGTCTGTTCAAAAGAAAAGGTGAATTTTGAATTTTCGCGGGCTGTGTACATTCGATTATAGATTTTTTTTGTTATGTTGGTACACGTGTGTTTATTATATGTTAGCATTATCAGCCATTTTGAATTAGTGGTTTGTTTTTGACAACTGGAAAGGTTAGTCACGTTTTTGTGTGTTCTTCGATTTTTCACTTTTAAAAAAATGGATCAAAGAATAAAATCCATGATTTGTTTTTCCACAACTCCAGGACGCTCATCGTCATTAACATCTTCTCGGCCTTCTGTAAAGCGCTTGTACCACTTATAAACACTTTTTTGAGACAAATTAGACTCGCCGAATGCCACAGTCAACATTTTAAGTGCGTTGGAGCACTTTATTCCATTTCGAACGCAAAATTTAATACATATTAAAAGTAAAAAACCGAAGAACACACAAAAACGTGAATAACCTTTCCAGTTGTCAAAAACAAACCACTTATCCAAAATGGCTGATAATGCTAACATATGAAAAACATATGTGTACCATCATAACAAAAAAAAATCGATAATCGAATGTACACAGCCCGCGGAAATTCAAAATTCACCTTTTCTTTTGAACAAGCCTCGTATATATATTTATACTTTATAGTTGAGGTCAACTCACCGAAGTTAAGAGATCCAGAGTTTTGTGGGCGTCCGTTGTATTACTTCCGTCTGTCAGTAAGTGATTATCGCACAGAAGCGAAATCGCCTCGAAATCTTTACGCCTGTTAAAATAAGACATTTAAAGTTAAATCCGAAAAAAATAACGTTAAGTAATACATTTTTCAATTTCAGCTGACTTAATGTTATGCCTACTCTACAAACTCGGCGAGACTAGCCGAGGGGGGCCGAGGCGAGAGCGTAGTGGGCAAGCTCGCCTCGCCTCGCCTCGCGATTCGTCGCACTATGGCACGTGAACCCCTACCACGAAACATAGATAAAGTTTCGGTAATTTGAAATCGTTCCCGAGCTCGGCTGCAGATCGCCAACGAACGAACAACAGCTCACATTGACTAATAATAATAATGTTTTATTCCAGAAGGTATGCAGGAGTAGTGCAATGCAATACCTTCCACAATTGATATTAATAAACATAGTTTTAATAATAAAATACTAAACGTCCTTAATTTAATCAATGTGAATTATCGCTTGTTCGTTGGCGCTCTGCAGTCGGGCTCGGGAACTATTTCAAATTACCGACATTGTGGATATAACCTTTATCGATGTATCGTGCTAGGGCCCCTGGTCGGCGCTCCATCCCATGTCGTTTTTTTTTTTACCTAAGCGACAGACGAAAGTGGGGGCATAAGATTTTCCGCATTTTATTTGTGTATAAGATTGGGAAAAATATGATGAATTCTTACTCTTCTTCAGTAAAGTTGCCTTTATCCCGGTGATACATGGCAGTGAAATTATAAACAGACTGCCGAGCTTTCGTTTCGGAACACACTGTAATCGCAGGAAACGGGACCTGCAAACAAAAGCGAAAAACAAAAAAATCTTACTTAATAAAACTTATTTTTTTATTGACTTTCTACTATCACATTAGTGGTTAATTCACGAATACACATTTTACGATATATTAACTGTCCTGGCCTTGAAGGACGTGAAGTGGTACCTTTGCGAAACAGTGTAGTCAGGATTGTTGACTTTAGACTGACTCGATAGAAAGAGACAAAGATATGTTAAAAGATGTTGGATAGCCTATTAGTTACCGCCCACATGATTTTTTTTAATAAACATTTTTGAACACATTAAACAAAACAAAATCAATACACCATTAAAATGGTTTATAAAGTCAAAATATCACACAAACACTAATAACAGAAGATTTACCTAAATCAGCCCTGGCCAACCAATGTATGACAAATAATGTTTTTTTTTAAGTATTGGGTTATGTTTAATTCCTTAACAGATTATAATGCATGTTTTCTTTTCACATCTGGTTGTAGTATTGTTTTGTTTTCTAAATTACCCTAATTTTACTTTCAGATTACCTCTGCATTCAAATTATTTATAATACTTACAAAAAAATCAGTATAAAATTCATTGTAACAAAAAAAAATTGTATAATGTTTGTATGTGCGGCCCTTGAGAAAATTTTAGGTCGTCAATGCGGCCCGGGTGCAATTTGGGTTGGTCAGTTGATTTCATGTATTTGTATCATAAAAATGTGAAAATTCTGAAGTTCGGTCAAAAATATTTAAAGTTGTTGAAATACCTCTGAAAAGTGATTTTTTATAATCTTTTTTTGGTCTTATTTGAACATTCACGCATAGCACATATTACCGTCATGTTTGATTTATTTGTATAACCACTGAAAGTATTTAAATCAACCCAAATATAGGAAATAACCTTAAAATCCGTTGACGTAAGTTATGCGACTCGATGATGTGAAGTTAGCGCGGACGGAAAACATCCTTAAATTCTTAGAAGTGTTATGTGACGACTTTTCTTGTCTCTTTCTCTCTCACGTGGTATACAACGTTAAAACCCGGAGAAAGTGATTAATACAAATTTGTATAGGTTGGGTAAAAATATTAGCTATACCTACTTATATCTTTACTCCAAGGTTCTGTCAATCCAACCTTTGATAAGATAGGGCATCGGAAAAGAAGAAGAAGTATTTAAGGGTGTACCTGCCAAACGGGGGTGGACGACTCGGCAAAACTGACGATGACGGGACTCTGCTGCCACTTGTTCCAGATCTTCAAGATGAGATGTCCACAGGCGGCGACGCTCAGGATCAACATGACGCCCCACCAGATTCTTGACAAAAATTACACGATCGTGATGACGCCCCACCAGATTCTTGACAAAAATTACACGATCGTGATGACGCCCCACCAGATTCTTGACAAAAATTACACGATCGTGGTGACGCCCCACCAGATTCTTGACAAAAATTACACGATCGTGATGACGCCCCACCAGATTATTGACAAAAATTACACGATCGTGATGACGCCCCACCAGATTCTTGACAAAAATTTCACGATCGTGATGACGCCCCACCAGATTCTTGACAAAAATTACACGATCGTGATGACGCCCCACCAGATTCTTGACAAAAATTACACGATCGTGGTGACGCCCCACCAGATTCTTGATAAAAATTACACGATCGTGATGACGCCCCACCAGATTATTGACAAAAATTACACGATCGTGATGACGCCCCACCAGATTCTTGACAAAAATTTCACGATCGTGATGACGCCCCACCAGATTCTTGACAAAATTACACGATCGTGATGACGCCCCACCAGATTCTTGACAAAAATTACACGATCGTGGTGACGCCCCACCAGATTATTGACAAAAATTACACGATCGTGATGACGCCCCACCAGATTCTTGACAAAAATTACACGATCGTGATGACGCCCCACCAGATTCTTGACAAAAATTTCACGATCGTGATGACGCCCCACCAGATTCTTGACAAAAATTACACGATCGTGGTGACGCCCCACCAGATTCTTGACAAAAATTACACGATCGTGGTGACGCCCCACTAGATTTTTGACAAAAATTACACGATCGTGATGACGCCCCACCAGATTCTTGACAAAAATTACACGTTCGTGGTGACGCCCCACCAGATTCTTGACAAAAATTACACGATCGTGATGACGCCCCACCAGATTCTTGACCAAAATTACACGATCGTGATGACGCCCCACCAGATTATTGACAAAAATTACACGATCGTGATGACGCCCCACCAGATTCTTGACAAAAATTACACGATCGTGGTGACGCCCCACCAGATTCTTGACCAAAAATACACGATCGTGATGACGCCCCACCAGATTCTTGACAAAAATTACACGATCGTGATGACGCCCCACCAGATTCTTGACAAAAATTACACGATCGTGTTTTCAAATATATTTCTCTGTCGCGATTTCACCATTTCAGATGGAAAATATGGTTTACCAATAAATAGGATAAAACATTATTTTATAATGTGTTTGTATTTTTTTTCTTACTTGGGTTCTTTCGTGAATATTCCGTCTTTATTTTTATTTTTTATTTATTGTAATTAGATGGTTGCTTTCGTAAATAAAGTTAATTTATTTGTAATTACAAGTAAAATGTGTTATAAATACTAACTTATAGGCAAATTAAGTTATAAACTAACTTACTAACCATCACGCCGTTTCCCCGCAGGGGTAGGCAGAGAGGACGGACCGCCATACAACTCTGTCTTGGCACACACTTCTTGCTTCATTTACATTCATACATCGTCTCATACATACTCTTCTGTTATTCTGACTCTTCACATGACCCGATTCAAGTATTTGATTTACTTGATCGTGCCATGTCTTTCTCAGGCGTCCTCGACTTCTTCTTCCATTCACTTCCGCATCATATATTCTTTTCACACTCCTTTCTTCGTTCATTCGCTCTACATGCCCAAACCATCTTATTTAATTGTATCGACATTTATGTATGTGTATACGAGAAAAAACTAAAATATGTTTTCAAATTGAGTGATAGAAAAAATCCTCTCATGAAACACTCAATTATTAAAGTATTTTTGACAGCTTCTTGGTGCAGCATTATTGTTCTCCGTTTTTTATTATTCTTAATAAAAACCTTTAACTACTTCAGTACTTTGCCAACAGGTGGACCATTGTGTGACTTTTTATGCAGATATATATACCTACAGAATAACAACAATTATACATATTTAGCCGTATAAAGATAAATAAATTGGTTATAATCTTAAAACTGTTCAAGGTTTAACCAAGAATATAATAAAACGGGAGACATCACTGTCCCACTCGGCGGTTACGCAAACCATGTACGACAGATATATAACAGATGCTTAATTATAATGTGTAATTATTTCGAAAGGAAAAAATGAAGTATTAAATAATGATTAAATATTAGATACTTAAACTAGACAAGCTTATTAATTTATTTATTTATTAATTAAAGCAATAAGATTCACATTTAATAAATAAATAATAAACTGATAACTAAACGAATAGTTATGATGAAAAACAGGACGAAGTTTCAGTATAAAAGATAAAATCAAATACATTTCAATGATTTTTTAAATAGTGTTGAGTGAAATTTAATGGGATATTTAGGCAAAGAAATATGGAATGAACTTTCATATATTATTTTTATGACGCAATATTCCGCTTCCTGAAATAAATAGACGATCATTTCAAAACGGATATCTCAATTATGTACATCACTTTTTAAAAGTAAATTTCTCATTCCTCAACAGTCATTCGATTCGATATATCGAGAACAATAATCACAAGAGAATATTTGAATATTTATTTCTCCTAACCGCGGCTATAAATCTATATTCGTAAAGTATATCAAACATAGAAATCAACAATGCGATACTCCGACCTGGCAGCACTTATATAAACAAAATCATGATAATAAAAAGATCATAGAGAGATACACAATCATGTATATTTGTACTGCGCGAGTATCGAACCCGCAATCCTACCTAGTTTACCAGCAGTACCAACTCCGTCTAGGACTTACTCAACTACCTCAAAGTTAAATAGGTATATCACTACTTTGTTAACTGTTAGGTCTAAACTAGGGTCCCTTTACTTTTGCAGCAACATTAAGGCTCCCTTTTTCAAATACTGTGACTTTGAACTTGCTTAGATTCATAATTTAATCATTCTGCATATCGTCGCTAGAAAAGCAAAAGAGCTTAAGCGACACTTTGGTCAAAAATGAGTTAAATATGCAGTTTTTATCAGTTATTTTTTCTGCATCGAATGCTTTGACTCTCGTTTGATTCTGATGACTTTTGTGGATCTTCAGCCATATAAAATTTATTTACTATTTGGGAGAAGGCTTGACTCAAGCGACACAAGTTTGGGACTTTTTTTTAGCTTTTTGTCACTTCGGGTAACCCAATGTTTTTCAAAATCCAATCAGATTCTGAAGGCTTGTGAATTTTATTGTAAAACAAACAAAAAAATAAGTGCTCTGGTGTAAATTTCCAAAAATGACGCATCAGCCTTTTTGCCTTTCCGGCGACGTTATAAATACTTGTTTCATCTTAGACACAAGACTGTAGATCTTCAATACTTTCAGAAATGAGCATCGCATCATCAGCTTACCACAGGCCACACACTTTCAGATTGTTCATTTCCCCGCCTAAGTCTAAATTCATTAGTTATTTTGGAAAAAAAAACTCACACTACTAACGATGCCTTCCACATTAGAATTACAATCAAATCTTAAAAATGTCGGTTAAGTGATGGTAGAATGTCTCTTGGATTCTGTGTAATGAAGAGTTACCATCAAGTGAAAAGCGTCCAACCCCAAAAATATAAAACAATTAAAAAAAAAATGACGTTTGAAAATACGACGATAAAAAAGCATGAATATGCGTAATCGGCATTTGTAAAGTAAATATCACTGTTTTTTTTTTTTTGAGCATTATTATAAATAGGTAATTAGGTTTATTAAAAAAAATGTATTTATGTTATCCCATATTTTATAGTGTTTTTAAACTTCAATTTAAGCCAAATATCTGCGATGTGCGTTAGTAAACAAATTAATTACCAAAAATCAATTGCATTCGGAGCTTGAATGTTTTCAGCAGATATAAAGCTCGTATTTATCTACGCTATCTGCATAACTATGTCCAATTAACCCTACTCTCCATAGCGTGTTACATTATCTTTTAATGTGCATATTTACATTTCTTGTTATCTTTTTAAATTCATGATTTCGACCCATTTGAAACAAAAAAGAAAAGTACCAATTTTTGAAGACCCTTCAATAACAATGTTTATAAAACTGAGAAGGCAAGATACGTAGAAATAATGAAAGAACGATTAAAGCTGACCAATAAAGAGGCTCCTTTCTAAATATAAGAAACTAGAGGGAAACAGCAAGAGATCAGGACTGGAGGCGTTTCCTGGGGGAAAGAGCCAAGACTCTCCGATGATGTATGTATAAATCGTGTTTATATTTGTCTTACTTCTCTGCGACCGATCTTCTACTCTCCCCCAGGTACTTCAGGCCGTGGAGGCTGGTGTTCTCTGTGAACTCCTTGAAGTAGTTGAAGCAAGTCTTGGCTTTGCGCTCCTTCCTGTGGGGGACCATCACCTCGCAGTCCCCGGCCTCCGCCATCGGGAGAGCCTTCGTCTTGGAGGGGCTTCCAGGCAGCCCGCCACCATCGACCCTACAGGAATAAAATAGTCCGATTGCTGTTTGTTGCCAGGGTAGAGAAAATATACGGTTTCGGTCACACTAAGAAAAAAAGCAACCTTTTATTTATATATATTTTTAGGTTAGGTTAGAAATCACCACATTACAATACTTTTTTCTGAAAACATTCCTTTTGTGCAATTTTTTTAAAATATGAAACAAACAATAACTTTTAAAATTAGAATTAGCTTTCAAGTTTTATGCTTTTTTATTTTGATTTTAATTATTGAAATATAATAGCTAGAAATTGAACGAAAAAATATTAATAATTTTCAAGCAAGCATGAGATTGATTTAAATGCCGGTTTCTTAAAGGTTTCGGTGGCTCAATTAGCAGAGACGTAACTCCCGGATAGAGTAGAGGTTCCGAGTTTGAGTCTCACTCTAGACCTAATAATTTTAATTTTCCGTGCCTTTTTCTGTTTCATATTTCGTTGAAGATTATTGATATTATTTCAATAATTGAACAAAACCTTTTTTGGAAATTAAATAAAAATCTTTAAGCTCCTACATCGCAAGCCAAAAACAGTTGTGTCGTTCTAGACATCCTAGACAGAAAAAGGTAGCACAATTTTCCGAATTACTTAGCACACCGTTTGAGAGTTTTAAAAGTCTTTCTGCCATATGTTTTTTTAAGACGGTGCGCTTTCAACAAATGATTTCAGTGATTCCTTTATGTGAGTCGACATACATGTTTAATATTTTAAAAACTTAGAAGCTTTTATTTTATCAAAACCAAAAAGTGGTTAGCTTGATAGATTTATAAATTGGCATAGCTAATATTGCTATTACCGTGATGGATTTTTGGATTACTATGCCGTGTTGGCTGTCCGAAATGCTGACTAAAGGAGAAATAAGCACAATGCGGCATAATAACCCAAATCTCCATCGCAATTATACTTTTGGCCGTGAAAAATTAAATCATTAACATTGCTATTTCAATTTCATATTTCGTATTGTGCGAGCTTTAAACTATTTTATAAACTGAGGGAAGAATGATAAGTTAAACTCAATTTCAACATGTTTAAAAGCTGTTAATTATCAGCAAAAGTTACTACAGAGTACAATGCGATTTGCATAAAACCTTACACATTTTTTTTTAAAAAGAAAGACATGTTTCCGGGTAACGAATAACCTGACAATATTTTAAAAAAACTCCTACTACCATCACTATGAAAAAAATTGCTTGTACAATGATGGAGGACTTGACTAGCAGAGGAATTGAACCCACGGCAACTGGATGGGAACCCGACGCATTTGTCAATTCCACTACTAACCGGTCCTGAATAATTATCCGTCCAGGAAAGAATTTCTATTGTTGAAAATGTTTCATGAAATTCACCAGAAGTAGGAAAAAATTGGCTTATTCGGGCACACGGACACGCCCATGGCACACCTCTACCGGTTTCTCAATTCAGTGGATCATTCCAACAACAATTTTAATAATCCATGTAAAAAAAATCACTGTCCGCTTATTTAAAGAATCTATTTTTATAAATAACCAAACGGGGAGTGTTGCCTACATTCGAATTTCAAATAGTGCACGTGTTTTATATTAGATATGTATTATTCCCCAACATAATATTAAGTTGTTATGTTATTTGAAATGATAGTAGAACATAAAATAATGATTATTTACGGTGATTTTGATTATTGTGGGAATTATATTAATTCAAACACTAGTTGTTACTCGTAAAAAATCATGGGATGTAAATTGACTTGCCAAGAACTGAGATATTTTGTTTCTATGGATTAAAAATGTATTGGTTGATTTAATTCATATTGTTTTCTAGGTGGCCGTTAACAGTAAAAGTACCGAGAGAATAAAAAAAATCCACTCACTTGATGATTTTAGAATTATTTATTGCAAAAAGTTGAAGTTTTATTTTGTGCAGTTTTTTTTTGAATTCCACTTTTAAAAGTGGCCCAAAAAAGTAGCCCGTTTAGAGGCTCATTTCAAATGAAGAATAAAAATAATCTTCTGCTAAAATATATCATTGGTAGGTATATATCGCAGTTTTTAAAAAGAATTCTTACAATAATTTGATAATTTATTAACAAATACATCAGTTACAATTTTTAAAATGTCACACTCGTACGTACGCACAACAAAATTGCACATTTCGTTTAATTATTCTTACTGACAAAATATATATACTAATAATTGTTGTTCTATTATAATTACTCGTTGAAAATCTCTTGTTGGGTATCTCAGCTTAACGGATATTTTAAATCTCCGTAGCGTATTATTGAAATGAAGTTAACTAACTAACTAACTAACCATCACGCCGTTTCTCCGCAGGGGTAGGCAGAGAGGACGGACCGCCATACAACTCTGTCTTGGCACACACTTCTTGCTTCATTTACATTCATACATGGTCTCATACATACTCTTATGTTATTCTGACTCTTCGCAAGACGTTAGATGCTGAAAATAACAGCGTTTACCTAGAAATTTCAGACAGAAAAGACAGTGTTCATTTCATCGTTCTAGAGCATTCGCTGGTTCAAAATGTACACAATTTAGATATTATAGATTATTTGCTTTATATTCGTTTTTAATAAAAATAAAGTTAGTTAAAAAAATATCGTTACTTACCACACCACGTTGTTTCGTCTCATCGAACCACCCTATAGATGGACAATACAAACAATGAATCTATGAAGGTCCCGTTCAGAGCTAAAACCCAAACACTTTGGTCAAGTGTGATCAAGCGATCGAGCTAATCGGCTGGCCAAACTGCCGGACTGACTGTTAAACTGTGCGTGAAATACTCCCTAAATACGCCGTTCGACCGCGAGCGGGCGCCAGGGTTGAACTGCGAGTACGTACGTCATCGGAAAAAATAAACTTTTTACAAACATCATTTATGTCACCTAACATTATAATTACATTGTGTCCACCTTAAACAAAACAGGGTTTTCTTCGTAGTAGGCAGGCCAATCGGACGGTTTTCGTGGTCTTCTTGAAAGTGAGCTCTAGCGCCATGAAACTCGCAGTCAACGCAACTATTTACAGCTCGTAGCGCAATTATTATAAAGATTAAGGACCACTGTAATATTCATTAAAAAGCGGCAAAAATCCTCCAACCAAACGATGAGCTCTAGCGTCATGAAATATAATTATAATAATTTTTCTGTCCAGGAAAATATATTTTTTGAGAACTTAACTCAATTTCAATGATTAGCAGTGGAGCTTTGAAATATCAATTCAACTGTCTAAAGATGAGGCAATACACCATATTGTTTGATCCAGAGATTCCATAAAGTCAAGACTTGAACGAAGTTTCTTAGTACCTAATTACCGATATTTTAATTAAAATAGAAAAAAATTATTAATAAAAGAACATGATTTTTTTGACAACTAAACTTTTGATCAGCCGTCAAGCATAACGGCCGAGAATCAATACTTAACGGGGACAGTTCAAATTTTAAAATATTTCAAATGGCGCTGATATTTTGTTTGTGACGATGTCAAATGTGACGGTTGGTCAAACAACTAGCCCTTAATAGAATATTTTCACACAAACAACAAACGTCGATTCTAAATATTACATCAGTCTCATAATAATGATTATTCGTACACTGAATAAGTCTAATTATTAAGAGAAATGATTAAAACAACAAAAGATTTAAACGGCCAGGATTGTCTGTGACGTCATCTGAACCCAGTCAAGACACCTTCGCGGAGAGAACGATAAATGTGGTGACGTCATCTGACGCAAAATCGTATGGCGCCACTTAACCCTTCACAAAATAAAAACTAATAAAAACTTTATTTATTTTCTATGAGAACGCCTTTTAAAAAACATACTAACATAGTTAGACATATAAGACACCATTTAAAATTAACAATTTATATTCATAATTCTTATGGAACAGAAACAGCCCTGTTGATTGGTATTCATAACGAGTACGTTACACGTGTAATTACTGCTAACACTAAACTCAGGGGGGTTGTCTGTCAACTCCCCTTTAACCCCCATTGGCACATTTAACATAACAACGCCATAACATTGGGGAAATTTGAGACATAAAGAGTAAAAATTAAAGGAAAATTATTTCCATCAATCAACATAGTTATAATGTTTTTATATTCTAAAAAATGTATGTCTATGCAAAGCTCGATTCTTTATTGAAATTGTATTTATAATTTTTCCTGTCGTCAAAAATACTTTAAAGTTTACTATCAACTAATTTGAAACTTACATTATAATATAATATTTTGCAGTATCTCTTGAATTTATTGATTGGTGTCATAATAATACATTATAGTACTTAATTCATTTTGGTATAAACTTTTTGGGTATTGGTTATCTACTTTTTTGATATTCAGATTTTATTGCATGTCCTTGTCTTAAGGTCCTTGTTTATTCAGTTTTCTCGGTCGCTTAAAATGATCATCAAGCTTCTAAATATGATAAATTATATAGCGCCATTTTTGTGAAAGATCACTTCAAGGGCGCTTTACATTTTCTGTCGAAAGATCGAAAGAAACTAAATAACTACGTAAATTATATGCAAAACCTAATGTGCTTTACGTTTTACAACCAATAACAAAAAACAATATACCATTTCAAGCTCAGAGCAATAATATACAGGAGGGAGCGCTTCTGTACTATCTGTAGTCAGTATTGATGATTTTTGCCTGACTCGGCTAGACATGGGCATGGCTAGAACTAAGGTTAGGGTATTTATACATTTATTCATAGCACATGTCGACATAATGTTTTTGTTTATTCGTATAACCACTTTTTCACGGTATTGTTATAAACAAAAATATAGCATATAACCTAAAAAACCGTTGAGTTATGTCGATTTATGTCGCATATCAAAAACATGTGGGCGGAGTCAACGGAGACGCGGGAGACGGAGAACATTGTTACATACCTAAGAGCGGTGTGATATTTTGCGATTTTTTTGTTGTCTGTTTCTCTCTCATGGTGTACGACGTAAAAACCCGGAGAAAGTGAGTTATCCCAAGTTTGTATAGGTTGTGTAAAAAGAATTAGCTCTCTCTTCATTTATTGTTACATCAAGATTTCAAGAGAATATGTAACCATTAAGTGCACGGAAGAACAAGTCCGAAAACGTCCCTGGAAGACAAGATATAGTCAAATTTTAGATTTTATTGATTGTTCCTTCCATTCGCTAGACAGCGCGGCCAATTTGAGCTAGTTAGATAGATAGTTAGATTCGTCAATAGTTTTCTTGCTTTCCGAGAGCATAATGTCGAGTTTTGACTCAAAGAAATCAATGAGGGAGTCAGTGTCAACCTCAGAGCAATAATATACAAGAGGTAGCTCTGCTGTAGTCTGCTAGGACTATGGCTTGGGTATTTATACATCCATTCATAGCACATATCGACATAATGATTTTGTTTATTCGTATGACCACTTTTTCACAGTATTGTTATTTATTTATAAATTAACGGACTAAAGTCCAATTACAAAAAATAAATATAAAACACGAAATGAAAAAAAGAGCAACAGAGAAGGAATAGCATATACTCGTACATAAAAATTAATGAAGCGACGACAAAAATAGGGCAAAATAAACATAAGAGAGTACATTCAAGCCAAGGTCTAGTCAAAGTTTTGGTAGAGTCGTAAAGAATGACAAAAATCATTTAGACAGCTAACAAAAATTTCAAAACCATGGCTTGAGTTAACAAGTCTTGACATTCTGGACATTGGAGAATTATACCCATAATTAGTATTGTGGTGACTGAGGAACAGCAATCCATTGTTTCTGAGCCTACGGCAAGGAATGTTGAACTGGATAAGTTGCAACAGAGAAGGTGAGTCAATAAAACAATTAAAAAAAATTTAAATGAAAATTAAATCAAAGTCTTTCCTGCGCTTTTTTAAGGATGACATTTTCAATAATTGTTCAATTTCATCATTTGAATCTCTCCCTCTCTCGCCTCTTTCTCGCCCTAATCTCCATGCAATACCGCGTAAGAAGCGATGTTGTACGAATTCAATATGATGAATATGAACGGTATAGAATAAACAAAAATATAGCATATAACCTTAAAAAACCTTTGAACAATATAACAATACTTTAAAGCGGGGTGATAATTTGGGAAATTAAGTTGTCTCTTTCTTTCTCATGGTGTACGACGTAAAAACCCGGAGAAAGTGATTTGTCCCAAATTTGTATAGGTTGGGTAAAAATAATTAGCTCTTTCCCCATATATTGTTACTCCAAGGTGTCAAGGTTTATTATTGACTGACGCGACGGTGTGTTGGTGGGGCCGGATGCAGTTACCAGTGATATTAATTATCAGTAGATATATTACGTCCACGGGATGGAATCAGAGTTACTTCCGAAAGTGATATGGTAGGTATTATTTTATAGTTAGTAATTAATTCTGTAGTAATTATAAAATAATTACCAAAGCAATTTTCAATCCTGGAGTTTTGAGATTAAAAAAATACGAAATTAACGAGGAAGAATGATTATTAGACGTCAGATTGAATCGTTTGAATATTTGCACATGCAAAATACATGAATGGGAAGACCTCCGTGGACGAGTGGTTAAGATCCTCGACTACGAGTCCAGAGGTGGCGGCTTCGAATCCCGGCTTAAAAAATAAATAAATTGCTTATTTGTGTTATTTCACATTTGATTGATATAAAATAATATATGTGCGGCAAATTCCAGAGTGGTGACCAGATATGAATAGCCAGGTGCCTCTCAACCTTCCCCTTACTTATATATCACACCTAACTCCCTTTAGCCTCACAATATACCCCAATTGGGTATACCACAATCCAATGACTCCGAACAGTTGGACTCTTGTGCGGTACTCGCATAAATTTAAAAAAATATATATTTTAGCCTTTTTTCGTCATTAATGCATATTTCAGCTATTTAATTCTTAGTATGAGGTAAACACATGTTTTTCAAAACTTTGTGGTTAATCTAAATGCACCCCCTCCCCCTTCCCATGTTTGAAGATTGTCTAAAACTTGTAAACAAACAAACTTGTACAATAAATCAATCATTTATTACGTCATCATTAACATTTGGTGGGAATTCATATTCACATAGGTAGGTATGCGCATACCCAAGCAATCGTAAGGTTACGGTCGGTCAAACAGATTTCGCATTTAGCAAGCCAGTAGCGGTAGATTACCGCCTGTAGTGAGCGGTATAACTTTTAGTATAAAGGATCGGTTACTTCACTCCTTCGTAGATTTTTTTTATAATACCTATGTCAGATGAAAATAATAACAATTAATATGACATTGTGAGATTAAAAAAAGGATTTTTGACTCAAATATTAAAATATACGCAAGTTTCATGATGCCAGTGCAACAGATTTTTTGGTTAACGGTAAATAATGAAATCGTTGATGGAAAGGCAAAAGGGCTAAATATAACCTAAATGTGATACGCTTGCAATTGAGTGCTGAGAATTGCGCAATATATTTATGGACGTTTTCTGAAATCAAACTGAGCGCCCGCTGTATCAAAACTTGGGCAGGACGCATTATTTCGGTGTCTCACGCAACTGAACGTAATTTTCTCTCAGCGATAGATACATCTAAGGACCTAAGTCCAGCAATCCGTTTGAATAAGGGGAGGTCACGGGTTCAAGCTCGGCGTGGGCTAATACATTTTATTTAATTAATATGCATCATAACACATTTAATTTATATTAATAATATACAGTATATTTTTAGCATATTCTGTGTACATTTTATACATTGCAAAAAGTATAAGTAAGAATAAAATATTATTAGTTTTTCAATATATCTGTTTTTCATCGTACATATTTTTTCAAAATGTTATATTGTAGTTAATAAAAGTAAAAATTTTTAAAAAAGTATTGACCTAGTCAAAGACCATCATTCATTATCAAAAAGTTGCTTGAAATAGCTTTATCCGTGTTTGGTGATCAGATCTGACTAACCAGGTACTTTCCAACCTTCCTCTTCTCAAACAAAAAACAAACGAAAATATTTAATAATGTTGGAGGCAAATGTCATGACACAAAAGGTTATAGTTTTCACCTGGCATAAATATAATTTAATGTGAAAGACAATCATAGATTTATTTATATTAAAATGTTAATTGAATCTAAAAAAAAAAACAGTTATGGGCGTTATGCTTCTTTGCAAATCGATGTTTCTAAATAATTTTGATCTAAAACTTTTGACTCTTACGGGTATCAAATAATTTCGAATCTTTCAAAGCATAGACAAACAATAAATCTCGATGGGCTTGCCATCACTATTACTAAAAGCCATTTTTTTGTGTCCTCTATTGTCTATGGTCACTTAAAATTTGTTTTCGTTTTCGGGTAAAAAGTTTGTTTAGTTTGTCAAAATATAAACTGGAATAATTGAGTTTTCTATTGTAGGCTAAAAGCATTCTGATTCGTATTATATGGTTTTGGAAAATGTTCAATAGTTAACGTTATTTTGTTGTCACATATTAGCATTTCAAGAATACTACAAGACTGACAAGGTTATTTCAATAGCAATCATGGACGTCGAAACTATACAAGCCGAAATACAGAATGAATTGAAGAATATAAATCAAATATTAGGTGTAATGTAAGTATTTGAATCTGTCGTATAATTATGTAACACATTTTGTATATCCGTCCGTCATCCGCATAGTTGTGACAATAGCGGAAATAAACTTTCTACTTCAAATGGTATACTATTACAATAAACTGTCAATTTGTCTTCACCAGAATATGGCACCATGCACATAACACCGTTTGTTATCTATCATCATGACAAATAATTATGACTTCTAGGTCCATTAGAAGCTGATCTATTCCAACAATAAATGTGTGGTACAATTGATAAATTAATATAAGACCCATCTCTTATTTTTCAGTCAGTCGGAGCTAGATGATTTGAATACCCTCTCCAAACCAGATGGAAACCTTGATGTCGCTGTAAAGGAGGTACTTGCTTACTTATATTGTATATTAGCCCCATGGTGGGTTCTTAAAATTAATATTGTGATAATAATGTTAAAGATGTGCAATATGTTTAAAAAATTCATAACCGCCAAAAGAAAGATTTTTGGTATCTATATTTAAAACCTGACCATTTGAGTGTTAGTATTACGGCTATCGCAGATTAACGATTTGCTTAAACTATTAACGTAATATTCTATAAAAGGAAAAACGACGTGGATTTTAATATGAATCTTTTTTTTCAACTAATGTCACAACTTACAAAGATTAATTGTTTTAGGGTCTTTTATCTGCCAACAACCTGACCAAATTGGATGGATTTTCCCTGGAAGTCGAAGTCAAGAAGTTCTTGAATCTTAAAAATAATCGTCCGATCGACGCCACCATGGCTAACAGCCAGTCACAAGCCGATGAAACTGATACAATTTTACATACAATAAATGATACCAGTTGAGTAAATCATTATTAATTATATTCTATTAAAATAAGACTTCAAGTACAAATCATAACTTTACAGGAATAAAAATGATATTCAATAAAAATATACTTTATTTCCTCAACCTTGTGTACAAAACTGTATAAAATTGACATAACTATAACAAATGTACATAAAATACTATAAATATACATATAAATTAGATAACAATGTAGATACTGCTATTATTGATAGTGAGATAACCTTTAAACAGCATGAGTATTTTCCGACCGAAAATGCTGTCTAAATTTTATGCATTTTTATTATTTAAAGAATAATAAAATATCATACAGGTTCACTTATATAGTAAAATATACTTAATACATACAAAAATTCCATTGAAAGTAGTAAATCGAGCATAAAAATTTTGCAGAAGGAGGGTTTAATAGAGCCTTAGAAGGGACAGATCATTCAACACAGCTGGGTCTACATTCTTGGAATGACCTGTCATTTAGTAAAATTTAAAAGTAGTAAATTAATTATACACTTTTTTTTAGGAAAGCCTACCCTATAACCGATGCAAAGCACCAAGTGATTAAATCACTAAACAACGCTATCCGTTATTATTATTTTATTATACGTATTTATTTAAAAGTTAGATTTCTCTGATTGCAAACTTCCATTAGGAGAATGCACTAGAAAAAGATGCAATACCAATAGGCAGGGCATTGGCATTACAGGTGAAATCGCCATATTGTTAGGAGTTTTTTGAAATACAAATAAGATGGTAAGGTTCTTATAATTTAGATTCTGTGAGCCAGTTGAAGGTCTGCGGTTTCCTGTCAGCAGACGGGTTGATCATGACGTTGATGATGCTGGGCCGGTCCGTGACGGCGAGGCTCTGCCCAAGGGCGGCCGACAGCTCCTTTACGGTCCTCACAAAGTGCCCTTTGCCACCGAATAATTCAGCCATCTTCTCGTAATGCGTGTCCACAGTCAGGGATTGGGGAGGAGTGCTAAAGAAGGGAAAAATATGTAACAAATTATAAAATAACTAACCGTTTTGCCACTAAGCCATGTGATGTGTAGTAAGTAAACGCTGATATAAATTACTGTTTGTTAGAAACGTGTATGTATTTTTCATCTCCATTACTTACACGCTAGCAATGTCCCCAGAATTTTGAAGTTCCTGCATTGTATCTTTATCCAGCCCTCCGTATATTCCGTTATTATTAACAATGATAATAATCACCGGGAGGCGGTAACGGAACATTGTTTCAATTTCCATCCCTAAAAACAAAACAATAAATAATCATTATTGTACAAATTCTGGTAATATAATATGATATATTGGCAGATAACGAGGTTTCATTACCTGAAAATCCAAAAGCGGAATCGCCTTCCACACAAATGACTTTCTTTCCAGGCGCATTGTCCTTACACCAGAAAGCCGAAGCAATAGCGAAACCAAGACCAACCTGTAAATAACAATAGTTATTGAATCAATTAACCTTTTACAGTTTTAACTAGACAGCTTCGATATAACATGTATGCAAAGTCTAATTTAGGCTATACACAAAATCTAATTTACCCCCATGGTCCCGAACGTGCCGGCATCGAGCCTATGCCTGGCGTGGATGTTCAGTAGCATGCTCCTACCGATGTCCATGGTGTTAGCTCCCTCGCTGACTATGATACTGTCCTTGGGAATCTTCTCTTGCACATGTTTGAACACCGTGTAATAGTTGAGCGGAACTGATGTCAAAGAGGATTGTTCCTGAAACAAAAAAAAACAATTTTGTTACTATCTGCCTACTTTCTTTTATTTTATTGCTCTTAACGGAGACTGACTATCATCAGGACAAGCTTTACCCTGCTAATTGCAGCTCAGAATAATTTAGCGAACACTAACTGCACTCAGACCAGTCAAATCAGTTTCAAAGTGACGAGGAAAGTAGAGGAAGACGCTGCGTATTAATTATTAGTTGGGTAATCATGTAACGGTTGCCTCTCATGATGTGAATAAGACTTTTTCTTTCTTTTGATATCTAGTTCAATTTTGTAATTTTTGGCCATTCAATGAAGAACATCTGCACTAGTCACAACAGGACAAGAAACTCATCTAAGTATACATGAATACAAAACGAAACATGTAGTCATAGTTGTCTCACTTAATTACATTATAATTTGAGTTCTTCTACACTTGAAAAGTGAGGTTGTGCAAAGTTAAATGGTTATTTAACAAGACGATTTGACACCAACAGCATAGCATTCAATGTTTTACACTTCTATCCTAACATAAGCTATGTATAAAAGTAGTGCACTTTTGAAATAATTGTGTCATTTCATTTATCAACAGTGCTTTAAAAAGGTGATTGATTTAGGTTACCTGGATGAACTTCTTATTAGCATTCTGTTTTACGTTGAGTGTAATCCACCACGGATCACTCTTCATGTTGAGCTTCAGTTTGTTGGATCCCAGCTCTTTGTTGAGCTGACTCACAAAAGGCAACATTTCAGAGTGCACGGCAACTTGCGATAGAATGCTGTTGTTCAACTCCTCGGGACAGATGTCTACCTGAAAGTAAAATACAAAAAAGCATAATAATTGAAATAAGCACACTTTAAACAATATACAAACATATTTAAAAAAAAAAAGAAGTAGATAACTGTACCTGAATGACTTTCACATCCTTTGAGAAACGTGGTGGTCTTCCAAAATGCAAAATCCAGTTGAGTCTTGCGCCCAGAAGCAGAACCACATCAGCTTCAAGCAGAGCCGTAGTTCTAGCAGATGCCACACATTGCACTGCGTCATCAGGGACTACGCCCTTACCTATCAACAATAATTATTTATCACACTAAAGAGCAACTCAAAAAAATGGCAACCATCAAACGAGGGAGACACATGGGTAATTTTTTTGCATATTCACTTAACTTAATTGTAATTGAATCCCTATTCAAATCATAAAAATAGCTATATGTGGTGTTAAATCAAAATAATATGTAAAAAGACATGTCTCATGAGAACAGATTAAAACATTCAATTATTTTCATTGAAATCGATAAAAAGTATATGCTTCACTGGTTTGTTTTGTTTAGTGGATCATTTGTGTAAAAGGTGGTTATCATAGGTGAATCAAACGAAAGAGACAATAGTGGGAGATTGCTGATTTTGCTCTTAAACCCCTCAATCAAGCTATCTTCTCAGATAATGTGTTGGTGTATTTTTTCAAACTGTATGTTTAGTGGCATTAGTGGTTTTTCTGGAATAGCTACTTATATTCGGAGAATTGGTTTTTTCTCTCACGCCTCAAAAAAAGTTTGATTAAGAAATGTGAAATTTTTTTTTCTCGTTTTATTGTATTTTCGTGTGGCTGAATACATTTTCCTTCAAAATACAAATAAAATTGCATGAGGTTTTCCTGTAAATACAAAAAGTAATGTAACTTTGAAAATCGATTTTTTCCAGCCTTAGTGACGTGGCAAACTTCAAACATTTATTACTGACTTGTACTGAACTCAACGCAATGCAAAATATCTCTGTGGATTGATTATTTTGCTGACAAGCGATTATGGTTCATTTAAATATGCAAACAACAGGTTTTAGAGGATAAAAACTTCTGAAAAGATAATGATGAATGCCTGGTGGACTATTTTGCGAGTTTTTTGTGCTTTATAGGAAAGTTTAAGAATATATTATCAATCAATATATCAACATCAACTGTAATACATTCAAGACCACAGAACTAATTCTGATTAGTTTTAATGCATGCATGTCGGTTTTGATTTCCCTTATCCCAGAATTACCATTTTGGCCCTTATCAAGTATTTTACCTATGATTATAATATGTAGATCAAATTCATACCCATAGGAGTTGGTAGGAATGGTAGATTAGTATTAGTAATCAGTTCTCGCACTGCAAGTTCAGCCCGGCCGTAGGCAGCCCCTTTGCCCACTATAACCAGGGGGCGCTTGGCCCCCAAAAGCAGCTGGGCCGCCTGGGACACCAGCTTGGGGGCCGGCAGGCAGCGCTCCAGAGGGGGAGCGCAGTATATGCGAGGGACGGAGGAACTCTGGACAGTACTCTGCAAACAGAAAGAAACAATAAGTTGAATGATCTCATAGGGTTAATATGTCCAATATGTGTTTGTGTTGATTTGCTTATGCTTTGATTATTGCAATATAATAAATCCTTTTCGACATTGTTTGGTATAAAATGGGCTTTTAATTGTATTGTACAATAAAATTACACTGGAATATTAGTCACTACATACATTATAAAACCAGGGATTTATTTACGACATAATGATAAAGTCGCGTAGGTAAAGCCTAGTATGCATTCATGTTTGTATTCTTTCTTTCTGTCCTTAATGTTATTTTATTAGAAAAATTGTGTGATAGTGCTTTGTACTTATAATGTGTACTAACGAAGTAGTGAAAATACATTAAAAAAAATTGTGGTACATTTTTAAGTTTCGAAGATCTGAATCAGCACCATGATGTTACATACTTGCTAATTACATTACACGCCACGTAATCAATGA
The DNA here is from genome assembly GCA_022651775.1 of Drusus annulatus. Taxonomy (NCBI): domain Eukaryota; kingdom Metazoa; phylum Arthropoda; class Insecta; order Trichoptera; family Limnephilidae; genus Drusus; species Drusus annulatus. The sequence goes on from JAGWCC010000283.1 coordinate 425,120, forward strand.
TAATAATTAATTATATACAACAAGATGACAAAAATGATTAATTTGTACCAACATAAGATAAAAAGAGATTAATCATTATTAACCAGATATAAATAAAGTTTACCCTCAGCAGTGTTCCGGGAACATCAATGTAGGAAACTCCGGGTCTTCCGTAGCAGGCCAGCCTCACTGCTTTCTCCACATGCTGGGGAATAAGGGCGGCACTCGGGGGTCGGGCGGCATACTTGCAGTACAAGCGACTTGCCTCCACCTATTCAATAAATAGATGGTCAGATTTCAAATCATATCTTTTAAATGTAGAAAGATTGCATTCGAAAAATTACTTAAGTTATACAGGAAAAATATCATATTTATTTTCCGCAAGCATCAAAGATCGTGACATTTTTGAAGGTTGACAAATAATTGAATTATGCACATTAATTTTTATGTTAAAATACTGTATTTGACATAAGAAAGTGTGAATTTTTAATTTGAGATTTCAGTTGTAATTTTTGTAGACATTTTGTAATATGTATTATCATGAACATATCAATTATATATGTTAGATACACCGTACAATTAGTATCATTAGATATACCGTACCACAAGCTGAAAGAGGATATATTTAACTTAGTAACAGAGGAAAAATAAAGAACCCTACCTACCTTTGAAACTATAAATACATATTGTTGTATTAATGTTGTGCACAACAGTTTGAAACTCTGACTCTAAGATTTTTTTTTTTCAATTTTGATAAAAAGGTCAACTGTTTACACAAGAATGTGTCAAATGGTGTTGGTACCTTTCAACTGATACGATTCTTTAAAAAATAACAGCTCCAACTCAAGATGCAAACAATATGCTTACCACATTGTATCACTCCCCGAAAGTGACACGTTGAACCAAAGCGTTAGATTCCTAAACCTTTGATTTAAAGAAAACAAGAGAAAGGAAAGTCAACTGATAGTAAGAATGTATAATAATAATACCTGTGGGCATTCTTGGAATCCTCCAATGGCCTCGTGATCTTCAGAAGTGGAGCCGGCAATGACAACCAGGGGCCAGCAGTTGATTTGAGCATTGGCCATCCCACCGATGCAATGGAGAAGGCCAGGTCCAGACACCACGAGGCAAACTCCAGGTTTACCTGGCAATTTTAAATACAAACAGTTTAAATACAAATTTTTTTTTTTTTTTTTCAACTAGTGCTTATTTTGTGAATGGTAACACTTAGCTCATGTCTGATTTGACAGATAATTAGTTTTATCCTTCCGCTGAGCGAATATGGTTGTGTATGCAAATATTGCGACATTACTTTGAAAATCATGGTAATGTTGCAGAATGTGCGAAAATTGCGTACGGTTTTGAAGAAGAGAAGCACCGTCAGCTCCGTATGTTCGTTATCTTGTGAAAAGTGAAAGAACTGGCATCCTCATCGATAAACCAAAGTGAAAAGCCAAAAACAGTGCAACCGAGAATACATTTAACTTACTCAAATAAATTCATTTAAAACTAAATGAGACGAATTTTGCATAAAGACCTTGGTATGACGATGTTTTCTCATATGATTTTGCCAAAAAATCATCTTTCGGATGAAGCTCATTTTGATCTTGGCGGGTATGTAAACAAGCAAAATTGTCGTATTTAACCCAAACGAGTCACTGTTTGGTGCGGATTTTGGTCCAGAGGCATAATTGGGCCATTTTCTTGAAATGAGCAAGGAGGCAGTCAATGGCGATCGTTAATGTTGAACGAATTTTTGTTCACAAAAATTCTGCCACACAGCCGAAGCTACACTCGATGTTTTGCGCCCTGTTTTTCAAAAAAAAAAGTTATTTGGTGGACCCTGTATTTCACTGAAGCTAAATGATGTTTAATCCTTCAACTGCTGAATGTTTTATGATTTGATATCATAAAACACTACAAAAATCATCAACCTACATTTAACTTACTAAATAAAATCAAGAACTAAATAGGGTAGGACACTATTTAGATCATGATTCTCATATTAGTCAATATTTGTGTTATTGTCAAATTTCAATCACGGTTGAAATTGTTGCTGTCGTCACATCAATTAGGATTGTGTCATTGAACAAAAACAGATGATCCCATGGTGATTTCATGAGATGATCAAGGCCTGTTACCTGTCAGATATCCCATGGCCTGCGCCGCATAACAGGCCGCCTGCTCATTCCTCATGCCCACGTACTTCAGGCCAACACTTTGAAAAGCCCATGACAACTCTATAACTGGATGACCGATGATTCCAAATACATATTCGATGCCCTGAAATATAAAGAAAACCGTTTTATAAAGTATTCCAAGTTAGTACAACAATTATTTATCTAAGTTACATCATATTATGTGTTGTTTCCGACATTTAATTCTGTTCTTAGTCAGCGAGTTTTAAATATTTGAGCGAAGGTCAAAAGAATTATCATTTTTTTAACAAATCTACATATTCAACGTTCTCTATAACTAAATCTGATAAGTACCATACTGATAGTACTTATGCCGTACCTACACGGCAGAATCACATGTAATCATCAAAACGCACCGATCTTTTAAAACTGTAATAACATCAAAATGAGAAGCGTTGAAAAGGTTTACAATAATCAATTAAATTAAGGTTAAGCACTAGGAAGCAAAACAATATTGTAAGTAGGAAAATAAATTTAAATTGTATATTGGTAATAATGTTGCTTTAAGCCATAGACATAAAATACAAGACACGTCATATTTACACAAATCTTACAAAAATGCAGCACCACCTGGTACCGTTTTGTTTTACGTTTCACCCACGTATGAAAAGGATAACCATTCAAAGAATATGTGTGTACGGAAGAGATAGCTATATGAAGCGACTTGGTTTAGTGAAACCAGGAGCGTTGCCTCAGTAACGTATCTACATTATTTAATTCATCAAGCTTTAAGTATGAATTTTATCATTGGAGCAAAAGAGTTAATTTCTTTCAGAAATCCTATCTTAAAAATAATATGAAAATTAGACAAATGTAATGCTTGAAATTCAAACAAAAAACAAATGTTGAGTTTCCATAATTTATTTGGAATTATTCTTTTGAGTATGATGAAGTTGGCTAAATTTGGGTGAGTTTATCAATTATCAACCGTTTATGTTTGGCTGAACTGCTGATAAAATGATTTGTTTGCCTAAACATGGTTAAAACTAAAGGGGCAACATAATAAAGTTACGAGATAACGTTCAGATTGCAAAAATGTTTCGGATAACGAATGTTTACAGTAAAAAAGATATGGGTTTATTCAAATTAATATGAAATTAAGATAAATACCTGGTCTTTTAAGGCCTGTGCCAAGATGGAATTTCCATCAACATCCTCAGAACCCATTTTATTCTGATATATGTTAATTATAACAGCGTCCTTTGGCAGACACCGGCTAACTTAAGACCGAACGAAGTGAAGAACAAGACAAGATTAGCGAATATCGCAAAGTTCAAAGCATTGCTACTTGCTACATGGTCCAAAGTACCAAAACAAACCCAACGATAACAATTTTGACGTTTGCGTTTTTATTTTATTTTAAACTTATGCACGGAATAGCGATGTTCATATTCGAATTATTGCGATACTCGAATTTTGCTTCGAATTTATCCATCGTTGAAGGCAACGCACAATTTTACACATTTAATAACTTAATCAAAAATAATGAACAACGACAATGATCTGTCATTGAATAATGTACATCTGAATGATGCATTTATTCGATTAAAGATTTTTTTTACAATTTTAAAAACATAGAATATCAAAATTTACTGTTATTTCGAAAAGGATAATAAATGGTCAAATTTACACGGCTTTTTTTCTTCTTTTTTCGGGGAAGTCGACAGTTACAATGTTGTTTATTTAAGTAGTTAACACATGTAGAATAAATAAATAAAAAACAATTGTAAATTTTCTTTATGTGACTGTACCTTTTATTTATGATATAAAGTATTACGCATTACTATTTTTGTTTAAAGGAACCTATTGGACAAGCTAAAAAGTAAGCTAGATATTAAAAACAAGGTACTTATTTAGGTGTAAGAAAACTATAATAAATTTAAGAAAATTACATGTTTTGTCAGAAAACCAACAGAAGTGTGGTGTGGGCGCGTCAGTGTGCCTCAAGTATTTTCTTTTTTTCCTTACGTCTGGTGAAATTGATCAAACACCATAGAACAAAATAAATAATAAACGGATCGCAAAAATATGTTTTACGTGTTTTTATTTTTTTAACGAACAGCTAGTAGACGCTAGGTGTCCGTATTTTGGAACAGTGGAACCCTATCTTCATATTATTTATAAATAATAAAACCATTACTTTGTATTTGCACCGCCTTAATTTTTATTAGTGCCGACCAAGCTTTTGCCACCACCGTAATATAAATTGTGGTGTAAATTCAAAATAATTGTTTTATTTTTAAATCATAATGTCACACCACAAAGCGTTGGCTTCATATGAAATTTTATTTCCAAACAATCATTTAAAGAAGTTAAAAAATAACTGAATTATGCACAGTGATGTTTAATTTAATGTGGGTATTTCTATAAAATGCATTTATTGACATCCTAATTTGTATCTACTGACGTAGGAACGTGCGTACCTACAGAGGCTGTACCCTACTTGAGCAGTTACCTCTTAGCTTTGTGTCTACTAAATGCAATCGCCAAACTGACGGCACGTTTGTTATGAATTCATAGTAAGAACCTACTCTTGAAATAGCCGTGACCCAACCCCCACGTCAAAAGGTCTCGAGACAAATCTTCTTACCACTGTCGAAATGCGGCTTCATGAAATGACGTTGCACATAAACAGGCCCGGCCCTGAACCAAACGGCGCCTAGAGCAATTCAAAATTTTATCACCCCTTGTCAAAACCTAAATTTAAACACCAAAAAATGCGAAACACTTTTTTTTTACCTCTAACAAAAGAGATTATTATATAATTGTAATAATAAGTATATTCGCTTTTTTCCACGTGGACCCACAAGTATTACGAGTATATGCAAAAAGCATCACTTTTGCACAAAACGTCATCATTGTTAACCACTCGTTTTTGACAGGTTTCCTCTTTGACAAAAAAACTAAATATAAACTAACAGATCCAAAAAATTTAACGTTTTGTTCCGTTCAATTTGTTGAGTATAAAACGACAGGTACAAAGTTACGGGTTCAATTGCTATTCATGGATAGTATGGTTTCTTCCTTGAAGTAAGAATATCTATGGAGAGAGAGCTAATTTGTTTTACCCGACCTAAACAAATTTGCGATAAATTACTTTCTCCGGGTTTTTACGTCAATACCGTGAGAGAGAAAGAGACAACAAAATTTTGGTAAAATTTCACACCGCTTCAAAGTATTGTAACCATGTTCTTTGACTCGTGCGTCTCCCGGGCTCCGCCCACACGCTTTGATGTGCAACTAAACTGAACATAACTCAACGGTTTTTTAGGTTATAAGGTATATTTATTTTTATAAGAATACTGTGAAAAAGTGGTTATACGAATAAACAAAAACATTGTGTCGACATGTGCTATGAATGGATGTATAAATACCGTAACCCTAGTCTTAGCCACGCCCAGGTCCAACCGAGTCAGTAAAATCTAGTAAAAACTGACTACAGATCGATCTACAGCGTTACCTCTTGTATATTATTGCTCTAAGGTGTCTTCATTTAATACGATATAAAGGAGCTGGGCCCGTAAAAAAGCATTATAATTAGATACTCTCAGCACCTTGGCAATTCGTCGCCTGGAGCGAACTGCTCCAATTGCGCCTCCACAGGACCGGCCCTGCTCATAAACAACGATGTCAGGTTAGTTAGAGCATCGGTCATCAAACCTGCCTATAAAAGTACCTACCGCTCTGACTGCAATCTTTCCGCATAGAAGTCATTATATAAATCAGGTTTATTTGCTGATATATGTACGTTATCATTCATATATTTGTACAGTTGAAATATTCTTCTCGCATCACAGGCCAGAGCACAGTTTTTTTTTTGTTTTAATATATAGTGCAGCGCCTGTTTTATTTTTACTATGAACGTCTAGTTTCTAGATCAGTGATTCTCAAAGTGGGTGATATCTACTCGCCAGGGGGCGCTAGAGAAATCCGGGGGGCGGTGGCGGCCTCAACAGAGGTGCATTAAAAGGCAGTAAGGAGCGGCAAGGGCAATAATAGGCATTGAAAAAATTGTCGGCCAATATATTTGTACTCGTGACTAAGTACGTAGAAAATCCATGCACCCATTGTCACGAGAATCATTCCCATGTTTCTTGTCATTTAAAAAAAAAATTGAAAAATAATATACATTGTCATTGGCACGACTGAACCGATGCACGTTCGAAAACTTCTGCGTATTATATTTTCCTAAAGTAGCTTCTTAACTCGGTCCCAATGAGTTTTGTAAAAATGTCAATATCATAATATTAGCCTTACCGTCCTCAAGATGGCAATCTTAAAGCCTTACAAAAAGCAAAATGCAGTCAGCTCACCGAATAGAAAACATTATCTCCTCATGATGCACCTCTAACCACAGTTGACACAAGAAGAGGGACAAATATTCCCTGGCACTGTTTTGACATCATTTTTATTTTCTACAATACGATATTTTAGATGGCAATCTACGTTACCTTATACAATACCAGCTTCAAAATTTAGCTTTCCCTAACACTTAAGTCATCATCATAATTTTTACAACATATCTATAAATATATTTTTTAAATACCATCACAAGTTTTTACGGTAAGCTGAGAAAATTGTTAGAAAAATTTTAAAATTATTTCAAAGGAAGCAAAATATTGAACAGATCAATGATTTTTTAAATGCATACCATCGCTGGAAAGGCAAAAGGGCTTAAGCGACACTTGTCGAAAATGGGTTAAATATGTAGTTTTTATCAGTTTTTTTTCTACGTCAAAAGTACTGACTCTCGTTTGATTCTGAAGACTTCAGCAATGTAAAATATATTTACCATTTGGGAGAAGGCTCGACTCGAGCGACACGAGCTTGGAACTTTTTTAGCTTTTTTTCGCTTCAGGTAACTTTTTTTTCAAAATCCAACCAGGTATTGAAGACTTACGAATTTAATTGTAAAACAAAATAAACTTTAAAGTGCTCTGGTGCAAACTTCCCAAAATGGCGCTTCAGCCTTTTTTCTTTTCCGACGACGATATAGTAGAAATATTTATGTATTACGTTAATTTATTTTAAAATATGCAAACTTATTTTTTTTTAAATTTCTACTGGTAAATTAGTAAATAGCTCAAATAATACGGTAACGCTCGGGTAGCGTTGGGAAAAAAACTTCAATGTTTTGTGAATGCTTCACGAATTTCTAGTTCTTTAAAATGAACACTTCAATTGAAGCCGAACTCGCAAACAGTTCTTACACGTACTAGTCGCTAGGGATTTGAAAACGAAAAGAACTGGAACTGGTTCCTCGCCGAAAAACACGTACTAGTCGGTAGGGATTTTAAAGTGAAAAGAACTGGAAACCGGTTCCTCGCCAAAATAAAAATCACGTTCCTTTAAATCGAATTACTTTGAAGTCGGACTTCACTTGAAGTACTGCTTTATAGGCTTTTAAGTTCACCTTCACAACTGTACTGCTGCAAATTGAAGTAGTTCTTAATAATCTAACTTCCATTGAAGTATTTGTTCAATGAAATGAAGTTAATGAAATGAATGAACGCTAAAATGAACTACCAACTTCAATTGAACTATTTCTTCAATGAAATGAAGTTAATGAAATTAATGAATGCTAAAATGAACTACCAACTTCAATTGAAGTATGTCTTCAATGAAATAAAGTTAATAAAATTAATGAATGCTAAAATGAACTACCAACTTCAATTGAAGTATTTCTTCAATGAAATAAAGTTAATGAAATTAATGAATGCTAAAATGAACTACCAACTTCAATTGAAGTATTTGTTCAGTGACCAATGAATGAAGTAGGAACTGTTGCCAACAGAAGTAGTTCTTTGAAGTATTTCTTTCAAAGCGGTCACAACGCTACGCTCGGGTGTCATGTTGGTATCGGAAGGAAGTTTTTGAACCCGGTAAAAAGAAAGAAAGTAAAATAAGCGAAAAAGTTGTCATGTGATGGAAGGGGGGCGGTGAGTCAGAATAAGTTTGAGAAACGCTGTTCTTGATGAATGTGTTGCTGTTGTTCGAGACACTTATCATCTGATGAAACCTGATTTAGTTCCTTTGAACCAGTGTTTCCAGGTTGCGAAAACTGCTTTCGAACTACGACGAAATAAAAAAAATAATGTTATTGTGATAATTACGAGCACTTCCATATTTATGTCATATCATATTTATTTTGTGTAGTCACACTAATACTAACCTTTTCTCAATTTCAATACCACACAAAAGTCACAATTGACCGGAGGCAGTGGGACGATGGCATTCCCGATTGGTATATGTTGTGAGGCGGAAGGGAGGGGGGGGGAAGGAAGATGGGAAAGGGAAAGGTTGGAAATAACCTGGCTATTTAGAGCAGGTCACCGAACGTGGTTGACGGCCTCCATGGTCGAGTGGTAAGACACTCGACTACGAATCCAAAGGTCGCGGGTTCAAACACTCGTGCGCCAATAACTTGTAGTTTAATTAATGTGTCATAACACATTTAATTCATATAAAATAACATAATGCACGTTCCAGAGTGGTAGATACTTTAAGTATCGCCCTGGTGAAAGACCACCATTCAGAATCGAAACGTTGCTTGAAATGGTTATTCAGATCTGTGATATTTTGTGACCAGATCTGAATAGCCAGGTACTCCCTAACCTTCCTCTTCCCCGTCTCCTTCCTCTCTCCCACTACCTTCAGCCTCACAACATACCTCAATTGGGGACGCCATAGTCTCACTGCTAGACAGTTGGGACTCTTGTGCGGTATTCACCATAAAAAATGAGCCATTGCAAGTGGCGTTTCGATGCTGAATAGTGGTCTTTCACCAGGGCAATGCTGAGAGTATCTACTACTCTTAGTGCCAGGTTGTGGAACTTAAAGGAAGCAAAAACATGTAAAAATTAAAATTAATTATTATATTGTTGACAGGTTTCAAAGTTGAATAAGTGAATGAAATTCCACTGGCTCTGGGCAGTTAAAGCTCTTATGCGGGATCGCGTAAACAAATAAGCACAATTGAGGAAAATGGTTAAAAGCTTTATAAATAAATCTGGGGGAGATTAAAATATTTGTTTTAATGAGTAATTTGATTACTGGCATGTTCGGAAAAATATATGCACTGTGCATCTAAAAGGTGGCCCGGTGGGTAGGGTGCTCATCCAACAGTCGATCGAGTTCAAATCCCATAGAGGATACCGACGTATACTTTATCTATCCGTACTACTTTTCAGCCGCAGTGTAAAGGCTTGTACTATAAACTTTAACGTTACGTAACATTGTTCGAATAAATTCATGTTTTCTTTGACATAATTTTTTTCCTTTTCGCCCTTTGCTATTTTTTGCTCCCTTCCATAGAGCCCTAGCCTCATTTTACTTTCGTTTAATCTGCTTCGATGGCTTCCTCAGCTACGAATCCAGAATTCGCAGGTTCAAGGTCCGGCGCCCGCAAATAATTAAATTTAATTTGTGTCTGTAAAATAAAACATTGTGCATTTGTTTTTTGTATTAAACACTATGCAAGATAATTTTAAACTTTGACATGAAGCACTCACTTTGTGGTAAGACATAATTAAATTTTTAAATAAAAGTAGTTAACTTAGTTTTGATATCACTTTATTAGATACATATACCAACCGGTTTCGGCTCTACCTGAACCTTCTTCAGGGTTGAAAAACAAATGTGTATTACATATTTGTTATTTGTTATTATTATAATACATATGTGTTCAACCTTGAAGAAGGTTCAGGCAGAACCGAAACCGGTTGGTATATGTATATAATAAAGTGGTGTCAAAACAAAGTTAATTTTATTTAAAATTCAAGATAATTTTACTGTAATATATGACATTTTGTAATTTAGATACTCGTATGTTGAAAAATAAATAAATTATTCACAGTCCTCCTCAATAGGGATTCCTGTTCCGAGGGGGACTGTAGGTTGCTGCGTTGGTGTCACTGGTTCTATGATTACTTCATATTCTTTATAATTTCCTCATCTTCATGGTTATCTATCCACATTTTTATGTTGCTCTTAAAAATTTACATCCCCGTGGCATCTCTCTTATATAATTTGGGAGAGCATTATATAATTTGGCAGTATGGAACTTGTGGTTTTTCTGTCCTAAAGATGTGTTCAATCTTGGAATGTTGATTTTATTTAAGGTTTTTGTTCTTGTAGTGCGAGTGTGTTGGTCAGTGAGGTACTCACTCTTTCTTTTGAAATTAAGTAGAGCATTTTTTGTGTATATTTTTGTGATGCTGAAAACATTAAAGTTTTTTAAAAATGATTGAAATGACTTTAGCTGTGTTTGGTGACCAGATCCCTTCCCCTCCTCACTCCTTTCAGTCTCACAACATACCCCGATCGGGGATACCATAGTTCCAGTCTCCAGACGATTGCAGTTATGTCTCTTGTGTGATATTTACAAAAAAAAACACAAAAACAGCAGGTTGCGAGGTCCACCGCATTATGTTATGCCATACTAGAACACCACTAGCCATAAATGGTGATTCTATTACACTCCCAACAAGGGAATTGCAGTTGAGAGGGAGGGATGTCCCGGCTACTATCGGTTATTTCCGGGCCGAAATATTGGGCCAATAAAAACAGAATTCACCATCTTTATTTCTACCTTTTGAATCATCAGCTGTATTGAAATATTATTTTTAAACTTTCTCTCCTGACACGAAATGGGATAATTATTGGTTTATCACACGAAAATGATTAAAAATTGCGGCTGCGGAACATATTAGGTACTTACCTAGTTTTCTCTTATGAAAGCTTTAAAAAAAAGTGGCACTCTCGTTTTACTTATTATTTTTACTGTATTCAAATTTATGTCGCAAAAATAGAGCCTCAGCTTTAGAGAAATAAAATAAAAAATGCATTGTAAAGTTATTTTTTTTAACATTTAAAACACTTATTTTAATTTAGTGTATCTATCATGTTTTTTTATGTTAAGTTAAGCTTACTGTAAATGTGTACTATAAATCTAAGGGTTTATAGCTTATTTTTCAAATTATAAAAAACCCAAAGAAATGTATCTACTAATTTTAAATAGGATACTGTGGTGAATTTTAAAAAATAAACTCTGCTGTGTACATAGGAGGACTCCCATAATCTCTAAAATCTATTTTGGGACTCTTTATCAATTCTTTCCCATATGATTTATAAGCCTTATCAACCTTTCTCTTCCCTCTCTCCTTCCCCCACTTCCCTCAAGCCTTAGAACATACCCCAATTAGTTAGTACCACTGACTTCGCGCCGGGTATTTGTACGATGTTCACATAACATAAAAGGAATCTAATATCTATACGACCAGTATCCCTAAATAATAAAACACAACCTGACGTGGCGATAATTCTCAAACGGTGAGCTCTGGCGTCATTTGAGGTGAAAATTTTATTATATATTAACGTGAACATTTATATCTCGCCACATCATTTCAAGAGATACGCATTTTCGTAATATTTTTTGACCAGTAACTATTTGTATACACACAACACAAGATAAAACAATATTAAAATATATTTTTTGATGATGGGTTCCATAGATTGTTTAAAAAAATACTACAATTACACTCCATAACTCCATTATTGCTCCACATTTCAACTACTCGCCAACGATTATTTTATTGTGTAAAGCCAGAGTACTAAACAAAATCTCAAAAATAGAGCAGAGAGAATAATTACTTAAGCGAAATAGATTTTCAAAAAGTAGGCCAAAATGTTAAAGGAAATTGGCTTACAGTAAAACAGATGCTGCCATTGAATACAATGATATTTATACTTAAAAGAATAAAAAGACATGTTAATAAATTACTTTTCTAAAAAAATCATATACAACATGGACATTCATAGACATAACACAAGGACATGCAATAAAATCAAGTTATCAAAAAAGTACAAAGCAAATACACAAAACAGCTTATACTAAAAGGAATGAAATATTACGATGCGCTGCCGGAAAGCATAGAAGTGACATCCAACGGTGAATTCTAGAGAGATTGGAATAACCACAGAGTTAAGTTTAAAGGTAGTAAATGATGTAAGTTTCAAGTTAGCTGATAGTAAACTTTAATGTATTTTTAACAGAAACCAATAAAATTAAAAATTTGTGACTAACTTCTGGGTTCCCACAGGGACGGTAAATGAGACCTATCCTTACGGATGTATTGTAACTTTATAACACTCATAGGTTAGCTTGTAAGACTTGTAAGGCAACTTGCAGGGCTATTAAAAAAAACATTTTGCAACTCAAGTTGCTCTCCTGTGCATTTCAACGACAATCCCTACGCGACGCAACCAGTTTTCAACGCCGACGCAACCAGTCGCTTGCAAATCGCCGGGCTAGTCGCCTGCGCGTTGCCTGTTTCCAGTTGCGCCGTAGTTGCGAGCTGTTTTCAAGAAATTTGCTACATTTCCGAGCAAGAAAACATTGAAGTGGTTCATGACGTTGATAAAAAAAAACGTTGTTTTCATGATTATACGCGTATAGACATTTTTAAACGTAACATGACAGTGACGCCGTGCATTGCGACATGTTAACTTTAACTAAAATAAAGACAAACATTCCCGGGTTACAATTAACCTGACAATATTTGGAAATACTCTTATAACTATGATAGTGGTAGGAGTTTTTCATGGATAGAGATTTTAGATGAGATAATGACTAAAATCATAGCAATTTGAATAGCGTCGTGAGCGAAACTTGGTCGCCAACCAGTTTGCAACTGCTGTCGTCCACTAGTTTTAGTTGGGTTTCGTTTGGCCCGTGTGTAAAACAAAAAAAGATATATTCCTTATAATTTTCATTGAAATTATTACTTTCTTCTATCTCGCTATTACCATACTCTCAGTATCGCCTTGGTGAGCGCCTACCATTCAGAATCGAAAAGTTGCTTGTAATGGTAGAGATAGTCGATATTCCTGTCCCGGTTAAAAGGAATCGGTACCTAGCCGGTCACTGGAACCGATACTTTGTCCGTTCTTTTCGTGTTTTTTGGGCGAGGAACCAGCTCCAGTTCTATTCAGTTTTCAAATCTCTACCGACAAGTGCTTTTTTTTGACGAGAAACTTTTCTCGATTTGCTAGTACTTTTGGAAAAAATCTCCTTCCTGGAACTTTTCCGGCACCAGGAACCGGTTCCAAAAAGAACTGGATAAATAACCGGTTCCTCGCCGGTCACCTGTAACTGGAACCGCAGGTACACCCAATTCTGATATCGACCATCTCTATGTAATGGTATTGGCTATGTTTAGTGATCAGATTTGAAATTTTAGGTGCTCCGCAACCTCCCTCTTTTCCATCTACTTGCCATCTTCGACTCAACACTGTCAACCTCATAACATTACCCAAAATGGCATCTTATAATTCGAATGGCTCCGGGCGATTGTTCGGACTCGCGGTAGCATATAATCTAAAAAATCATTACCCAATTATACATTCCAATCTTTTTCTTTCCCTGTTACTTTTCACGCCCCCCACTTCCTTTCTATATGACATAAAAAAATAAAAACAATAATGATAAAAAACTTCCATTATTTTTTATTTACATTTCAGTGGAATACCTTACAAGAGTCATACCCAATTGGCATATGTTGTGAATCTAAAGAGAGAGGGAGAAGAGGAAGGTTATGAAGTACTTGGCTATTCAGATCTAGTCAGAAAACACGGTTAAAGTCATTTAACCTTTGGAATGCCGGATTCCCGCAAGGTACAACTTCCGTCGTACCTCGCCGACTGTAATTTCGTAATAACTCACTTGCGTTTTACAAAATGATGTGTTTGTCAATAAATTATGCTCTTATTCATTTCTATCTTCTCAAATAATGTGTTTGTGTTTTTTTTTATTGAATGTCAATGGAATAAGTGGTGGAATAGCTACTTAAATTTGGAGAATTGGTTTTTCCCCCCTCATGTCACTAAAACAAGTTTGTTAAAAAAATGTGAGTTTTTTTATCATTTTAATGTATTTTTGTGTGAGTGAATACATTTCCTTCCAAACAAAAATAAAATTGCATGAAGTTTTCCTGTAAATACAAGCAGTAATATAACTTTGAAATAATAAAAAAAATTTTTTTTTAAATCACCCGTACTGACGTAAGCAAACTTCAAATATTTATTACTCGACTTATACCGAACTTAATGCAAAATATATATATATTAATTGTTAATTTTAATAACAAGCGATTGCAGTTCATTTAAACATGCGAACAGCAGGTTTTAAAGGATTAAAACTACTGAAAAAATAATGATGAATGTCCGGTGACTATTGGCACCTCCGGCACACTAGAGGTTAAAGCAATGGTTAGATTCTGATGGCGGTTGGAACTTTCACCAGAGCGATACTGAGAGTATTTACCACTTTGGAACGTGCCACATATATATTTATATATTAATCAAGTGTGACATAGCACGTGTTGTTTGGATTTTTTAAAAATCTCATTAGAAAGGTTTGCACCGCGGAAAGCCTGAAAAGGGGTAATAGCAGGAGAGAGACAAGCAGGTCAGTCCAAGGCAGCTCCGCGGCCAACGAGCCATTGCGCGGGGGGCTTCGCTATTGTTGTCGGGCGACCACTGTTTTACAGTTTCAAGTGCCGGGGCACACTTCGCCGCAAGTCACAAGTGCGGATGAGTTCGCCAAATTCACAAGTGCCAACCGGCCAGCTAACCAGCCTCCCCCCACAGTGCGCGGTACTCGGGCCAAGCGGGCACCACTAGCCGCGCTGTGCGCCACACGCTGCGCGACGGTCCCACTCGAGCGTGTTTTTTCCTCACTCTGAAATAAAACCAGAGATGTCGTGTTCGTGCGAGTAATTTTGAAAAACATTTTCGTGCCGTATTTTAGTTATTGTGATAAGCGATTTTTGTGCAATCATTGTATATTTTTTATTACATTTTAATAGAACCATTCGAAATGATTAAGTTAACAACAATTTCGGGTAAGTTTTTAAGCTATTTAATTTTTTTTTTCATCTAAACTCTGATAACAAAAATAACGTTTATGTGTTTAATTGCTTACAATAATTTATAAAAAAATATTAAACTCAAGCAATTTGTTAACCAACATGAGGTAATTTTTTAAAATGAGAATTCATACTAAGCTTTGTTCATTTTAATATTAATATTTAAAATAATATAAATGACCTTCAACGAAAATATGAAACAGAAAAGGTCAGAAAATAAAATCAGTCAACTGAATTTGTATTATTTTCTGACGTTTTCTGTTTCATATTTTCGTTGAAGATTATTAATATTATTCTAATAATTTAATGTTCTTTATTGGCTTATCGCTTTTTTTATTTTGTATTTATTATTTTCTCTTGGAGCGTGAGCTAAAAAAACTACTTGTTGGGTGTATGATCGATATCAATTTATCGCCGTATCGTTTGTGTAAAAGAAACAACGAATTGTGCGTGTAGTGCGTCAAAAATTGTGTTACAATGTTTACAAACTATATAGTGTTCATATTTAAAAAAATGAGACTTCTCCGTGTTTTTCGTGTCTGTAAATGTTCTCGTAAGTTATTATTTTCATCATAATGTAACACGAATACAATTGTCGAGGACTTTTGTTTGACGTTCAAACAATGTATTCGCGAATAGGAGGATTGTTCTTTTTTCGAACTAGTTACCCATAGATATTTTTGGTGATTCGTTCATGTGAAAGGAAATATTATATGTGCCATTCGAACGGTCGAAATAATTGTATCTTTAAGATTGTAGGTCGATTATTCAACCTTCTAAATAAACTCGATGTTTTTTATGTAACTTTCTCAATTATACTTTATTCAACTCGCATGAGGCGACGCGCCGGTATACGCTATCAAAACGTTCGCGAAAGTAAGTACAGCCCACCAATGTACTTACAAGTTACAAGAGCACACATACACTTTGTAGGTGTAAGTTACTACCTTTGTAAAGCTTGTAATACCCCGCTATCTGCCGTTGTTAAATTATTTGTCAATGTTCCTTTCGACAGCTGATAGACGGATAGGCCTCATTCCTAAGACCAATCAGCTGTTGAATCAATCGCAGACTCAAATACAAATGCGCAATCCACTACTCTACGGAGGCCGCGCGATGTACTCATTTTAATAGCGAGATAGAAAGTGGCCATGGCCAGGAGTTGGTAGGTATACAAATAACATAACACTAAATAATATGAGTCAAACAGAAGTAGCCTTTTTTAATGCACGTAACATTGGCAACACTAGATTTTTGCACAGTTTATGATATGCTAATTTTACCACCCGGCTTCGCACGGAATTTGGATGCAAACTGTCGAACGATTTTGTCTCTCAGAAGATTTCAGAAATGATTTTTCTTATGCCGTTGAGAAATGTGGAACAAACAAAATCATTATTTTTTAAATTGGTCTTATCAAAGACTTTCAAAATTACCCGTATTATGAGGTTTCGACTGCTTAAAAATGTACCTACGTATGACATGTTCCAATTTACCGTTTTTTTGTGTAAAGTGATTAATGATGAAAAAATATGAGCTAGTAGTTTCGAAATCTTTTTCCAATTGAACATTTTTTATACGTGGAATAATATACAATATGACGTCATATCCTATTTTTAGAAAGAAAAATTGCTTTTTTAAAGGAAAACTCATTGTTGAAAGAGATTGAAGATATGCAAAATTCATAACGCCAGAGTTCACTGTTCGCTATATTTTTAGTGAGACATTGCAGGTTTTCTGATTATATTTGAGATCAGACTAGTTGTCCTCATAAAATAAATACCTATATAAAAATAAAATATAATGAGTTTAAAAAGCTCTCTCGGTGAGATTGGCAAGTTATTCGTGCGTGTTTAACGTGCGGAAATTCCAGAGTTTATTGTGTTTCTTTTCGCTTCCATACTCGTAATTCACGGGAAGGTACTTACAGGTGCAGGACACAGGTTCCTGCCGGGGAACAAGGACTATGAACCCGAGTGGTCCTCGAACTCGGGTAGCAACAAAAGTTGTTGATCTTTATATCGGCGGAGCTCGTCACAATCTTCCTAATTTGATATTACCCAACTGATGTAACCACGAAGAATTTATTTACGTCGTCGGCTTTTATATTTTAGTTTTTGTGTTTAATTTGTAGAACTCCATTTTTTTTTATAATTCAATTCAATTAAATTTAATACTATAATTATCTAGTTCTGATATATTTTTTATTGGCAGCTGTTTCGGCGTTAAATGCCATTATCAAAAATAATTTCATCTCCATTCCTTAATGTTTATTAAAAAACAAAACATAAACTAAAACTGCTTGTAGAGCAAAATACTAATTTCTCAAAAAATAAATACGTAGCACACCTTTAAAAAAATGTTTCTTAATACTTTGAATCAACCTCGACAGTTTCCAATAAATAAAAACTTTAACTAATTTCGTATTTCTATAAAATAAAATATTATAATAAAATGACAGTTTTGTTTTTTTTTTGCACTTAGTGCCTTAATGAATACAAGTACATATTTAAATGATTCAATAAATAATCAAGAAAGGCACTTAACAAATAGATTCACACAATTCATTTCGTAAACGGGAGGAAAACCTAATGGCAAATGACATCATCAAACAATTATGAAAAACTGGCCGTAATAAGCATTAGTTTGCGATTACAAAATTGGGAAATTAGATTTTAAAGTTAATGACATCACAGAACAAGAAATTCAAGATAATTTGGTTTGTATCGTAATTAGTAATTAAACAAGGAACCAGAATGATATGAATGAGTCGTTTCTATGTGGCTTAGCCATAGTTTGATAATGGCCTTAAACGCCGACACAGCTGTCACTAAAAAATAGCAGATCTAAATAATTCAATTGAATTGTAAAAAAAATATATATATTATTGCGATAATTGTAAAATTATGTGCATGAATGAACACAAATTTTATGAATATATCGTAGCTGTGGTTAACAAATCGTCGTACTAAAAAATGAGGAATTAAGGAAGTAATCTAAGGAGATAACAGAAAATGAACTATGCAAAATAAAATTTAAAAAAAGAATAATTTTTCAGTTAAGGTGCGAAAAATATAAATGTAAAATAAATCTGTTAAATGAAATAAACAACTTTTACGTTGTTTCAACCACAATCTGAAAATTTATAATTTTGAAACTGTTGATTTGTGATGCAATTCTATTTTAACGTGTCAATAATACCAAATTTTCAACTTTATTCCACTGTAAGGCTGGACCGTTTTTACCTTTTAACCGATAATTTTAAGTGAATCTTCGATAGACTATTTTATATACTATTGATTAGTTTTAGTAAGTATATCATAGTTTTATTTAGTATATTTACCACATTTTTTTATTTACTCGTATATACCATGGATTCTCTTCAAATTGGACCAGTCTGAAGATGCCTGTTACAAGGTAAAACCGGTCCGGTCCTTATAAAAAACAGTGGAATAAAGTTTTTAAAATTGGTATTAAAATTATTCAATCAAATGAGTTTATTCACTCGTTGAAAATATTTTATGTTATGAATTATTTCTGTTATTCATATATTACCTAATAGTTACAAATAAATAAATAAGCATTAAGATGATGATTTTGGACACAGTATTATACCTTATAAATCAATGGAAAAATACTCATAACAGAACACATTTAAATTTGCAGTCGGGGGGCATCGCCGATGTAGAAATTTTGGATACAAAAAATCTATGGATTTAAAAAAATTGGCCGTTCTTTCGTTGGTTCCTCTTCTGGCCGCCCGCAGAGCTAAGCATGTGAAGCTGTACAAAATTAATACGCAAACTTTAATTGGACGAATTTACAAAATAGCTACTTCTGGACATACATGTCACATGTGACAATCTGTCTATTGTTGGTAAAAAAAATTACTTTTGTGCAAAATACTTTTAATTCCGTTTTTTTTTACAAAATGATGCGTGTTAATGAGAACCATATTTGAATTGTTGTTTTTAAGGAAAGGTTAAACTAACAATAACTCGACGGTTATTTCAAAGCAATTGTTACAAAAATAACACATCAAATGAAATCATGCAAAAATGATAAATTTCATTTATTGTGATTGCACACTGGCTTCCGTTATTTGCAATAAATCGCCATTTTACAACTGTCCTTTGCATGTTGAACGATATGAAATAAATTAAATCATAAATCAGTAAGTATTGTCACGAAGATTTTAATATCACGTGTTGATGCAAAAAATGCTTATCACTAAATAGGAAAAAAACCTAAACTTAACCGGTTGTCAACAACGTTTTTTTTCCAGTAATTGCTATCCGGTAATTACATTTGGTCGGCAATTAAATTTGATATTAGTACTACGCATGGATCTAAAATCTAGGTACTGATGATTGAGAGGTCTAACTACACCAAACAATGACAACGAAAATAATATAAAAATAGTGGTCACCTGTAAAAATCACGGGATGTAACTTGACTTGCCAAAAAAAATTTTAGTCGCTTTGATCCACCCATTTCAAATATAGAATAATGCACTGTAGTCAGTTTTTGGGGATTTTTTCCGGACTCGGCAGACCTGGGCATGGTTAGGACTAGGGCTAGGGTATTTATACATCCATTCATAGCACACGTCGACGTAATGTTTTTGTTTATTCGTATAACCACTTTTTCACAGTATTGTTTTCAACAAAAATATAGCATATAACCTAAAAAACCGTTTGGCTGTGTCCAGTTTAGTCGCATTTCAAAACATGTGGGCGGAGTCCCGGGAGACATGGGAGACCAAGATCATCGTTACAGTACATAAAAGCGGTGTGTTATTTTTGTTGTCTCTCTCGCTCTCATGGTGTACGACGTAAAAACCTAGGAGAAAAGATTTATCGCAAGTTTGTATAGGTTGGGTAAAAATAATTAGCTCTCTCTCCATATATTGTTACTTCAAAGTTTCATCTTACTATTCCTTAATATTTTGTTACGCCTTTACTATCCTACATCCACTGGAGAAATACACCGATAGAAGCGTGTTGTGGGCGTGTCCTTGTGCCCGAAGTAAACTCATTGTTTTCTTACTTCTGCTAAAATTTATCAAACGTTTAAAAATATGAAATTCTTTCTAGAACAGATCAATTTCACTGGCCTGCCTAGGGCCTACGTTGGCGACAGCAGTTTTCTCTCAAACCGGTATAGATGACACTTCTTCAAATTACCCATTCAGTGCCTACCGCTGAAAAACTCGTAAAGAAAATCTCTCACTAAAAAAGCACCAGTTATTTAGAAAATACAAATTCTAAAAAATAGGAATTTTTAAATAAAGGTGTCGATATTTACTGGTTTATATTATATTCTTTGTAGAACCATAGACCTAAGAATTTTTGAGAAATTGAGATCGAGTGGTAGATATCCTAAGTATCGCCTTGGTGAAAGACTGCCATTTAGAAACGAAACGTTTCTTGAAATTGCTTTAGCGGTGTTTAGTGACCAGATCTTAATAGCCAGGTACTTCTTGACCTTCATCTTCCCCATCTTATTTCCCTCCTCACTGCCTTTAGCCTCACAACATACCCCGATTGGGGAAACCATAGTCCCACTGGCTCCAGACGGTTGGGAGCAGTTCGGACTATTATACATTTAATAACACATAAAATTCTTTAATATCCCAGCCTATAAAACCGCTTACGGACAAAAAAGTACAACGCCACCAAGCAATTAAATTCTCTGCCCAGCACCATCAGAAACATACAAACCAAAAGCTCCTTTAAAAGCAATATCATTACTCACCTTAAAAAGCAAGTTTAATTTAGTTCTTAATATGTAGATTCTATATCTTCAAATTTGTCATTTACTTATATTATTTACCATATTTTCGAAATTAATATGTTACTATGTAGCTAAAAAACCACTTTTACAAAATGCCATCCCAACACAGGCTTATGCCTAGTGGTATGGGCAATTTACCAACAAATAAAAAAAATGCATGTTAAAGTAAAATAATAAAAAATAAATAAAAAATATCATAATATTGGTTGAAATTTTTTACATCTCGCATAGTCCATAATCCCCATAAAAATACTTATTTCCCTGCCATGTTATATAGCTTCGGTTTTAAGAATATGGGATTCTAAATTATGTAAATTGTGGGTTTTTGTTTTAAATTTGATCGCCGAAAAAGGTTTTTGGCGTTTTTTTCTCATAAATCGAAACAGGCAACCGGCATCAAGTGGCAATTTCAACCGTATCGACCCTAGTGTAAGGATTGCGCGATTTAAAATGTGTGCAACGAATACTTACAACAACTGCAATTGTTATCATAACGTACACAATGACTTAAAAACACACTGTATTTAATTGGCATAATTCAATATAAATAATTTCCTTTGTGAGTACCTACCTAAGACCGTGCGAGTGTGAAAGTTTCATATTAAGAACTGACGTTAATTGAAATTATCAAATTTATTTTTATATTAGTAGACATTATTCTATATTTGAAATGGGTGGATTAAAGCAACTGATATTTTTTCTTGGCAAGTCAAGTTACATCCCGTGATTTTTCAAGGGTAACAACTAGTTTTAACGTAAAATATTTCATTTACATTATTCAACAATGTCCTACGCATTTTAATGCATCGTTAAAAGTACACAAAGAAACATAAAAAACCGAAAACAAATCAAATCAACCGGTTAAAAACTAAATATATGTATATAACTAAGGTTAAAAAAAACCTTTACAGATGACATTGAAAGAGCCATGAGCCATATTCACACATTGTTAAAACATTATGTAGGTATTATACTAATTTTATGACATTTTTTATAACCGTTTTACAGTAGAAAAAGATTAGTAAGTAATTATTTTCTGAAAACACATCACCGTATGAATATAATTATTATATTGCTTCTGCGAAAAAAACATGCATATTATTATTATTATCCTTATCAACCCTGTTCAGCTCATTATGTTGTTTGTCACATACAAAGTGGTGAAAGACCACCATCCTGAATCGAAACGTTGCTTGAAATGGCTTTAGCTGTGTTTGGTGACCAGATCTGAATAGCCAGGTACTTCCCAAGCTTTATCTTACCCGTCTCCTTCCCCTCCCCACTAACTTTAGCCTCGCGACATAACCCCATGCGACGGCCTCCATGGTCGAGTGGTAAGACGCTCGACTACGAATCCAAAGGTCGCGGGTTCAAACCCGGCGTGCGCCAATAACTTTTATTCAATTAATATGTGTCATAACACATTTAAATTTATATAAAAAAATTATATTTGCGGCACGTTCCAGAGCGGTAGATACTCTGAGTATCGCCCTGGTGAAAGACCACCATTCAGAATCGAAACGTTGCTTGAAATGGCTTTAACCGTGTTTGGTGACCAGATCTGAATAGCCAGGTACTTCTTAACCTTCCTCTTCCCAATATCCTTCCCCATCCCACTACCTTCACCTAACAACATACCCTATTTGGGGATGCCATAGTCTCACTGGCTCTAGACGGTTGGAAGCAGTTGAGACTCTTGTGCGGTAATACACAATAAAAAAAAATATTTAAAAAAAATTAAACGTCAAGTTTCTGTCATTTTTACTGATAGTGTATTTTCTGAAGTTGAATATAATGTATGCAAGCAATGCATCTGAATGAGTACTACGTTCGCGTCGACTCTGCATGCGATACCTATAGGCTTGTTTAGCAAATTTTATTTTCAATTAGTATAGCGAATGAATTATATTTAAATCTTATCTAAAAACATAATTCTACAAATCAATTATTCACTTTATATCTTTGTCCTAACCATAAATGTTGTATGGAAAAACATGGTCGATTTTATGAATAAGGTGAGTGCTTACATAAAAACGTACAAATACTTGTGACAAAACATTAATGGCTAATAATTTCAATTTTGCGCATTGCACATGAACGACACATTGTGCAGAGTGGGTAATTTTCATTTATAAACAATATAATGTGGAACAGACCGAGTCAATATGGACGTTTATTTGTATCGTCGCAATATTTACCTACGCGCGAAGGTGTTCCAGCTATTTGGAATAGCAAACTGTAACATCACCGTGAATATTAAATGAATTTTGAGGACAAACATCGTTATCTGCGAGTTTGTTCAAATAAGCAATAAACTTCTAATCCAACGAAAACCATTTTTTGTTTTTAACTTCCAAAACGTACCCAGCCTCCCGAGTCAATAGGACAATTTCATCCGGTACATCATTTTTCTTATTTGTTTACTTTAAATAATAACTCGAGAAATGAGAAAATTAATATCGTACTTTTATTTTATTTTTAATGCATTTTTTTATTTTTTATTTATTGAAATATTAACATACAAAATACATTTGGTATATTAATCCCAAGGAAAACTCATTCTGGGAAGGGCAACATTATAAAACAAAAAGAAATTATATTTTTATAAAGACTTACACATTCCAAATAGGAAGCACAAAAGAAGAGGCAACAAGCGAAAAAATACATCAAGAAGAGACTCATAGGAGTAGAGACTTACTAGATAAACATCACAAATACAACAAGAAAGACATTCACACACACAGAGGTCTCACAGATAGGACACATCACTGATTTATAAAATTTCTTCATCAATTCATTCATCACATGTTTGTCACCTATTCTTTTCTCAATACTAGGGCATTATTTTTATGTTTGAAACTTAACCATTTAAACCCTGAAAATTGTTTTTTTTTATTTTGTGGATTATTTCGTAATCCTCTGCTAACTAGCTGGGACTTATACAAATACCCCTCATAATGTCTATCTAACTAGTACTGCGGTAAATTAAGACCGATCACCATCTGATGGTTGTATTTAATTGACTGAATTTAAGTTTACATTGGTGAGTTCTTAGGTAAAAGGTCTTTTACTGGATAAAAAACCCTAAGCTTCCCTAAAAATTGCGATGAAGTCTCTATAGTACCCACGCACAGGCTTTGCCTATGTAGGATTTTTTTGTTTTTCCGTTTGTTTTTCTTTTTTCTTAATTACCATTTAATTTAATTTATTTATTTAATTAATTGTACAAAATCAACATTTTTTACTTAACACAGTAGGTATAATATAAATTGAATAAATGTACAATGTCTAATTTCTAGTCAACGATAATTACTTCCCTAATTGAGAAAATTCTCGTGCTTAGGGAGGGAGTACTGTCATGGATTTCTTGAAATTATTTTTGTATGATTAAAAATGAATATCGTATGAAAATAATAAAATATATTGTTATTATTTTGTTTTAAAAGTATCGTATAAAAAAAACAATATACTCGTATATATATTGACCGGTCGGTAGCTGAGTGGAGAACGCGTCGGATTCCCACCCGGGCGTCGTGCGTTCAATTCCTCTGCTGGCTAAGTCCTCCATCATTGCACAAGCAACATCTTCCGCTTTTTATGATGGCAGTAGGAGTTTTTCAAATATTGTCAGGTTATTCGTAACCCGAGAATGTTTGTCTCATTAAAAAATATATATAAATATTTATTTTTTAAATGAATGTGAAGAATGCTATGAGGTTTAAGAAAGCTGACGTAGAATAGGAAGGTTCTTGAGGTGATTTTTTCACAAAAATGGCGCTATAACACGACTTAAGTTACTTGAATCAACGTTTCGATTCTAAATGGTGGTGAGAGGCTTTGGGAATATAAAATCCTCCGTTTGGGGTTTTATGGAGTGGCTGTGGGGAATAAAGTGGTATTTGACCTGGGCACTACTGAGAGTAGCCATCCAGACCCAGCCCTGAACCAAACGACACCTTTTCAAAACCTAAATTTAAACACCAAAATATTTAAATAAAACTTTTTTATCACGTCAAATAAATAATTTTAATAATATGTATCTTCGCTATATTCCAGGTGTATCCATGAATATGATCATACAAAAAGCATCACTTTTTCTACAATAAGTATTCACTGTTAACCACTCGTTTTTGGCAGGTTTCCCCTCCGAAAATAACAGATCCAACAAATAAAAATTTAAAAGGGCTTCAGCGACACTTCGATATAAAATGAGTTAAAAATGCAGTTTTTAACAGCTTTTTTTCTGCATCGAATGCTCTGACGCTAAAAACTTTTGTGGCCCTTCAGCCACCTAAAACATATTTATCATTAGAGGGCTTGACTCAAGCGACACAAGCTTGGGATTTTTTTACACCTTTTTGTGGCTTCAGGCAACTCAGTGAAAGGATTGAGTTAACTTTTTTTTTCAAATTCAACCAGGCACTGGTAATTTTATTGTAAAAAAATGACTTTAAATTGCCCCGGTGTAAACTTCCCAAAATGGCTTCAGATCTTTTGCCTTTAAAAAAACAGCGCCTTGGCAATTCGCCGTCTGGAGCGGACTGCTCAAATTGCGCCAGCACTGGACAGGCCCTGTACCTACTTATATATCCCCCTGCAACGAGGTGTAGACATACGATACATTATTTTACTTAACACGTTCATTGCTAACTAAATTTTATACATATTAATGCAATATGAATGACGGATCAATTCAAACTGACGAACAGTGACTGGTTTCCTTGCGCCATGTGGAACGAATCAAAACCACATGGCTGCATCTAGTGAGGTGGCACAACGAGCGTGGCGCGTTGTGCGCATACCGGTCACATGTCAGTCAAGGCGCGACTCGCGCCGACGGCAATAATCGTGATAAATGTGAAAAACCTTAAATAATTTATCGTTTTGACCTTACCGCTGTGCCACGGAGGTTGTCACATAATAATAACAGTATGTAACGCGTTCGTTTAATTTAACAAGCCGTTTAAAATAAAACCGCACGGGCCTATCTGCGTGCATTCCTTGCATGCAGTTCTCACACACAGGTGTATGATAAAATGTTCAGACATCATCCATGACCCTGATTCAGTGGATTCATCCGTGGTAGCCGTGGTGATACTGGTGATAAGCTAACTGTAAAGGTTGTTACGTATTAGGTGCCTAATGAGCTATTAATGTGGTAGGTAGCTACCTACATTTTATGTTAAGTTGATAAGGAAGGCCTCTGTCACATGTTAACGATTTTTTGTTGCACTTCAGCTTTTCACTCGTTTTGTTCTATGCCAGAGATAGCGGTGTCATCCAACGTGTTAACAGCGGTTTCCGGAAACCAGTTTTTTTAATGTTTTTTTGTTAAAAATTAAACAGTTATTGAATTATAGCTAATGGTTTTTATTTGATAAAAGAATATTTTGTATATTAAATATCGCCCAACTGCTCTCAACCGTCTGGAGCCAGTGGGTATATGGCATCCCTAATCGGGGTATTTTGTACGGATAAAGGTAGTGGGGGAGAGGAAGGAGATGGGAATATGATGGTTGGGAAGATAAATGCATTCCTGTGAAATATTGACACATTCTTGGGCCTGGGGATCTGAATCCTGTGTTCATTTTTTACCATTTTTTTCCGAATTTAAAAAAATATTAAGTTTGTGTATTTAAAGCTGCCCGGTTTCCAAAATATTTTTGTGTATACATAACCTGTTCAAAAGAAAAGGTGAATTTTGAATTTTCGCGGGCTGTGTACTTTCGACTATCGATTTTTTTCTGTTATGTTGGTACACGTATGTTTATCATATGTTAGCATTATCAGCCATTTTGGTTTAGTGGTTTGTTTTTGACAACTGGAAAGGTTAGTCACGTTTTTGTGTGTTCTTCGATTTTTTACTTTAAAAAAATGGATCAAAGAATATGTATTAAATTTTGCGTTAAAAATGGAATAAAGTGCTCCAACGCATCGCAGACCTCGTATGTACAGTACCTACCTAAGAATATACTGGTATAATAGTTTTTTAGAAAACCCGTTGGGAAATAGAGTGACATCACTGCCCAGAGGTCATGGTTCGCAAGAGAGTGAAGTTCAAATAAAGGTCTATTTTTTATTCAGGTTTATTACGGTTATTGAAACAAATTGATAATTTTGAATGCACCTACACTTCGTTCCAGACAAAAAGGGTCGCCTGATTATCTCGCTCTTGTAAAACGTCACGATACGATATTTAAATTCAGTCTTGTCGATCAACCGATCATAGCAACATAAAGTTTAAATAATACAATGTTGAAAACGTTTTTAAATATACATAATTCTGAAAGAATTTTAAAAAATCGGGTTTCATTTCGAAGAATCCGTATCTGGTCAATTGGTGATTATACTGATTATATTTTGATTCGCCGCTTTTTAATATGCACATACAAATACCATGAAATCATTATTTTAAAAAGGACATATTAAAATATTCGAAGCGTTTTTACATCAATTCGACTTTGGATTTTGGACTGTATCGTATTTACTTAAACTATTTAAACACAATAATTAAGGCACATCAGTATAACTTATTACAACTAAATAGTGGAATCACCTTGTTCTCACATACTCAATAGATTAATACCGATACTCGTTATCATTGTGTTTAAATATTTTAGTGAAAAGTATTTGTATATGCTAGCGCTCTTGAAGTAACAATGTGTGGAGGGAGAGCTAATTATTTTTACCCAACCTACACAAACTTGCGATAAATCACTTTCTCCGGGTTTTTACATCGAACACCATGAGAGAGAAAGAGACAACAAATTTCATAGACCGCTTCTATATACTGTCGCAATGATCTTAAGCTCCTGGCTCACCGCGGTACTCCGCCCACATTTTTTATTATGCCACTAAACTTGACACAACTAAACGGTTTTTTAGATTAGATGCTATATTTTTGTTGATAAAAATACTGTGAATAGGTGGCTATACGAATAAACAAAAACATTATGTCGATATGTGATATGAATGGATGTATAAATACCGTAGCTTTAGTCTTAGCCACGCCTAGGTGCGCCGAGTCAGGTTAAAATCATCAAAAACAAGTCAAAACCTGACTTCACTTCCTTGGATAAATACTACGCTATGTACTCTAAGCTAGCGCTCCTTTCTCCGTTCATCTGCTCAACATGTCCAAGCCATCTAAATGTCCCTAAATTGTATAGCTGGCGCAACGAGAGTTGAAACAAACAATACATGCATAACGTTGGGTTTATTGTGTATCGGCATACGCTCCAGTGGCGATGTATTTACGATGTGTCATAAAGAAAGAGCCCTTTGTCTTGTTTACGCCTACTTATTGTCACAAGTGGAAAAGGGACAGCGAGTGTTTATGTTGATATTGTAAATGTATGTCCTATTCATTCAGTTCGATCTGTGTGAGTATTGGCCGGCACCAACTCTCGTGGTGAGACCTATACCAGTGTGAAGATGCCCGTTACAAGGTGAAACCGGTCCGGTCAAAAACAAATAAGTGGAATTAAGACACAAAGGTTTTTTAATAATAAATGCATATAAACATGGAATTCCACCTCTAGTTGTCAGTTACAAAATTAGAAATACATTGTGGCTGATTGTTTTGTTTGTATTACAGGTGCTATCCCCGCGAGGCTGTCCGTGGGAGTGATGATGTTCACAGCCTGCATGCTGTCCTACATGCTGAGGGTGAACATGAGCATCAACATCTTAGACATGGTCCCGGCAAACGTCAACCAACCCGGCAACAGCAGGTACGAGTGGGGTATAGATACACTACTAAGTTAACTCCCAAACTAGCCCCATCATTTTGACGGCCTCCATGGTCGAGTGGTAAGACGCCCGACTACAAATCCAAAGGTCACGGGTTCAAACCCGGCGTGCGCCAATTACTTTTATTTAATTAATATGTGTCATAACACATTTAATTAATGTAAGTATATTTGCGGCACGTTCCAGAGTGGTAGATACTCTAAGTATCGCCCTGGTGAAAGACCACCGTTCAGAATCGAAACGTTGCTTGAAATGGCTTTAGCCGTGTTTGGTGACCAGATCTGAATAGCCAGGTACTTCCCAACCTTCCTCTTCCCGATTTCCTTCCCCTCCCCACTACCTTCAGTCACACAACATACCCTATTTGGGGATGCCATAGTCTCACTGGCTCTAGACGGTTGGAAGCAGTTGAGGCTCTTGTACGATATTCACGTAAAAAAAAAAATCTGGGCACACACTTGCGATCCCATTCAAAAAACTAATTTCTAAATAAAGCCATTCGGTTAGCCCTGGGAGCCCCAAAATGGACGACTGTTTCCCAATTGCATTGGTTCGAAAATTTCCTCTTAAAAGCTATGCTTCTTATTCCGGGGAATCTTATACGATCACAAATAATAGCCTCGTTAGTTGTGACCATTAAGTATTTAAATAATTTTACGTCAGTGGATATGACGAAAGCGTTTTAACAAAATTTACAAAAAAACCATAATAACACTTCTACCTACAAATCCTACAAACAAAATAGAGATGGGCGATATTCCTGTCCCGGTTAATAGGAACCGGTTCCAAGCCGGTCACTGGAACCGTCTATATTATTTCTCTGCGGAACCGGTTCCTTTTTTTGGGAATAAAAATCGATATTCTTTGACCGAGAAATCGGTTTCTCTTTTTTCACAATAGGTTTTAGGCGGAAAGAACCTTTTGACGAGGAACCGATTCCACAGTTGCAGTTCTTTTCGTTTTCAGAATTTCGCTAGCCCCCCCCCCCCCTTTATTTTTTGGCAGCAATTTTTCTTTTACCAATCTTCATGGAGGAAATTTTCTGGCACCAGGAACCGGTTCCAAAAATAACTGAATAAATAACCGGTTCCTGGTAACTGGAACCGCAGGTACACCCAATTCGGATATCGACCATCTCGAATACAAAACGTAACTTATTAAAATGAAATTTCTGTAAAAACGTCCATAATTTGCTTTGTTTCGGTTTTTTCCTTACTTGTATCCTTACAACTCAATGTCCTTACTGTCTACTAAAAACCATATACCATACTCATTCTCATAAAATATTTATTGTTCTTTTGTTAGTTGTTATATTTACACTGTTTGCAGTTTTAGATTAATTAACTTATAATACTTGAAAAATAATGTTTTTAAGTACAAACATGTTAACTGTCCGCAATATAATTTCCTTTTCTTTGCTTTAACAAATTTGTTAATATGAATCCATACGTTTCATCTGAATTTTTAGACTCTTGGCAAATTGTTTTTTTTTTATTTGTTGATGTACACATGTACTGTTATACCCTTAGAGCAATAATATACACGAGAGAGCGCTGCTAGAGTCAGTTTTGATGAATTTTTCCGGACTCGGCTAGACCTGGACATGGCTAGGACTAGGGCTCGGGTATTTATACATCCATTCATAGCACATGTCGACATAATGTTTTTGTTTATTCGTATAACTATTTTTTCACGGTATTGTTATAGGCAAAAATATAGCATATAACCTAAAAAACCATTGACTTATGTATATTTATGTCGCATATCAAAACGTGTGGGCGGAGTCAACGGAGACGCGGAACACGAAGAACATTCTAACCTTGAAGTAACAATGTATGGAGAGAGAGCTAATTATTTTAACCCAACCTATACAAACTTGCGATAAATCACTTTCTCCGGGTTTTCACGTCGTACACCATGAGAGAAAAAGAGACAACAAATATAATACACCGCTTATATGTACTTTCACAATGATCTTGGGCTAAGTTGACACAACTAAACGGATTTTCAGGTTAGATGCTATATTTTTATTGATAACAATACTGTGAAAAAGTGGTTATACGAATGCACAAAAAGATTATGTTGATATGTGCTATGAATAGATGTATACATACCCTGGCCTTAGTCTTAGCCACGCCCAGGTCTGCCGAGTCAGGTAAAAATCATCAAAAACTGACTACACTGCCTTGGATAGATACCACTCTATGTACTCTAAGATTCTAACAATACTTTAAAGCGGTGTGATAATTTGGGAGATTTCGTTGTCTCTTTCTTTTTCATGGTGTACGAAATAAAAACCCGGAGAAAGTGATTTATTTAAAATTTGTATAGGTTGGGTAAAAAGAATAATCTCTCTCTCCATATATTGTTACTCCAAGGTTATATATACCCATATCTAAACCTTTTTTTCTTATGATTTATGATAGCGATTAAGATATTAGATACTCTTAGTTTTAATTGTTTACATAATATATGTTATTTTCTCCTTGTTAGTTAGTCTTATTAGCTTAATTAATTTAGTATGAAGCGCCCTTGTGGTGAAATATCACAGAACTGCGCTATATAAGATCACTGTTATTATTAGCTAAAATTCAGATAGCCATGTCTATAATATCTATATCATCGTTTGTAGTTATATGAGAGAATTGTGAGTGAACTTTTGAAGTGTGGGTTATAGAGGCATCCTGTAAAAAAATACCCAGGACAGCCAGGCAAGAGGTTATTTGTTCAATGGCCAAGAATTGCAACATTTTATTATGTGTATATAAAAAAGATGAAACTGCATTCTCTCGGCCATACAATGAGGACATCGAAAACGAGGTCATTCAACTGACAATTAATTGATGGGAATATTTGTGGAATACAAAGCAGACCTACACATCCAGGCTTCAAAATTTGAGCGAAGGCATCTACTAGATGTTTCAAGATACAGATTGGTTTGTTGGTAGCAAACCTTTGATAAGAAATTAGAAGAAACACGATTAGAAGAAGAAGAAGTTTTATGAAATGCTATAAGAAAACGAGTACTCATTTCAATTATTATAAAATGAAGATTTGGGCACCTGCATAGTACACTCTCCTTGTGATTTAGCTTAACCTTTATTTTATTGTAAAGGTAATTCGTAATGTTACGATCTATAATTCTTATAAAGGTGAAAACAGCCATAATTATTTATTGCAAGACATTATAATGACTGTTTGACCTCTAGTGCATTAAATTCTTACTACATAATTTATATGAAACTGATTGTGGTAAAATTGTAATTCGCGAAACGCTTTCAAAATGATACTTTTATTTGACATAATACGACGTAAATAATATTTTTTGAGGTCACAACATTACCTGTTTAGTCCCACACAACATTTTTTTGGATTATGTCACATCAATACAAGAGACTCACTGCCTCGAAAGCGTTATGAAAGATCTGGATATTCAGATATGAAGAAACGAAAAAAAAATGAAAGTCGATCACCGTGATCGAGTGAAAGATGGTAGGCGTTAATATACAAATGCACATATATTATTATTAATATTCATAACCAAGATCGTACTCACGACAAATGTACTGCAAAAAGAATTGCAGACGGAAAAGAAAGACAACCTTCTTGTTTTTCATCCAGTTCCTACCTTATCAAACCAATTTTTATATAATTCAATTGAATTAAATTTAATATTATTATTATTGAGTTCTGCTATTTTAAGTTTTTTATTTTGGTTTTTAGTGACAGCTGTTTCGGCGTTTTAAGGCCATTGTCAAACTGTGAACAATGACTAAAAAACTAAAATAAAAAACTTAAAATAGCAGAACTCAATAATAATAATATTAAATTTAATTCAATTGAATTATATAAAAATTAAAATGGAGTTCTACAAATTAAACACAAAAACTATAAATACTTATCAAACCATTTCACTTTATTCCATTTCCAATAACACCGAGTTTGAAAACAAATGACAATAAAAAAAACAGAAGAAGACTTGTGTGAAAAAACGTGTTCGTTCGTTGGTATCTCGTTTGGTCGTTCGTTTTATTGTTGTTCTTCAAATAATATTAAGCTGAGAGTTTTTCGTTGTGGTGTTCGTTAATAATACAATGCGTAAGAACAATCAAGAACTTAAACATCAACTTCATCGGTGAGTGAATTGGTTTCCTTACTTCCTTCACTCCATAATTTCTCCACATCCATAGTTAGACACTTCCATCAAGTAGTATAGTTTTACCGTTTTACAGTCCACTATTTTCCAAATTCATCTGAAGCTGAATACACATTATGTGTTTTATTGCAGTTTCGGATCCAACGACAACACTACAAGAAAGAAAGATTGTTGGTGGAATACCCGTTTGGCTGGGGATCAAAAGGTAAAGGCCACTCGAAAGACCGCAGCAGAGAATTTGAAATATGCGAATGGCTAAAATGGAAACACTGGAGATCTAAAACCAGCAATGTGTTAAACACGGCTAATTAAGAAGATACGTTTTTTTGCATTTCACCAGTTGTAGAGATGTTACTACAACAGTTCTACCACAGGCCACATAAAAAATATATCGACGACTTTGAATAACGGTGACAATTTGGGAAATACAGAAAATTAAAAACCTCGACATTAACGAATAGTCGATCGCCTATACCAAATGCATCTAAAACTTTCGAATAAATTATCTATTCATCTAGGTTACCATACTAATATAACACCCGACCATCAACGAAATACATGTCAAGGCAATTCAGGCGGAGTAGAGGACACCAAATTTTATTAATACTAATTGTGTATTCCGCAAATTATGCGAAAGACGTCCGAGGCGTGAATACCTGAACACACTCTAAGGTCGGCACCATTGTTGACTAATGATTTGAATACATCACTTTCTCATTTTTCACATTTTCTTTAAATTATTCACATTTGCATCCGACACGATATTTCTCTCGACGCACTGAACAGTCAATCGCAAGATGTGTGATGGACTAAAAAAAATGTCCAAAGAAGCGAAGCTAGCAGTCCATAATGGAGTGCTTATACAAACACTGATGTATGGCAGTGAGGCATAGAACTGGCAGAGGAAGGATGAAAGTAGACTGAATGCTGTGGAAATGAAATCCCTGAGGCGTATGTGCGGAAAACGATAAATGAACGTGTTAAAAATGTGGATATCCGGAAATAATGCAAGGCTGATCTAAGCGTAGTGAATAGGATCAAGAAAGGGGCGCTTAGATGGTTTGGGCATGTAGAGCGAATGAACGAAGAAAGGAGTGTGAAAATAATATATGATCTGAAAGTGAAGGAAGAAGAAGTCGGGAACGCCCGAGGAAGACATGGCACGATCGAGTAAATTAAATACTTGAATCGGGCCATGTGAAGAGTCAGAATAACAAAAGAGTACGTATGAGACAATATATGAATGTGAATGAAGCAAGGAGTGTGTGTCAAGACAGAGTTGTATGGCGGTCCGTCCTCTCTGCCTATCCCTGCGGAGAAATGGCGTGATCGTTAGTTAGTTTTTTATGTATGATGTCTCCAATTTTCATATGAACTTTCAACTTCTAAATCTCAGACAAGTCGAAAAATTGATTGTTAAGGAAAAAAAAACGATTTTAAATATTGAACAATTTCACCAGAAGTAAAGAAAAAAAATTGCTTACTTCGGACACACTGTGACACAAACACTCCCACAGCACACTTCCGTAGGTTTATCTCTTCAGTGTTTCGAGGTAATAACACATTGCAGTGCCTTTCTTCTCTTTTGTAGCTAATTTTGCTGCGCTAAAAAAATAATAGAATTTTCACTGTGTTTATTTAAAATTTGAATCCTAGTTCTTGGCAGTTTATCGTATGGATTCATTTTTCGTATGTTGAACCATTTCGCACCCGAAGAAATGGTTCGACCTCAGAACAATAATATACAAGAGAGAGCGTCGTAGAGAGAACTGTAGTCAGTTTTTACAAGGTTTGCCGGATTCGGCTAGACATGGGCGTGACTAGGACTAGGGTATTTATACATCCATTCATAGCACATGTCGACATAATGTTTTTGTCTATTCGTACAACCACTTTTTCACAGTATTGGTAAAAAAAATATGTACAGCATGTAACCTAATAAACCGTTGAGTTATGTCAATTTATTTCGCGTATCATAACGTGTGGGCGGAGTCAACGGAGACGCGGGACACGAAGAACATTCTAACAATACTTTAAAGCGGTGTGATAATTCGGGAAAATTTGTTGTCTCTTTCTTTCTCGTGGTGTACGACGTAAAAACCCAAAGAAAGTGATTTATCCCAAATCTGTATAGGTTGGGTAAAAAGAATTATCTCTCTCTCCATATATTGTTACTTTAACACCCGAACTAATTTATGTAGATATGAAATATATTATATTTTACCTTATATTATGTGTGTTTAAAAAAATTCTGAATGTATTTTTTTCTAATAACTCAGTGTATATCGATGTCATTTTAAAAGAACCGTGGTTTCAGAAGGATAATAATATTAACGTTTTGATTATAATTTTAAACTATGTATATTTGTATTTCGAATATTTGTTATAAAAGTAAATACCTCGTAAAATATTTATTTTTTGAGTGGAAATATTTCCTTCGAATGATAGAATTTCTAGAATTTGAACTAGAACACTGCAGATTGTTTACGTAATGAAGTGTGTATGCAGTAGATCCAACAAAACGAAAAAAAAAGTGTTGCCTGAAAAGTTTCACAAAATCGTTTAAAAAAATCACAAATAAATAGAGTCAGTACTTACTTGGAAAAAAGTTCATGTTATTTTTAAATGACATAAACTTGGGGTTAAATGCGAAAATGTGTAGTCAATAGCGTTACCTGTGTCATGTTGAGTTAAAAATTTTCAAAGGCTTCTATTTCATTGAAAATGCTCATTAGTATATGTGGAAAAACCTATTATTGCAGTGATTTTCCATACAAAAAATGTATTTCTTTTGAATAGACTTGATTTGTGACGATGACGTGGTCACTTTTTTCGTAACTTCTCGATGAAGATAATTGCTCTCCTATAAATGTAGCAAAAAGAACCTCACAAATTTACCGACGCCATAATATACATACTTACAAATATAATAGTTGCGTCCAATATCCGCAAAAATGGTTTCTAACAAAAAAATACTTTTTACACTTAATTACAAAAAACATATTTCCAACAATGCAGCTAATACTATTTTGTAGGTACATATGTACATGCAGAGGACGAACCACCATATAACTCTGCCTTGGAACACACTCCTTGCTTCATTCACATTCATACATCGTCTCATACATACTATTCTGTTATTCTGACTCTTCACATTTTTTTTTTTTTTTAATATTAATACCGCACAAGAGTCTCAACTGCTCTCAACCGTCTAGAGCCAGTGAGACTATGGCATCCCCAAATAGGGTATGTTGTGAGGCTGAAGGTACTGGGGAGGGGAAGGAGATTGGGAAGGGGAAGGTTGGGAAGTACCTGGCTATTCAGATCTGGTCACCAAACACGGCTTAAGCCATGCAACGTTTCAATTCTGAATGGTGGTCTTTCACCAGGGCGATACTTAGAGTATCTACCACTCTGGAACGTGCCGCAAATATACTTTTTTATTATTTTTATATGAATTAAATGTGTTATGACACATATTAATTGAATAAAAGTTATTGGCGCACGCCGGGTTTGAACCCGCGACCTTTGGATTCGTAGTCCAGCGTCTTACCACTCGACTATGGAGGCCGTCAATGAATACATGACCCGAGTCAAGTATTTGATTTACTTGATCGTGCCATGTCTTTCTCAGGCGTCCTCGACTTCTTCTTCCATTCACTTTCGCATCATATATTCTTTTCACACTCCTTTCTTCGTTCATTCGCTCTACATGCCCTAACCATCAAAGCGCCCCGTTCTTGATCCTATTCATTACGCTCACATCAGCCTGCATTCTTTCCGGATATCCACATTTTTGATACGGTCACACATGGTTTTACCGCACATATGCCTTTCCACAGCATTCAGTCTACTTTCATCGTTTAGAATAGAATTTTTTTTTTTAAGAAAGGGTTTCCGGAAACATTAAAAAACCCGCTGGATGCACTGATTGTACCTACGCACAAAATAATGTATGTTTTGAAATGAGGAAAAAAAACGGGGGCTGAGCTCGCTAAAGGTTTTTTTTTTTTACTTTCATACTCAATAATGACGATTTATTTGAGGACTATTATTTTTTGTCAGAATGTCCTTCTGTATTGGTCACAGGGGCATGTTATTGTGTCATTAACAGTGTTACAGCCGTTGGCAGGTCACTGCTAGGGCCACAGGCGTGACCTTCTGATATATCCTTAATTCTAAAACAAAACACGCGCCAAAAAGGTCATTTGATATAGCTGGCTTGCGAAATCATGTTGGTCTATTAGTATCTTATATGCAAACCAATATAAACATTTTACGATATGGAAATAATAAAAAAATTACACAATTTTTGCATCTAAATTAAGTAATTCACAAATGCGCCTCATTTTTTCATACGTTTTCTAATTCTAAGATTTTCCTTCAACACTTTATTTATGACGTTTTGGTGATTAAAATTTTTGCAGATGAATCTCGAATGACGCGTGTTATTCCTAATTTTAGCTTTAAACACGGGTTTTTGCTGGCTTAGTGCAGAAAATTTACGAATAAATTGGTATGCAAAATAAATCTACATTATTATTATTATTTCTTATTATATTTTCCATAAGAATGTGCATCCAACAAAAGATCTTTTAATGTTATTGCTTTCAAAACTATTTCTAATTCCATGCAGCTTATATATTATGTATGTTAGACATCTATGTGTCAATAAGCACATAATTAATATTTATTTTATATTAGTTACTTTGTACCTTCACGTTTACAAGTAGCTAATTATTTAATTTTCTTTTTGACTTTATAATATTTTAACTTATTATTTTGATTTATATGCATTTTAAGTAATTTGTACAGGCTATTTTGAATTAATTGATACGCATAATTTTGATGGTTTCCGGCAGCGCATTTAAAGATGTCATCCCTTTAAGCTATTTTGTTTGTTGGTTTTATTTTTTCTGGTAGTCTAATTACTATACCCACATATTTTGAATATTGTAAAAAGTTTTTCGTTTATTTAAAATTGATATCGGAAATGCGCTGGGAGAAATCATGGAACAATCACAGCAATCAAATATTTTAAGTCGGTATAACATAAAATAATGTATGAGACGATATATATGAACGTGAATTAAGCAAGGAGCGTGTGTCATATTCAGTTTTGGGACGTCCCATCCTATTTGCTCCCTCCCTCTGTGAAATAGCATGATGGTTAGCTATGGAATATAAATGTGCAATAAAACAAAGGGTTTCGTTTATTGATTTATTTTTTTCACAGGTAACCCAAGAAAAATCATCTTAAATGTTTTTATCAAAAGTGAACATTATGTAGTCTAAATATTGATATAAACATCGATACAACCTTGGAATAGCAATAATGTATGGAGAGAGAGCTAATTATTTTTACCCAACCTATACAAACTTGCGATAAATCACTTTCTCCGGGTTTTTACGTCATACACCATGTGAGAGAAAGAGACAACAAAAATAACAAACCATTTTTATGTACTGTGAGGATGATCTTGGTCTCCCGCGTCTCCGGGGACTCCGCCCACATGTTTTGATTTGCTACTAAACCGGACACATGTAAATGGTTTCTTAGGTTATATGCTATATTTTTGTTCATAACAATACTTTGAAAAAGTGGTTATACGAATAAAACAAAAACATTACGTTGACATGTCGAATGTATGTATAAATACCCTAGTCTTAGCCACGCCCAGGTCTGCCGAGTCCGGCAAAAATCATCAAAAACTGACTACACTGCCTTTTATAGGTACCACTCTATGTACTCTAAGGATACAACCGTCGTTTATAAGATAGAGTAAAAGATTACAATGCAGCTATCAGCGGTGTGCCTTTAGTTAGTTAGTTATTTAACAAAGGGTTTCCTAAAACCTTCAGAATGACAGTCAGCACTGCCTGCCGGCTATAATTTTTTATGATTAAAGTACAATTTGAATTGACAGATGTGTGGCTGACTCTATTGTTTATTACTCGTATCGTAGATTCGAAGGTAAAGCCTTCAAATAGACATAAGTAGCACACATCCACACTTCTACATGTGTTAAATTGTTTTTACGTGGATAAGTTCTTGAAGAAAGAGGCATTTCGTTTCGCAATTCCGCTTTTTTGTATATTTTAACCTTAACAAGTGTCTTATATCGGGTATTAACATTTGTACCAGGCCTGTTCAAAAGAAAAGGTGAAATTTGAATTTTCGCGGGCTGTGTACATTCGATTATCGATTTTTTTTGTTGTTGTTATGTTGGTACACATATGTTTATCATATGTTAGCATTATCAGCCATTTTGGATTAGTGGTTTGTTTTTTGACAACCAGAAAGGTTAGTCACGTTTTTATATGTTATTCGATTTTATACTTTTGAAAAAAATGGATCAAAGAATATGTATTAAATTTTGCGTTAAAAATGGAATAAAATGCTCCAACGCACTTAAAATGTTGACTGTGGCATTCGGCGAGTCTACTTTGTCTCAAAAAAGTGTTTATAAGTGGTACAAGCGCTTTACAGAAGGCCGAGAAGGTGTTAATGACGACGAGCGTCCTGGAGTTGTGGAAAAACAAATCATGGATTTTATTCTTTGATTCATTTTTTTCAAAAGTAAAAAATCGAAGAACACACAAAAACGTGACTAACCTTTCCAGTTGTCAAAAACAAACAACTAATCCAAAATGGCTGATAATGCTAACATATGATTAAAAAAATGTGTACCAACATAACAAAACAAAAAAAACGATAATCGAATGTACACAGCCCGCGAAAATTCAAAATTCACCTTTTTTTTAACAGGCCACGTATGTGTGTAATATTTTGTATTAGTAATAAAACTATAGCCAAAATGAGAGCGTGTTTTAACTGCTCGCGTAATAGTATTTACGTTAGAGGTAGTTACGATTCACGCTTTCTCCTTCGTTGAAATTTCTTGTTCGAGAAATTCAACAAATATTGACAGAGCAGCGACCTTCGTTTTTTTTACTGAGTAAATAAAATGGACACGTGCTATATTTGATTTCTATATTTTGGCGATGATTTAGATATCACTTGATATTATGGCAAATGTTGGATATTCTATATATTATATTTTGTATTATAGTTGGATGGACGGCCTCCATGGTCGAGTGGTAAGACGCTCGACTACGAATCCAAAGGTGGCGGGTTCAAACCCGGCGTGCGCCAATAACTTTAATATGATTAATATGTGTCATAATACATTTAATTCATATAAAAAAAAATTTAAAAGTATATTTGCGGCACGTTCCAGAGTGGTAGATACTCTAAGTATGGCCCTGGTGAAAGACCACCATTCAGAATCGAAACGTTGCTTGAAATGGCTTTAGCCGTATTTGGTGACCAGATCTAAATAGCCAGGTACTTCTTAACCTTCCTCTTTCCAATATCCTTCCCCATCCCACTACCTTCACCTAACAACATACCCTATTTGGGGATGCCATAGTCTCACTGGCTCTAGACGGTTGGGAGCAATTGAGTCTCTTGTATGGTATTCATATAGAAAATAAAATAAACTGTCAATTCGTGCTGCAATTCCATTTTAATTTGGAAGAACAGTCTGAAGATGACCGTAACAGGTTAAAACCAGTCCGGTCTAAGAATAAACGGTGGAAAAAAAATGTTTTAAAAATAAATTAAATCATGCACATGTTGGACTTGATTGTCTGATAGTGTGTTAACAGGTGGTGATAGGGCGTTAAGAAGTACATAGACAATTAGGACAATCATGTTGGCATAGACAGTTGCGACAACCTAAATTTTTGTAATACATTTTGTAAATAAAGAGATTTTAAAATTACATTAAGTGTAATATCACCTTCAACAGAACTATAATTTATACACGTTGAGAGTACATTTTAGTAAGTGACAAACACAAACAGCCATCATCCGGATGCAGAAAAAATAATATATTAATGTAACTCTATGCACAGGGGCAGTCCTATGCAGGCGCAATTGGAGCAGTCCGCTCCAGGCGGCGAATTGTCGAGGCGTAATTATTTTTTTACAATACACGAAACATAATATAACTCTTAAAATTTAACAGAACAAGGCATTTAGACTTTAAACAAGTAATTTTTGGGGTTTGTGAGTTTATATTTAGTTATTTTCAAAGGGGAAACCTGTCAAAAACGAGTGGTCAACAGTGATGACATTTTGTATGAAAGTGATGCATTTTGTTTACAATTCTAATGGGTACGTGGAATATAGCGAAGATGCCTCTTATTGTTTCACAATAAGCTATTTTATTAGACGATAAAAAAAGGTTTATCGAAAATGTTGGTGTTTATATTTATGTTTTGACAAATGGCGCAGAAAAATTAACTTGCGCCAGGCGCCGTTTGGCTCAGGGCCGGGTCTGTCTATACACACATGTGATTGAATTAATTGATGTGTTGGACAAGATTGTGTGGCCTTCTATCCCTTCTGCCTACTCCTGCAGAGAAAACACATTTTAGTTAGTAATTTGAAGCGCCATGATTGCAATCATTGGTAACCTTCATTGAATATCGAAACATTATTTCGTGTGTCACATATTAACATCTCGGTCTGCTCGAACATTTGCTGATACTTAAATGTTTATTTACCGAAATTAGTGCTTTCTTATATTAACATGGAGATACTCGTAACTCGTACCGATTTAATATTGACATGCGCATATTTCAATATGAATATCTTTTGACCAACACACTCACACTACAAAAACAAAAACCTTAAATAAAATCAACATTCCAAGATTGAACACATCTTTTGGACAGAAACACCACAAGTTTCATGCTGCCAAATTATTAGCGTTGTGACAGTTTTGAAAGAACTGTTTCAAAGAAGTACTTCTTTTGACAGCAGTCCCAACTTCATTCATTTTTCATTGAACAAATACTTCAATTGAAGTTGGTTAAGTTGGTACTTCCGATTGAACAATCTATGGCATCTACTTCGAACTTCAATTTTTCATTCGTTCGAAAGACTGAAATATTGCATCATCCACAGTTCAATTGTTCATTCCCTTCTTCCTTCGATTTTAGTTCGAAGAATGAATGAAGCAATGAAGTATCTTTTTAGTTATCCGTTCCCTCGCACGTACTCGTGACATTTGCTTATGATTTATTTGCTTGTTTTGTCTATACGACACTAGTTTTTCCGAGTGTTTTTTGGTGATTTTGAATTGTGAACGAATTATTTTGTTGAACTTTTAAAATATCTCAGCTTACAAACATACCTTTCAATCTCTACCTAAAATTATGACTGGCCGTTCAACGAGAAAGCAAAGTGAAATATGGGTTTATTTTAAGGAAGATGAGGTTTACCAGGCCAAATGCAACTTTTGTTCTGAAGTTATATCCATAAAGGGGGGGAAATGCCTTTAATATGAATCGTCATTTGCGCAATATTCACCCTATTGCTAACCAAACTGTCAAACTGAGTACTGTACAGTAAGAATATTCAAATCGTATCTCAAACCCTGAAAGAAGTTTATATCGCTCTTACAGAAACTGGAAATTTTGCTAGTACTTCATTTGCTTTTTGCAAGTTCCTTGTGCATACTCATTGTACATCATCCCTTTTAAGTCATGAAACAATTTCAATTCAAACCTTGAATACTCTTAAGATTCAAACAATTTTGACAGCTGTCATCCCGTAAACCATAGAAGAGAAACCAGTAAAAGACAATTCATCATCGTTTTTCTACAAGCTATAATTTTTGCCATAGAATAATGCACATACATACATCAATTTATGTGGTTGGGAGAGCTGCCCTGAAAATATTATTATTTAACCCCCCCCCCCCCTCCCCCCCCGACGAGGAATGCTGTGATTAATATGTTACTTCAATTGAAGGGTTCATCGTGAAGGGTTCATTTTGAAGAAGCATCAATTCGTGAAGCATTCACAAATCTGTGAAGCTTTTCCCATCGCTACAAATTATATAATGTTATCCCAAAACATATTAGAGATGCCACCGAGATGCAAATGTTCAAGAGTTACATAAAAATGTGGATCAAAAACTATGATGACGCGGAAATTATAAAGATTATGAAGTAATCGTAGGAACAAGAATCCCTAGTGAGGAGGACTGTGAATAAAATATTATTGTGTTTCAACATATCTGTTTTTCAGCAAATCTGTTTTTCAAAATGTTATATTATAATTAATAAAAAATAAAAAAATAATAATACTAAGAGTGA
This sequence comes from Drusus annulatus, assembly GCA_022651775.1. Lineage (NCBI taxonomy): Eukaryota > Metazoa > Arthropoda > Insecta > Trichoptera > Limnephilidae > Drusus > Drusus annulatus. The sequence continues at coordinate 468,103 of JAGWCC010000283.1, forward strand.
ATTTATATAGCGCAGTTTTGTAATAGTTCACCTCAAGTGCGCTTCACACTTAATTACCTGACTCAATATAACAACGAGAAATTAATACATAACAGATATGAATGCAAATTAAAACTATCTAAAAGCATGATCATTTTCATAAATCGAGTGAAAAAATGTGCAGATATGGGTACAACAGTGCATGTGTACATCAACAGATTGGAAAACAAACAATTTATTATAAGCTAAGGGTGTAAAAAGTCCAGATGAGAAGTATTTATAAATTTAATTAATTTTTTTAAAGCAGAAAAAGGAAAATAATATTCCCGGTGAAAAAAAGCCTGGAAAACTGTCAAAGAAATATAATGAAACAGTGAAGACATCACAATGGGCAATATGACGGCATATGCCCTGAGTGCTAGTGCTAATTCTGGGGTGTCAACTGGACGTCTGTGGACGTGGTAGGTAGAAAGGATGAACCGCCATACAAATCTGTATTGGCACACACTCCTTATTTCATTCACATTCATATGTACTCTTCTGTTATTCTGACTCTTGACATGGCTCGACTCAAGTATTTGATCCACTTGATCGTGCCACGTCTTCCTCGGGCGTCCCCGACTTTTGTCTACCATTCACTTTCGCGTCATATATTCTCCTTACACTCCTATCTTCGTTCATCTGCTTTACGTGCCCAAACCATCTAAGCGTCCCTTTCTTGATCCTATTCATTAGCTTACATCAGCTTTGCATTAATTCCGGATATCCACATTTTTAACACGATCATACATTGTTTTACCACACATATCGTCTCGAATTATTATTAATTGTTTTATTGACTCACCTTCTCTGTTGCGACTTATCCAGTTCAACATTCGTAGACTCAGAAACAATGAATTGCTGTTCCTCAATCATCAAAATACTAATTACGGGTATAATTCTCCAATGTCCAGAATGTCAAGACTTGTTAACTCAAGCCATGGTCTTGAAATTTTTGGTAGCAGTCTAAATGATTTTCGTCATGCTTTACGACTCTACCAAAACTTTGACTAGACCATGGCTTGAATGTTCTCTCTTATGTTTATTTTGCCTTATTTTTGTCATCGCTTCATTTATTTCAATTTATATGCTATTCCTTCTCTGTTAATCTTTTTTATATTTCGTGTTTTATATGTATTTTTGTAATTGGACTTTAGTCCGTTAATTTATAAATAAATAAATAAATCTCATTTCTACAGCATTCAGTCTACTTTCATCCTTCCTTTGCCCGTTCCATGCCTCACTGCTATACATCAGGGTTAGTGTAAGCCCTCCACTGTGGCCTGCTAGCTTCGCTTCTGTGGACATGTTTTTATTTGCGCCTACAGCATTCAATCCTCCATTAATGAAATGTCCTGTTTTCACCCTCTCTTTTCAATATCCTCATCCCCCTTTACATCCTTCTCGAATACACAAACTGATCCATTTGCTCCAAGCATTCATCATTCACAACTATATTGCACGCTGTTCTCGTACTCTCTCTTTCAAATACCATGACTTAGAACTTACTTACATGCATCATTAACTCATTCTGCATACATATTTCGTTCATCCTAGACACAAGAAATTGTAGATTAACAATGAATTATACTAAAAAATTGTATTTTATTTTTCAGTCAAGACTCTGAGTGCCTGAAAATAGTTCCTCGAAACATGAGCCTGACAGAGTCAGCTCCCGCCGCGCTGGTGGATAATCATGCGGTAATTACTTTTTTATTTATGATAATCAACTAGTAACCAGTGGGTTTTCCACGGGTATCTAATATGACCTCTGTAGCACAATGATCGCGGCTAGGGGCTACAAACGCGTCATCTCTCGAAAGTACGAACCTCAGAATAATTTCACTAAACAGCTATGGAGTTATTGATTAAACTTGCTCACAGAAAAACATTGGTTATTTCTTTAGAGGCTCAATAAGAAGACGTATCGCCAACTACAGAATAAGAATAGGCACGAGCGAAAACACTCTTGCTATGGCAGCACTGGACTTCTTGCAGGGCCCCGTTTAAAAACAATGGAGTCGATTCATGATAATAATAAATGGATAACTTTTATAGCGCCGTTTTTGTGGAAAAATCACCTCAAGGGCGCTGATGTCTTGAAACAATCATTTTAATTTTATTTATTTATTACTATTATGTGTTGGTATATTATCATGTTTTTTTATTTATTATCTCTGTATTTTTTATTTTTTCTATGTATTATAATATGGAACTCATGGAATTGAACCACCCTCCCTGAGATCTGGAAAAATATTTTTTTTTATAAATCTGCCAAACTAGTGAGGAAATCATACGGGCAGAATCTATCTTGGTTTCATCGAACAGCGAGCTCTGGCATCATGCATATTGCACAACTTTTCTGTACTGAAACCGAAACATCATTGTCATTATTTGCCAAGGAGCTTGAAATTTTCCATTAAAAAAATAATAACCTTGTTGACAACCGAAAATATTGTTGAATTTGATTTTACTATCTTAAGTAACCAGATCTAAAGAGCCGGCTACCTACTTCCCGACCTTCATCTTCTCCTTCACAACATTCCTAAAATGGGGGAAGCCATACTGGACTTAGACCCATGCGAGGTTTCACGTGAAATATATATTTGTGATAATGATTTATGTTCAGGTACCTGCCTACGTTTCTTAAATGTATAAAATATTGACGTGAAACTAATAACCCTAATGACTTTGTTTGCGTAGGTACCTACATCAAGAAAACAATTACCATGTAAATTTAAGAACGATTTTCTGGGACGGTTTTAGACAACCAAATTAATATTATTATTCATCTACCCTAAATAATAAGGCTTAAAAAACGCTTCAATAACAAAGAACCGTTATTTTTCAAATTAATTCACTCATAATATTTAGGTACTTGTCATGACTTGGTCATTGCGCAATGAAATTCCTGTTTTTTTTTACTAAGCAATATGCCGACCGCTGATCTAGGCATTTGATTTCGGGTTGAACATATGGACCGGCTTTTTTTATTATTTCTTCGACAGTCTGTCTGTCGAGTTCCGTTATTGTTCGTTAAGTTTAATGTAGCTTACAAAAAAAAACCATGTATGGAACATTCATAGTTAAGTTCACTGATAAAAAACGTTAAAAACTTGTTTGTATTATAATAGAGAAACTTGCCGAGTCGAATGGTAAGACGCTCGACTACGAATCCAGAGGTCGCGGGTTCAAACCCGGCGTGCCCAAATAAATTTCATTTAATTAATATGTGTCATAACACGTTTAATTAATATAAAAATAATGCATAGTATATTTGCGGCACGTTCCAGAGCGGGAGATACTCTAAATATGGCCCTGGTGAAAGACCACCATTCACAATCGAAACGTTGCTGGAAATAGTTTCAACCGTGTTTGTTGACCAGATCTGAATAGCCAGGTACTTCTCAGATCTTCCTCTTCCCCATATCCTTCCCCTCCCACTACCTTCAGCCTCACAACATACCCCAATTGAGGATGCCATAGTCTCACTGGCTCTAGACGGTTGGGAGCAGTTGGGACTCTTGTACGGTATTAAATATAAAAAATAAAATAAAAACAACTTTATTTTCTATAGATACTCTCAGTATAGCCCTGGTATGGTAGGTACATACATTCCCTTCACTGTCTCATTCCTCTCCTCACATCCTGACATATTTGTATATCTTCAACTTGTGATTTCCAGGTAAACACCAAGTACAACTGGTCCGCCTCAACGCAGGGCGTGATCCTGGGCGCCTACTTCTGGGGCTACGTGGCCACCTCCCTGTTTGGGGGGCCCATGTCCGAGCGGTGGGGCCCCCGCGTCGTGGTGGGGGTCTCCAGTGCGGTCTCCGCGGTCCTCACGCTGCTCAGCCCCCTGGCAGCCGACCTGCACCACTGGGCGCTCGTGGCCTGTCGCCTGCTCATCGGGGCCTTCGGGGTAAGTTTCACAAAATGTTCTATTAATAGCTACTCAAGATTTCAAAATATGTTCTATAAATGGCTGCCCGAGATTTCACAACCTGTTCTATGTGAGTTTTCAAAATATGTTCCATAAATTATTGCGGGGTGAGATTTCAAATCTATAAATAGCTATTTAAGATTTCACAACTTGTTCTATAAATAGCCGCTATTGTGAGATTTCAAAATATGTTCCATAAATTATTGCGGGGTGAGATTTCAAATCTATAAATAGCTACTTAAGATTTCGCAACTTGTTCTATAAATAGCCGCTGTTGTGAGTTTTCGAAATATGTTTCATAAATTATTGCGGGGTGAGATTTCAATTTTTCAATAAACAATACATAAGGTTCGTTTAGAAAAATTAAAATTTAATTTAATCCTTCATTTATTTATTTTTCAACAAAACTACCCAGCCCAGAAGAGAAATCAATTTTCGTATTTGGGTTGGAGAGCAACGCCATTACAGATTTAAAATTAAATATTAAAAATAAAATATAATTTAAGAGTAAAAAATTATCTTGGAAGTATAATTTAATGTTATAGATGACAATGGTGATATATATGATTATAAATAAGAATAAGGAAAACAATAGTAGATATAAAACTTAACTGTATAGTTATGTTGTAAATAAGTAATAAATTATGTTCTATAAATAGATACTTGAGATTTCAAATCTATAAATAGTTTCTTAAAATTTCAAAACTTGTTCTATAAAAAGCCGCTATTGTGAGATTTTAAAATATGTTCCATAAATTATTACGGGGTGAGATTTCAAATTATGTTCTATTAATAGCTGCTTGAGATTTGAAAATTTGTTCCATAAATGGCTGCTCGAGATTTCAAATAAATAAATAGCTACTTTAGATTTGAAAACATGTTCAATAAATTCAAGGTATAATCAATAAAGAGCTGCTGGGTGAGATTAAAAAATATGTTTTATAAATTCATAATAATATGTTTTCTAAATTACATCGGCGAGACTTCAAAGAATCTGATAGTTTTAATACGCTAAGTTATCTTCTGCACACGATTCGTTAGCGCCAATGTTTGTAAAAACAATACTGGTAATTATCATTCACACGTAAAAAAGTTTGAAGTTTTATTCTGATTACGCAATTTCGCGATTTACTCACCATGTCCCTTTTGACGTGTGTATCAAAACTAAACTAGTCTGATAGTATTAATATGCTAAGCCGTCTTCTGTACATAATTCGTTAGATCGCCGTGGGGGGCGCTAATGTGTGCGAAAACAATATTGGTAATTTTCGCTCATACGTAAAAAGGTTCGATTTTTTTTCGATCACGCTACTCCGCGATTTATTCACCAGGTCCCTTTTGACGTGTGTATCAAGACTAAACTAGTTCATATAATTATTCGTAGCAACACCATTATATGAGCCACGGTTTAAAAAGTTGTACATCTTTGAGGAGATTTCAATAAAAATCGTTTCAAGAATCCACTTAACAACAATAAGACTTCCGCCTATCGGGGATTTCCCTAGACCACCGGTCATTGCAACTTTACTACGTGCTCTACGTCAATAAAAAAAAGTACTCGCGTTCCAAAACTTTTTTTGCGGTAAACCTTATTTTATCACTGATTATCTTTTTAACCTACAATCATTGTTTATCGCTTACCAGTCTTGATTATTGATGTCACCTATTTGTATATATTTACAAAACCTTTTGTTTGATATTTGACTCCAACAATTATATGTACGTACATTTTGGTAATTTGGTAAATGCAACTACACGACAAACAATACTGTGTGCCAAAGGAAGAAGTAGAAAATTCAAAAATTGCACTAATTATAATAATTCCCTTTTAATGTTTTGCGATACGTACACGTATGTTGAATCATATGATTCCCTATTTCTTTGTTATAATTTAAATGTAATTATTTTGTTGTCTAACTGTTCTCTTATTTTATTTTATATTATGTTCTCCCTCTGTATGTATGAGTATATATAACCACACACTGCGTATTTTTTGTTTAGTTTAATTTTGTACCCTGATGATGCTTAAGCTGAGCGAAACCAGTCGGCCATAAAAGTTAAAATTAAATCTGTGGTCTTATACAAAGTTGTTATTTATATATAATTGAACGTAGTTATAAAGAAAGTGTCCAACCCATAATTTGCCAAAATAGAGTTTTACATGTTTTCCTATATCTGCTGAAAACATCCAGGCTCCAAATGCAATATATTTATGTTAATTATATTTTTTAATTAAAGTTTAAAAACACAATAAAATGTAGAATAACATAAGAAATATATTTTTTTCAAAAAGCTCATTGATATATTATAAAATACCTATTTATAATAATGCTCATAAAGAAAATAACACTGATATTCACTTTACAAATGTCGATTACGCATATTCATGTTTATCGTCATATTTTCAAACGCCTTTTTCTCAGTTTCATTTTCGTGGGGTTGGATGCTTTTGCATAACTACGTCCAATTTGTCATTAGCATTAATGAAATTTCCATAATTAACTTTACAAGGGTGACATAGAACATCAAAACGACATTTCGAGTCATCTCTTTTTGTCATTATTAAATTAAATACGTATGGATGTAAAAATGAATATTCTGACGCTCTCCGAGCTTCTCACGTTAACAAGTTCAAAAATACTGCTTTCATTCCTAATTATTTAGGCGCAGTTGTTGTATTTTCATGGCATGCCTTAAAACTGGTTTTACGACATTTCTCTGAAAGGTAAAATGAACTCCACCTTCTTCCCTGTGTAATTGAAGTTCATTATCATTCCAGGGCGTTTTATATCCTGCTCTGCATTGTCTGGTGGCCAATTGGGCGCCCCCAGACGAAAAGGGCAAGTTCATCGGAGCGCTGATGGGGGGGACCTTCGGCACCGTCATAACCTGGTCTCTTTGCGGGATCCTGATATCCACCATCGGCTGGCAGTGGGCTTTCTACATCCCCGGCCTCATCGTGATCGTCTGGACGTTCATGTGGTTCTTCTTGGTCTCAGATTCTCCCAAAGTCCACCCGAGGATAAGCGAACAAAGAGAAAGCCTACATATTGGACTGCATAGGAGAAACGGTCGACTTACAGAAGGTAATTACTAAATTAAAATTATTTTTACCCGGAATAAAGTGTTAACACTGTATTATTAAAAGTCGTAACGATGTTCGACAGCACGCGACAGGCTAGGTTCAGGGCCGGCTCCACGACATCTCGCGCCCTGTGCAGTACGTATCGATTGCGTCCATTTTTTTTTTTTTTAAATCCGTGTCAAAAACTTTTCTCCATACTTTTTAGATTCCCGTTGAATGCACAGTGATGTTGCCAGCGCAATAAAAAAACATAATTATCCAATAATGTGGGTATTTTAAAAATGATTTAGGGAATGTTTTCAGTAAATTTAAATAAGATCTTTATTTTCACGGCGAGAGATGGCGCCTATGTTTTTTCACAGTTTGAACGTATGGTGGATCCGGCGCTGACTAGGTTGTGGGATATCTGTGTTGAATCAACACCTTCCTATGTGAATGGCAGTAAAGATGGCCGCTGATCCTGTTTTGATATGATTTCTTATACAATTCTAAACACATAGGTAATAGATGTGTATACATTTACTTACTATATTATCCCTAATATAACTGTTATCACAACAGAGCAAATAAATATGAACCTTCAAAAAAACAATAAAAGGAAATTTGAGTCCATTTTTCAATTTTTTTTATCAATAATCTACCTTCAAACTTAAATACCAGTATTTTTTTTAAAGTTCGTTTTCATGGTTAAATTAATTCTCAAAGTTTGAATTTTTTAAACGCCGCCAAAACGGCAATATCTCAGAGGTAGGGAGCGGGGGGTGCGTGACGTCTTCCGTACCGTCGGAGGGCATTACACGGTATTTATCTTTAACATCTCAAACTGTCGTTATCCAGCTACCAGTCGCGTGTTTTGTTAGTTTGTGTTTTTTCTTCAATTCTACCGCTTTTAATTTAACAAAATCTTATAAAATGTCAGAAGATAATACGTATTACTATTGCATCGAATGGATGTATAAAAATACAAGCATTTCTGCAATGTATCATCATTCCAAGAAATGAAGTTTTACGTAAAAAATGGTGTAAAGCCATGAAGGCGGCATGACATCGTACGTGAACGGTACATTTGTTGTAGGAGTTCGTTCGACTAATCATGAAGCATTTCTATTTTATGGCGTTTTAACCAATTTTCAAGAAGCATTTATTAATTCTAAGAATAATAATATGGAAATATATGTATATATACGAGTAAATATATATACTTGTATATATTCAGAATCGGTGTTTTTCGATCTACATGCATATATTTTTTTTAAGTCATATTTTTTTCACTCAACTTTCTTATTATACCTACATTGTTTAAAAAAAATGGATTTCGAAGATGTGAACCACTTGAAATACCACAAGACTGCGCTATAGAAGCAATATTATAATTTGATAAATGTTCGTGTTGTTATATTATGGAGAGTTATTCACGGTTTTTTATGGAAAACAGAAAAGCTCTAGCGGAATAAAAACCCGAATTTGCATCCAAATATGAATGGTTGTCGAAATAAAGAAAATTACCTATGCATCTGCATACTGAAATTGAAATACGAAACAAAATGTAAATGTTTGAATACGAACAGGATATCCATGCATCTACCACTAGAGGCGCTGTCGGCGTATGGGCATTTGTATGGAAGGTTTTCGTCGAACTGACCGGCAATGGCGGCAAGACGTAGTTAGCTGCTAGCGCAGTTACAGCGGCAGACAGGCGCCGGCAATAATAAACCTACCGTGGTCGCAGAAAGCTTTTACGCGCAAGTTACTCACGGGTAGGTACTGATTACTGGAGTAACGAGAGATTAATCTACGATTCTAGAATGCCGATCTGACAAACAGCTTTTGTTAAGTACTCACCCGTACACGTGACTTTCGTATCGCTTTCTTAACACAAGTCTTGTTATATTATAATAGAGCGTTAAAACATATTGAGATACCTGAGAATTGTTGTCGTGTCGTAAGGATATCAATCACCACCTAGTGGTAGATTGTCTTCTATGCTTACCTTACGTAGTTCAAAATGAATCAACATTATTGTTTAATAAGGTTCTTAAAAAAAAGGTCTCAGTAGAAAGCGGGTAGTAGAGGCGAATAGAATTTAGGCACTACCAATGACGTTACATATGTATAGACACGTTGTAGCGCTCTCAAAGTGGCAAGCAATAATCACGCTAGTTGGTGTAATCGGTGTTTAAGCTGATTTAGTACTAAAAGGTCACGCGTCGCTTGAGGTCGTTTCAAGCAAGTATGGAGCGCGGTCCGGACTTCGGATCTGTTTCGTTCATACACATATATTCTATGAATGTCTATCTTTGTCATACATGACCGATATTTGAATGATGAATTTACTGGTAACGTGTGTGTTTTGCTTGCCACATTTTGTGTTAATATTTTAAGGCTATAACTTTTATATATATAACGTCATTGGGCAATACCCATAAAAAATACGCTCCAAAAATAAAGTCCAATCTGTTCATCGCTCCGGGAACAGATGAAAATGCAGGTGTAGCGTGAACTCCGTGATTGACGAGGATTGGCCACCCACCAGCGCTCATTCCGCCCAAAACGTTTAATTTGTCAAGAATCAACGTTAGTAGATGGGAGAAGAGGGTAAAAGTGACGGTTTTGTGTACCTTTTTCGCATCCCCCTCGAACAAAGATTGATCCTTTGAAACTCTTGGAGAAACAATGTATGGAGAGAGAGCTAATTATTTTTACCCAACCTATACAAACTTGCGATAAATCACTTTCTCCGGGTTTTACGTCGTACATCATGAGAGAGAAAGATACAAAAAAAATAACACATATTTTAAAATATTTCGTGCCTTTTTCATATTTTGTTGGTGTCGTCAACGTCCAACGCTATTGACGAAATTTTGCGTCAACAGTTTGATATCAATATATTTTGTTTGTATACCTCATTACTAGACGTCTTTGTGGATTTTCCTATCCAAAACAGCCGATACATAGCGTCTAGCGTCAGGTGAATCTACCAATGGCAAGTAATATATAGCAAGTATATAGCTGGGATAAAACAACACCCCCAACACATCGTTGGCGTTATTTCCAACAGTTGTCAATAGTTGAAAATTGCCAACGATAAGGGCGGTGGCATTGTTTAGAATTCTCGTCAACGCCCAGTACTAACTGGTACCTACCCTTTGAACTGTACAAGATATCTAAAGATGGTTTAGCCGATACTTGCTAAAGTCACGCAGCTTTTAACCTAACTTTTGTGTACAAAATCATATTTTTAGTTATCTGCTTGCCTATTCAAATTAATGTTAAGGGTTATTTTATTTATCGCAGCCAATGGTTCCGCTGAAGGATGTCCTGACGTCGATTCCTTTCTGGGCATTCATAACCCTGCATTACGGCAACCTTTGGGGGCTTTATTTCCTCCTGACCGCTGGACCCAAATTCATATCGCAAGTCCTCGGCTTCAACCTCTCCCAGGCCGGGTTCATCTCCGGAGTTCCTTACATCACCAGAATGGTGATGGGATTCATCTTCGGGGCGGTCAGTGATGTCATGAGAAAGAAAGAAATTATGTCTGTCACCGCAATGAGGAAGAGCTTCTGTCTGTTTTGTAAGTACCTGTCTGTACAATTTAAAAAAAAACTGTTTGATAACCGAAAATAATATATATTTAATAAATTAAGCAGATTAGAATGCACAATTTGTCAAAATGAAATTGTGATTCGTGCTTTCAAATTTTATTTCCTAACCTATATAATTATAAAAGAATAAAAAATACAAAAATTTTACCGACCTGTAATAAAATGTTTCCTTTAGTTAAACTGTTCATTGAAAAAATAAATAATAATTACAATCTGAGAAGAAAATTTTGAAAAAAGGTGGGCGCTATAGTTTTTGGTGTTTTTGTTCGTAACCAGGGAATATTTTTTCTTTTTTAAGTTAAAATAAATGTGGCAATTGAGAAACTCATAAATTAGAAGCTACAGTAATGATTTTGGGTGACGTATTGTCTTGATAGTTGGGATTCGGGTAATAGGAAGGTAGTTGTTTTTTTAATGGCAACACCGAGACAGTTCAAAAGTACATAGAAGCTTTAGCACGAAACATCAATTAAATTTTAATCAAGAATTCATCGACAATTTTGGTAATTTGGAATCGTTCCCGAGCCCGACTTCAGATTGCCGACAAACAAACGACAATTCACATCGACTAAATTAAGCATGTTGAGTTGACGTGAGTTGTTGTTTGTTCGTGGCGATCTGCAGTCGGGCTCGGGAACGATTTCAAATTACCGCATTGTCGATGAAATCAATATCAATATTTCGAGCTAGGGTTCCAGTTTTATATTTTTCACATTAGGCATATGTACTGGTGTTCGGAAATCAGTGGTACGAAAAGGAGTGCGTTTACATCATAATGTATTTTAACGTAATTGAATTTGTTTTTAACGTTTAGGAAGCAAGAAAAGAAATCACAAAAACTTGGAGTTTTGTTTTGGATTGCATTTTGCATCTGTATAACAGTCAAGTACCTACTGACACTTTAAATGCCTATCTATTTAAACATTGAAATTTTATTTACCCATTAGCTCACTTCATTCCTGGGCTGCTGCTGGTGCTGTTGTCTTACATCGGCTGCAACCCGCTGATCAGCGTCCTGGTGATCACAGCCTCGCTGGGCATCAACGGAGCGGCCACCGTCACCAACCTGCAAAACCACCAGGACCTGGCGCCCAACTACGCGGGCACTCTGTACGGCATCGCCAACTGTATCGGCAGCACCACGGGCTTCATCACCCCCTTGGTCACCGGATACTTCACTAAAGAAAGGGTAATTTAAATTGTATTTGTGCACTCTAGAAATCAGCACTCGAAAATATGCATTTTGGTGAGGGAAAATATGTTTATTTACCAGTAGCTAAGCTCTGAAGACATTTTTTGTTTTTTTTTTTACTGGCAATTATTTTCAGTTTAGAGTTGGATAGTTCAAATTATAAACACTACCGATAGACATAATCGAAATATTGTGATATTCGAATGATGTTTCGAATTAATTTCTCCGGCATTGACTACTTCAACGATTATTTCGCACTACACCCATATATCCATATTTAGAAATATTGCTTAAAAAACAATTCTGTGGCATTCAGGTTAAAGAGTTTATGTCACGAAATATCTGAAAATGACTTAAGCAAGCAGTTTCACTTTAAAAGGTCTAAAGAAGGTTAGGAAAAAAGATACAACTCGGTATTTATAATGTATACATTCAAAGTACGCAAAGCTTTACTTTCAGAAACAAAGGTGGTGAGAAATCGACTTTACCTCTCCTGGACAATTAGAGAATTGTGACATATCTTCATCTAAATGCCACAGAATCGTGAAAATATGTCATCAAAAAAAGGGAAGACATCTATCTTATGCTACAAAATACAAAATGAGCTAGTGAACTTTAAAAATGATACTGCAACTTGTTTATTATCTTGTATCTTGGCGATTCATTCAAAGAGTTTGAAATGATTATTGTTTGAAAAAATTTGAATCGATTAGAATTTTTAAGAATAGAAATTTTGTTCCGTTTCTTTGTGGATTAAATTTTAAATGTTATCTTATTTATATTTTGAATAGATATCTTCCATGGATTTTGATTACTCTTACAAATACTTTGTCAAATTAATAAAAAAATTCAACACATAAAATACCATAGCTGGAAAAACTTCATAAAACTGAGTTAGATTTTGTCTCAAGTGAAAAAGAATATTTCAAAACTTGTCATTTAATTTTAAAAAATTGTTTTTTTCTAGAATGGATTCGAGGAGTGGAGGATCATTTTCTTCATTGGAGCGGCAGCCTATTTCATAAGTGGAATTATATTTATTATATTTGGTACCGGAATGACACAGCATTGGAACAAAAAAGCCACAAATAGTGATAATAGTAAATCTGTCGACAATTTGGCCTTCGAAATGGAAAATAATGAAAGGAATCACAAATAATTTTATGTATGTAAATGAACAATGAATAATCAAGAAATAAAGGCTGAGAATAAATAAATTAAAAAAATAATTGTCTTTTTTTCCTTCGAAGTACAAATATGTGAAAAATAGTTATTTTTACATCTAATAGCAAAACACCCATTTATATAGCTTGCCTATATCTAAAGCTGCCGTGCGTCTTGTAATTATAAGACAGTCACAATGGGATAGTGGAATTCTCAATTTGGTTATGTTGTAAGGCTAAAAAGAATGGGGAAGGGTAGTAGATAGGGAAGTGTAATAAAGTTTAAACAGCTCTTGGTAAAAAAAAAAAATTTCGTAATAATGCGATTAACGTAAGTGATTTTTTTTAATCCAAAAAACGGACTGAAAGTGGACCATTTAGAAGGCAACTAAAGAATTCTTGTAAGATTACGACATGAAAGATTTTTGAGGTTATTGTTTGTAAAATGTAAATCAAATATTGTTTTGAACTACGAAAGATCCCAAATGAGTTCATAACTAATTGGACATTTAATTACTCTTCAGAACTACTTTAAGTTTCGAAATAGGGTAGAAGAATACTTCGAACACAATTAAAAAGTATATTTTGTTGGATGGTCAATATGGTAATGTATTGAAAAATGTTTTGCATCGGGTTCTTTTGTAAATTGACTGGTATTTTTATAGTAAGCAAATTTCCAGTAATTCATTCGTAGGTTCAAATTTCTCAAATTTCAATTAAAAATAATCTATTTCTTTTCAGCACAGATATCTACCATCTCTTAATGTCATATATTGAATAAATCATTGCTAGTGAAGAAAGATATTTGTTTTGAGACATGCACAATATTTATAACGTTCCCAACCTCAGAGCAATAATATACAACAAGGAGCGCTGCTGTAGTCCGTTTTCACGAGTTTTGCCGGACTCGGCTAGACCTGGGCGTGGCTAGGACTAGAGCTAGGGTATTTACACATCCATTCATAGCACATGTCAACACAATGTTTTTGTTTATTCGTATAACCACTTTTTTACAGTATTGTTATAAACAAAAATAGCATATAACCTAAAAAACCGTTGAGTTATGTCAAACTATGTCGCATTTCAAAACGTGTGGGCGGAGTCAAGACGCGGGACACGAATAACATTCTTACAATACTTTAAAGCGGTGTGATAATTTGAGAAATTTTGTTATCTTCTTTTAAAAAAAGTGATTTATCCCAAATTTGTAAAGGTTGTGAAAAAAGAATTAGCTCTCTCTCTATATATTGTTACTCCAAGCTCCCAACTATCTGAAAGGGATACTTTTTTGTAATATGCATTACTACTTACCTAAATAAATAATATTTGTTTTGTGTCTAACGCCTTATCGTCTAAACCCCTAGCTCTTGTAGCTGTTGCTCCCGACTATTAATTCGAAACATCATACGATCATCGGATCGGATATTCTAATTATCGAAATATTTCTGTGTTGTACATCACTAATCGGTATTAGTAATACGAATATTGCACGCGAATCATCATCACTACCCCAATGTATAGTATTTAGTCTATGGTATAAATACATATAATCTAATCATTACACTGAAATAGTGAAATGTATAAACGTCAGTTGTAAGTTATTTTCAAGTTCTGAACAAAAGAATTATGAATACAATATCATATCAGCAAAATGTCTAAAAGTATAGTAGAGTTTTATCCAGTTCGGGAGAAAAACCGATGTGGTTACTGCAAAAGACCTGATTTGAGTTGTAGTCAAGGTGAATTTCTTCTAAACATTATTTTAGCACTTCAATTTAGTCAAATTAACCTATTTGGAACACGATCTATTTCGATTCGTTTTAATTTCAGGAATGTGGGCACATCTGCTCACAGCAGTTGACTACCAAAATTTAATTGATAGAGGATGGAGACGCTCTGGGAAATATTGTTACAAACCTAAAATGGATGAAACCTGTTGTCCCATGTACACCATCAAGTAAGTTTCCTTAGGTAGATGTAATATGATACCAACGCAGAAAATTTTCCATTTAAGTAGGGCCACAAATTTCAAATTTACGTTCAATTTC
This sequence comes from Drusus annulatus, assembly GCA_022651775.1. Taxonomy (NCBI): domain Eukaryota; kingdom Metazoa; phylum Arthropoda; class Insecta; order Trichoptera; family Limnephilidae; genus Drusus; species Drusus annulatus. The sequence goes on from JAGWCC010000283.1 coordinate 483,157, forward strand.
AATTCAAACAAATAACTGATTTTTTTAAGTATCCTGCTGCGTAAGGTTTAAATAAGAGATAAAATTATAACTGCTAATACTATTTAACAATGCTGTTTCAATTCCACACCCTTTTTCCAAAAATGTTGACCTCAAGTTATTTATCACATTCTGTTACATAAGTTAGGACTAATACCGACGAGAACAGACTGCTTTTAACGTTTTGCTTCTACATTCTTAGAATGAATGACATGTCACTAAATATTTTTACCTAAAAGAGAGTAAAAGGTGAAATAAAAAATGTTATCTTCCCTTGCCGTGTGCTATACAATTTATAAATAAAGTTGTCGTAATTATTCAAGGCACATATTAGTAGTCAATTGATTTAATCAAATGTACCTATATTATTTCTGTTTAATTTTTCTTTGTATTTCAGATGCAATGCTTTAGATTTCAAATTATCTAAATCTCAGAAGAAATTGATAAAAAGAATGAATAAATTTTTGTCCAGGGATAATGATGTTGAGATTTATGAAAATGATGACAAAAGTTCAGTCAAAACTAATGAACCAAACCAAATACCTGCCCCTAGTCAAGAATGTGATGAACAGACTGTGTTGAACATACTTAGAAATAAGAAGCATATGAAAGTTGATGTGAATAATTTAGTTCCTTCCTTCCCAAGGGAAAATACCGTTAAATCAGATTCGAAAAAATAAAAAGTGGAGAAAGTTGGTAAGAAATTTATAAAAGTTTAATTTATACTGAACATGAAAAAGTGGTGAATTTGTAGGAAAAAACCTTGTTTTTATTCTTTAAAATAAAACAATTACATCGTTTTAAACCACTATTTATATATACCAATTCCGTCCACGTTCTACTATCACTCTTCATCGGGGTAGTTTAACATAGTTGGTATTATACTGCCCTGATGAAACTACGGTGATAACGAAACCCGGTTGGTTTAAAACGAAGTAATTGTTTTATTTTATATTATAATGTCACACCACAAAGTGTTTCAATAAAATAGTATATATTTGTGTACAAGGTGTCCAATGTGCGTCAATGATAAAAATATGCACAAAAGAAACACAATTTTAACAGTTAAGTCTACAAGTAAATAAACCCAATTTTAAAAGTAAGTCATTAACAATACAAAAAAAAGGTTTTAAGGTCAAACACTGCTGGGTACATGAAATACCTACTTTGCGAATACACAGCTAATGGCAAGTACGTACACAATAGATGCAAATTTATAGAAAACTGATTTGCCATGAGCGATGATTGGAAGGCGGTAAATTTGGCAACAGCACAAAATAATAATGACGGCCATACACGTCTGCATAATTAAATCCCTTTACCCGAAAAGTACCCTGAAAAGTGAAATAAAAAAATCTCTTCACTTGTACCATCATGTAGAATCACCTGAAGTTACTGCACTTAACCCCCGGACACCATTTATAAATATGTAACATTTATTCATTAGTTTAGTATAAATTAACTTTATAAAATAATGTAATATTACTATTTGAAAAAAATTTTTTTCAGAGAGTGATAAGCCGTTAATGCCAACAGAAGATATCAGTAAAATTCCGTGTAAGAAAGCTAAACAGCTGAGATTACAGCGAAGAAAGGATAAGTGCCTGCTAAAAGGAATTGATTTTGATTCAAAACCAAAACTGAATCTAAATACTGGGGACAAAACTTTAGAAGAGTTTCTGAATGATCTCCCGCAAGAGTTTCAGGAAAGGTTGCAGGTACTCATTAATTTATAAATAAACACCGCTATTCATTATTACTTTGATTTAATTTGCTTTTTCAAAATTATTATTTGTATAATTGACTCACATTCTCTGTTGCAACTCATCCAGTTCAACTTTCCTTGCCGTAGACGCAGAAACAATGAATTGCTGTTCCTCAATCATCACTCTACTAATTATTCTTTCTCTGTTGCTCTTTTTTCCCATTTCGTGTTATGTATTTTTTTGTAATTGTACAATAGTCAGTTAGTTTATAAATAAATTATTAAAATTGTGATTTTTTTGATCCTCCTGGTCAATTTTGTATCAATAGAATAAATAAATATACCATACACTCAGCAATTTGAACATAAACTAAGAGGGTTGTTACACAACCAATTTTATGGCATGGGATCAGTCTCAAAAATTGCCAAAAAAATTGATGAAATTTTCCTCAATTTCCCGACATTGAGGGCACACTATAACCTGATTTTCTGAACAGATTCACTTTCATTTAGAAAATGCATTAGCGAGATCAGAATATCGAATTTCAAACAAAAACAAAGGTGTGATAGGGATGTTTTTGTTCAGATTGGGATAATTTGATGGGTTTGCAGGTGAAATTGGTGAGGACTACCCCAGCAAGCCCCGAATGGCTGGCCTCATCAGCTGCCAGCTACCAACTGTATATTAAATACCAAGTGGCCATCCACGGCGACATTGCCTCCAGGTGTACAGAGCAGCAGTTCCGGGGATTTTTGGTTAAGAGTCCACTGCAGGTACATAATAAATATACATTAATAACTTTTCACTACGTATTACAAGTTTTAAAGTACATATTATGTTAACACAAGACCAGAGATTGAAAAATACAGCATAACCTTGCGAATAGTTTGGTGCATCTGTTCAGCATTTGATTGCTAGATTTCCAGTTTTTTTTTATTGAGAGAATCACTTCGATTGAAACTGCTTTTTACTCTTGCTAAAAATTTTTGTTCGATCCAAAGTAATTATTAATTATGATTTCTTTTTTAGGCCGATTATCCAGTCGATGGACCTTCTGTAGGGTACGGTTCATTCCATCAGCAGTATTGGCTAGACGGAGAACTAATCGCTGTCGGGGTCATAGACATCTTGCCCAAGTGTGTTTCTTCTGTTTATTTCTTCTACGACCCTAAATATTCGCATCTCTCCCTTGGGACATACGGCGCACTCACGTAAGTGAACCTATAATATTTTATTATTACAATCAGTCTGATAATTGTATATCAGTTTGAAAACCTATGGACTTTCTACTGCGTTAGTTTATACAACACAGTTACAGTCATTCTGGTGGATATAAACAAGCACTTGTTCATAATATTTAATAATGCTTGTATAGATTTTTAAACATAAGAATGAACTTTCTGATTTCATGTAAATGCCTAGTCTAGGTAAAATGTATCTAATCTCACATATTATAATTTGAAATGTTAACCTCATTACAGAGAAATTGCATTCACCAGGAAAACACAACTCAATGCTGAAAGTATCAAGAGCTACTACATGGGCTTCTACATTCATTCCTGTCCCAAAATGCGATACAAAGGGAATTACAATCCATCGTTTCTTCTCTGTCCGGAAACATACGACTGGTTCCCACTGGAAGAATGTTGCGGGAAGCTAGATCAGCATCCATACTGCAGATTGAACCCTGACATTGATGTAACAGATACAGATGCATGTGGACAAAGAGATTTAGAGGATATTCTCGTACTGGCGGGTAGTACGTTCATGACGTATGGTCTGTACAGAAAGCATAAAACACGCTCGCGGGTGAGAAAAAGTAGTTCGCAAGAATCTGATGAGGAAAGTATTCTTCATTATGGAGAGCTAGTCGGAAAAGTTACTTCCCAGAGTATGCTTTTAGTGAAGGAATGAAAATAAAACGTCGACTTCACTATCCAAATTTTATTGATAAAAAGAAGTGTTAGAGTATTCAACAGTTTTACAAACTTATCTGTCAGCTTGTCTATGTATCATCAAGTGTTTTACTTGTATTGTTATTGCTTTAATAAAATGTGTTTATCACAATAAATTGGTCTAACCAAAGTTGTCTGTAATTTCACTCGTAAATAATGTACAGAATTAAAAAATGTATGATTGTGGTAGATTAAAATGCATAATGGCTTGAGGCAGTGACTGACATTTTTTTGTGATTTGTCTAGGTTGCTTCTATTAAATATCAATTGACCTTACATAATATATTTACTTTATAGTATGTAACTGAAAAACCAAGTTTTATTTACCAAGTAGGTGTGTATTTACGACTCCCAGCAATTGCTCAAGCTACCAGTGTAGATTCCCTATAAAAGCTCATTATTTATTATGAAGATTATTCTTCAAAGTCGAGTATATATTTTTTGCCTGCAAATCCTTGAATTGACAGTGTGTTCAATAAAGCTTCTTTATAATTGGCAAACTTAATAAACTGATGGGCGGGAGCGCGCAACTTTCGAGTTAATATCATCTCAATAAGTTCGTCGAACATCTGCTTCCTCAATGGACTAGATGCATTATCCTTACTCCATTGCGTCATCCAAAAGCCATAAGCTTTGGTATTCTTAAAGATAAGTGCGGAAGTAGGAATTGTGACAGGGTCACTTGACATTCCCCCATACGTGACGATGGCTCCGCTGTGACCTAACTGCCGCATTATTTCCAAGGCGCTCTTTCCGCCAACGCAATTCAAAGCCAGCATCGGTTTCTTAGCTTTTCCACTTCTGAATATATCCGTGGTACGTATTTCTTCTTCTGTGAGGACGAAATCGGCACCTAAGTCTGATAAATGTTTTTTCAGATCGTTGATCTCTGGACGATTTCTTACAACATTAACGGTTTTGAAGCCCAGTGCTTTGCATATTTGTATGACATTTTGACCGCATGCGCTGTTTGCACCGTTTTGAATGACGGTATCATCGACTTTTAAATCTGCAAAATCTTTGATCATTCTATAAGCAGTGCACGGGTTAACCGTCAGGGTGGCTGCTTCAGCCTTACCCACATCTTTAGGTACTTTAATCAAATCATCTTTGGAAAATACACCGATGGTTCGCCAAATTCCCAGCCCTGACTTTACAGGCAGCACTCGGTCTCCCGGACTCAGACCTTTCACGGAATCTCCAACCTCAACTACTTCCCCCACTCCTTCGTTTCCAGCCACCGCGGGAAGTGTCGGTTTTACGGGATATTTTCCTACAATCATAAAAAAAAAAACATTAGAAAGAATTAACTATTTACTTATTTTAAATAATTACATAAATTTGAAGTCGGTTTTTTATTCATTGTGTGCACAAGGAATACCTTGTATCGTATTGATATCTGCCGGGTTAACAGGAGACGCTATCATTTTAACTACAACATCATTTTTCGTAGGAGTTTTGATAACCTCTTCAACTTGTGAAATAACTTTAATAGGCTCTCCGTAATCACTGTACGTTAAAACTATGGCTTTTGTACTATATAGCTTCTTGTTAATTAAGCTCAAACTTCCAAGAATTTTATTCAACTTTAACGCCATGTTTAAAGATTTATGTGAATTTACTGTAGAGGTTATAAAACAATCGGGTAATTGATCTACTACTGCGCAACTGATTGATGCGTAATATCTTGTTGAAGTGAATTATGGATGTACTTTAACTATCCACTTCCAATAAGATAAGGTCTTAATTTGTTTGTACAATCTTTTTTTTTCAATTACAATATTACTATCGACTTTGACAAATATTATGACATTTATCAGTATCATAGACAAAATATTTCATATTCTTATTTAAATAAGAACATGAATGAAATCAATTAACCAATGAACAAACTTCGTTGAGTAATCAAATACGAGATAAACCTTATTCTAATAAACATATCCGGATAAACAGATATTTCAATCCGAACACAAATAATTATAATTCAGCCTTGTAAAATTTAAGGAACCTTTTAATCTATCAAAATGTTATTTCAAAAACTTTTTTTTGTTTTTGATCAACTAATTGTTACCCGTGAAAAATTGTAACGGGATATAACTTAACTCACCAAAAATTAATATTAGTTGCTTTAATCCACCCATTCCAAATATAGAACACAATTACAGACAGACGTTTTATCGCTTATCTACATTTGAAAAAAATATTGTTTAATTTGATAAAATTAAACAGTTTCAATTTTGAAAATTTTACACTCGTACGTATGTACTTACGTACTTATATAAGTAATTGTGAATGGTTAATTAAAATAATTACAGAATATAATAAATTTTAATGGCAACCATTAATAATAATATAATAATAACAGTGAACTTATATAGCGCAGTTTTGTGATATTTCACCTCAAGTGCGCTAAATGTGCTATAAATTAATAAATAAGTATAAAGGTCAATATTATTAAATATACAGATAAAGCATTAACGTATTACATGGCTTGCACATATAATAAAAATGTTAAATATCTAAAAAAAAATAAGATTACAGTGGGTAACCATTTCTTAAAATTATTCTCTAAGTGCATGTGCCATTTAAAAATATATTTGCTACTGAAAGTTTATAAGTTCATTAGGTACTGATTTTTTTCTAGTTTATGTATTTAATCAAATAAATTGCGAATGATTTGAAATATTTTTAATAAATTTTAACCGATTTGGTATTTTAAAATTAAAATGTTTTTATAGGCATGCCCATCACTACGTCGAATATATTTTTACAATACTTTTTAGTATTGTCTTTGGGCCAGCGGTAAATACGATTTTGTAAATATATAAACTTGTACGACAATAATAATTGCTTCGTACTTTTGAATTGCAGTGAAATCAGCCAAGAACAGTAATAATAATTGAATATAATTAATAAAAAAGGCTATTTTAACATTTTCAGGGAAAAGAAACAAAAAAAAATCCGACTTTCGATACAATTCCTAATAAACTATTTATTATTTTCGTCATAATTATTGCTAACAGATATTTATACTTGAAGGAAAACAAATGATATTTTACTTCAAAAAACTACATTATGGCGCTGCATATCCCAAATATATTAATTTGTTATTAAGATTTTATATGTTTTAAAGAAAATAAAAAGTAGATATACCTACCAAATTGAATTTCAAGAGAGTTTTGTTGAAAAGTGTTCAGTTATATTAGGTAATAATAAATTATGAGATTTACCTATAATAATAGTCCTTCATCAAGCATTGATAACAGGTCTTCGTGGATGGATGATGCTGCATCGGGGCACTTTCCAATATTAGTTGTAGTGTTTTCACTTATTGCAATATTATGTTCATTTTTTACTGATTGACTCGGCTGAGATTGTATATAACTTATCTGATCAACTGCCAATTCGTTTTCCATTTTATAGGCATCGTCGTTTACCTTTCTCTCGATGGAAATAAGTTTTAGATTGAACTTAATTTTTTTGGTTTCGCCGCCAGAATTTTCTATCAAATTGCGAACAAACGACAATTCCGATATATCAGAATCCGTATTAGTTACCGAATCTATTTTTTGCGGCTCAACTGCTCCGTCAATATTTTTACATTCACATTCACACAGAGCGTTGCTGTTCAGGAAGTAGATATTCTTGCCAAGATTATGAACGTACTTTGATGTAACGTTTTCGGAGAGGACGAAAGAACCATCGTTTCTTTGGAGACCTAACTTTAACAAAATCGAAACTTTAATTCGGAAATCCCCCAGCCAAAATAGTAGAGCGTTTCTTGTATACGATAGGTCTTGCGCTGTCATCTGCTCGAATATTGCGTCTAACCTTTGCAGCGCCCGATCCATTCTGGTAATAGCCGAAGCCTGTAGCGGCGGAAGGTTTCGCACCCCCCGCAAGTGTCGCCTCGTGAGCTCCGCAAGTTCATGAGGACGGATCAGGGAAATTTGCCATTTGAACATCATAGTCATCAGTTCCCACAGTTTATTCATGGAAACCGGATCCAATCGCATGATTGACACTGAAGCGATATCTTCCAGGAGTGTTCTGACGTTGTTGTGACTCTCTAAACTCTGGACTGCGGACAATTCATCTAAAAGCTCGTCGTTGAAGAGGACCTCCGTTATATCCGTAAGTACTGAATGAAAAGTTATTTGGATTATAACGTAAATATATTTTAATTATGTCAGTGTGCATAACATCAACATGATCGTATTTCGTTACCAAATAGTGCGGGAAACGAAGAAACTATTAAAACCTACCTTGCATTCCTCTGTGAGACGGAATTTTTTGTGCATTGAGTCTTTGATCGACTACATACAACAATTCGCAACCCAAATTGATGACCAAAAGAAGATTCGCGTGCTTTGACATGACCTTTCTTGTTATACTGTTTCAGGTTCATGTAAATAATCAATATTAGCGAACATAACCTAAAATGGGGCAAATGCACATTGAGCAGTTGTATCAACACATCATCAGTATTATGGTAAAAGATGGAAATGTTCAAGATTTTTCCTTTGGGCTCGCAAAATTACAAACTAATTCTGAAAGAATTGAACTGGTATATAAATTGTTATGCGATTATAAAATATTTCCAAATATTATAGTCGTTGAAAAAGAAAGCATTATCTCCGACAAATATAGAAACATAGGCAATGAATTCTTTCGAAGGAAGATATATGAAAGAGCCCAAGATAATTATAATAATGCAATATTATATGCACCCAATAATTCCAGAGAATTAGCCTTGGGGTTTGCTAACAGATCAGCCGTTCAGTTCTCTTATAAACTCTACAGGGACTGCATAGATGATATAGATAGAGCACTAGCGACGGGCTATGATGAAAACTTAAAACCCAAGATATTGAAGCGCAAGTCAATGTGTGAGGAAGCTATTTCCGAGCAAGACATGGAGGACATAGACCTATTGGAATCTCAGTGCCGCCAACAATTCAAACTTTCCAAGGATCCACACCCACTCATTCCCTGTGCCAGCAAGAGTATAGAAATATCATACTCTAGAGAAATGGGACGCAGTGTGGTTGCCGCTGATGATATTGCACCAGGCGAGGTCCTGGCTGTGGAACAACCATATTGCTGTATTTTACTGGAGGCGTATTACTTGAAGTATTGTTACGGATGTTTAAAACAATGTTTTTCAATGATACCTTGTCAGCATTGCTGCTATGTTATGTTTTGCTGCAGTGAATGCCGGGACCAGGCTTGGCAAAGTTATCACCGAATGGAATGTAAACTGATGCCACTATTGTCAGTGATGAAGTTCACTAAACTAGAGCTCCTCGCCTTGAGGACAGTCATACAGACTAAATGTAATCTATCTGATTGGAAACTAATATACAGCACTATACAAGAGGCGGATTCTGAAAGCGATCCTCAAATGAAAGGGTTTACCAAGGTAAACTCCAATACCAATTCATCAGCAAAGGAATGCATGATTTTTGACTCTCAGAGCTATGTTCCCATACACACCCTCGTAACAAATGTGGAGAAAAGATCGATTTCAGACATTTTCCAGAAGTCTGTGACGGCAGCTGTCTGCTTAAATTTCCTGATGGAATATACAGACTTTTTCTCTGAATGCACGGAAGACACCAATGGAAATGACGATATTTTGAGTAAGAAGAGTTGTGTTCGTGTGACAGGGGGCCTGCTCCTGCACCACAACATGACGGGTCCCTCCAACATGCACACCATCAGCAGCTTGAGTGGTACAAAGCAAGGAGGCTTTGTGGACAGTGTCAACTTTGGTGGTGGAGCTTTCGCCTTCCTAAGCCTGTTGAATCACTCTTGCGCCCAGAATGTGGTCAGATACTGTAGTAGGTCAAGCATTGCGCTCGTTGCCTTGAGACCAATTAAAAAAGGTCAGCAACTGTTTGATAACTATGGGTAAGTTCTATCAAAAATGTTGGTAGTTTTCAATAACTAACAAAAATACTAACTGACTTGGTTATTAAGAATTTAATGTTGCAGAAAATGAATAACTTTTTGTAAACCATTTGGTCAATCCTTTTTTGTGTATTTGTGTCTGTAATTTAATTTGTTCCTCCTAGAAACTAATACTTCACCTCCTCCATACTAATTAAAATATGGAATGGTCCATATGCCATTGAATTGTCCAAAACCCTTGTAAAAAAAATGCTTTACCTATTTTGATTGTTGTCTAAATTTTAACATTTTGAATCTAACCACTTACCTTAATCAGTAGATTTTCATCCCCCAGATTAGTTTAGATCATAGGTTCTCAACCTTGTTTTGCCCACCGCCCACTTTGAGAATATTTTTTTTCTAGAACCCTCCCCCCAATTTTTTTTATATACCATCTGTCGCGAATCTCAAACAGCTATTGCCACGATTATATTTAAATGTGTAATTACGCTGTAATCTTATGTAGTCATAAGATAGGATGACTCCTATCCTATTTCTGAGTTTAAAGAAGAATGTTTCAATCCTGCCAATTACTGCCCCCTTGAAAGTCTCAAGTGCCCACAAGGGGGCGTTATCGCCCACGTTGAGAACCTATTATTTAGAAAGTATGTAGAGTTTTCTAATATTTGAATCAATATTGCAGGTTCCATCATGCTACAGCCGAGGTTAGCGAGCGCCAGAAGTCGCTCCAATTCCAGTACAAATTCAAGTGTGCCTGTGAGGCATGCTCCAACAACTGGCCCCTCTATTTGCACTTGACCCGTGCTCGTCTAGTGGACAAGAAGAAAGGGGAATTGCGTTCTCATAAAATCCTCACCGAGGAGCTGATTGACAACCTTAAAAATGGAGATAGGAAAGTTGCTTTAAACATAGTCAGTCAGCTCTACCCGTATGTATCTATCCTCGAGGATAGCGCACCCAGTCGAGACTTGGCCGACTACCAGGAAACCATCAAGCAGTGTTGGTCGCTCTTCGGCAATGTTGAACAGTTGAAGTAGTGAGTGTATGTTGGCTATATTTTCTTTTTGATATAAGTGTTTATTGTTTACTCCTGATAATCATACATATTAATGTAATGTGTATCCAAATATTTTTTAAATATAATAAAATTATTGAATGTTTTAATAATTGTACTTTTCCTTTACCTATTCAATTTAAAATCTGTCTCTCAATTTTAATAATTAATTATGATGACTGTTCAAGGTACATAATTAATTAAAAACTCTTTTCTTTGACCGTAATTCTTTTGCTATTTTAACTTTTAGTATTACTAGATTTGTTTTGAATTTAGACACTAATTACTGGCTCTTAGTGCCAGCATGGTACCTCCATATTTTCAGATAATTTGTTTTGATAAATCTGGTTCTAAGGTCTACTTGCATAATATTTAAAAAAAAATTCATTCAGCACGGATACGAGCTAATAGAAAGTAAAAATGTATTTTAATCCTAATCCTTGAAATATATAGAAGATATTCATTACCCGCAGATGGAATAGAAAATAATATACGTATCTATTTTTTTGTAATCTTATGAATTATCACCCAGTCTAGTATCTAAAGGGAAAAGGGATCAGAGAGATTTATATTTGATTGTTCCTATAATTGAATGATCAATGACTGCAAATTCAGAATACATACTAACAGAGGGTTACGAAATAAATACAAACAGTTTATATTATTATACTTTGTGTAATTAGGACTAAAAATTAAAATGATGCTAATCTAAGACATAAAGCTGCCATAAGAAGTAAACCTGCATTGGTTATCAGTTGAGCCCCACTGTTCTTGAAATGCAACGCCACCCGACCCTGTACCTCGGGGCTCACAGGGCTCTGGTGAGTAATATAGTCACTCAGAGCATCCACGCCATTCAGCGATAGGACCTCCTTCCCCAAAATGTCAGTCTGTAGCATTGTGTAGTTGTCACCTCCCTCATACAAAAATTGAGGTATTAAGACCTTGTAAAATGCGTTTTCTAATACCTCCGAATATGTCGGCACAACGCATTCTCCGCACAGAGCCTGCGCCGACACCAGCCTACTACCGGATGGGTGTGTAATATTATATTCTACCCTTAAGCCTGAAAACTGTAGAAAAGCTCCCGGCAGCTCGATTGGATTGTAATTATATACAGACCATTCCAGCACTTTAGTCAATACTTTGCCTGTCATATTGACGGCTACGATGACATTGTTAAATGGTAGGACATTAAGAATGTCAGCTCGAGTGATGTTTCCTTCACTGGTTACCGCATTGATCGATGTTCTGATGCCTCCGCCGTGCATGAGAGCGATGGGGGCGTCTGTCCAGCCAGATCCTGTCTTGTGGTCCACTGCATAACCATAAACCATGGAGTCTGCAATCAGGTTTCCCAAGTTACATTCCTTCTGTCTGCATGCACTACCATCGAGCAAAATATCCGCCTTCCCTACAACATTTGTAGTGAAGTTTATAATGCCCGGCCTGAAAGTTTCCAGCAAGTCTAGTACATCTTGTTCTTGCGCTACAGAGTGGTCTAGTAATATGGGTTGGCCATCGTAGCTTATAAGTTCCCCTTTGCCATCAAATTTGAGGTGAAGTTTGCCCAAGTACTTGGTGTACGCGTATGCCTGTACCACGGGGACCTTCTTACCAGTTGACTGTTGTACCGTCGTTGGGTACGCTCCCACGACTTGTTCAATATCTGGTGTCTTTCCATTCCACAGGAAAGTGTTTGTGTGTCCGCCGATGACTAAATCGACTCCCTCAACATTTTTTGCTATCCTTTTATCTGTTTCATATCCCGAATGTCCCAATGCAATAATAATATTAACCCCCTCACTCTTTAACTTATTCGCTTCTTCTTGGACAGAAATTACTTCATCGATATATTCTATATTATTTGGCGAAACTAAAAACTTTGTGTCTGGAGTCAGGTAACCTATGATACCAATTTTGGTATTTTGTACTTCTAGGACGATGGATTTTTTCAAATTTGTCACATTGTCGAATTCTGGTTCCCCTTTAAGCATTAAGTTGGCGGCTACAACTGGACAGGACAGATTCTTGATGAAAGGCGTGAGGCCGCTCACTCCGTTGTCTAATTCGTGGTTACCGAGGGACTGGAATAAAAAATGACATTTATTATATCACATAATATAAAATAAATTTATTTAAGGCCATTTTTGGTCATGTATACCGTAGAAAGGATAATATCTTGTGCCTGGTGGGAGCCTCGATTCTTACTTTGATAGGTACATCATTTTAAATTTGTTTCTATTTTTATAAAATGTTTAAATTAAAATATTTATGCAAGTTTAAAAAAAATATATATTTATTCTGATTGATCATCATTACAGCGCAATTTGAAAGGGAAATATTGTAATTTTGTATGATTTGATAGATAAAATTGTTTTGCAACTGGGATGTTTTAAAATGGTTTCCATTTCTCATAATTTTGTAGTATTCTTGATTTTATTTAAGATTTTTCTCTTTAAACAATTTAAAAATAGATATTTGCATAAATAAATCTTCGACCCTTGGTACTGGAAACAGTTTGAGAAGTGATTTTATTCAGAAGGTAGATTTTTTTTGTATCACTTTTATGATGATTCTTTGTGAAACTTTTACTGAAATGCCTGAAACATTTCTGTCAGGTTTACAGAAAGAAATAAATATATAACGTGGTGATATGCATAATCGAGACATCAGATTCTAATATGTTTTTCAAACTAATCCCCGGACACAGACCACAATGTCAGTTTTTATTTTGCAGAAAATACAACCAAAATGGACGTTTTTTTATTATAATTAAAATGATGGTTAGGTATCAATAAAAATTGTAACGCGATAAGGCGCGTGGCTCCGAACACTTTCTCGCTCCCGTCTAAAGCACTGTCCCTCTCTAGCAATGTCGAGCTGGGTAGATCAAGGGCCGGACTCCAATTGGGCAATCGCCGACGCAATTCTAGGAATTTCATCTACTACTCCTACTACGTGCTAAAGGCCGCTGCCCGCCGGCCTATAAAAGGCGCTGCTCGTCCTTGAAACAGCAGAGAGCCAGAACAAGTCTCAAGGCCTGATTACTGATTGCGCGTTGTTCCCTTTCAGTGAGGTCTTTGAGTTCTATGTACGAAATATCTGTAAGCGTTCAATTGAATTGTGCGCCGTCGGCCTTTCAGTTTATTTTGTTTGTAAAATATTGTTTGAAGTTTTAATGTTATAAGGGAGAACCCTTTCAAGTCTCTTTTAATTTATTCTTGTTTAAATATAAAATAAATACTACGTCTCTGTACCGAACTCCACTCACTATTTTAATACAACAAATTAGTTCCATTATAAATTGTCGCCAAACGTGTGGCAACGAACGGAAAAAAACTATTATAAAATCGAATTTTGAAATAATCAATCACCTTGGAAGTGAATATTATCTTGTTCATCAGTCCTAACTAGTTCAAGTTAATATGTAAAGTGGTTTAAGTCAGAATTAATTAAAAAAATATACAGTCAAGTTAATTTCCAACGATATTGACAGTGTCTATAAATTAACTCATTATAAGCTACTGTAATAAGCGGAATAAAATTTGCAAAAAAACTGTTTTAACACAAAAACTAATCTAACGAGAAACGTAAGCGGAGTGATTATAAATTAACTTTTCTGAATTTGAATCAAGTTTAATGTACATGGCCTGTTCAAAACGAAAGGTGAATTTTGAATTTTCGCGGGCTGAGTACATTCGATTATCGTTTTTTTTTTTTTGTTATGTTGGTACACTTATGTTTATCATATGTTAGCATTATCAGCCATTTTGGATTAGTTGTTTGTTTTTGACAACTGGAAAGGTTAGTCACGTTTTTGTGTGTTCTTCGATTTTTTACTTCAATAAAATCCATGATTTGTTTTTCCACAACTCCAGGACGCTCACCGTCATTAACATCTTCTCGGCCTTCTGTAAAGCGCTTGTACCACTTATAAACATTTTTTGAGACAAAGTAGACTCGCCGAATGCCACAGTCAACATTTTAAGTGCGTTGGAGCACTTTATTCCATTTTTAACGCAAAATTTAATACATATTATTTGATCCATTTTTTTCAAAAGTAAAAAATCGAAGAACACACAAAAACGTGACTAACCTTTCCAGTTGTCATAAACAAACCACCAATCCAAAATGGCTGATAATGCTAACATATGATAAACATATGTGTACCAACATAACAACAAAAAAAATCGATAATCGAATGTACACAGCCCGCGAAAATTCAAAATTCACCTTTTCTTTTGAACAGGCCTCGTATATAATTTTTGTTATTGACGTAATATATAATATGTGAGTTTTAATTACCACAGCATCAGGTTTAATGATGTTGATGAAGTCTGCGGCAATCTTCCACTTGTAGACCGCAAACCATATGGTCCCCGTGTAGGTGTCTCCGGCGTTGAGGTACAAGACCGGGGGGGCCTCCCTAGTTGCAGCCTTTTTCCGGGCTTCTCGTACTCTGGAAATAGGGGAAAAGCAAAACTAGAAAAAGGATATTTGAATGCCATACTTTCCAACCTTCCCTTCTTCGTCTCCTTCCCTTCCCCGCTACCTTCAGCCTTACAACATACCCCTATCGGGGAAGCCACAGTCTCACTGGCTCTAGACGGTTGGGAGCAGTTGAGACTCTTGTGCAGTATTCACGTAAAAAAAAATCCTTCCTTCAATAATCTATCTTCTAGAAATTTCATATAAAACATTTTGGTGATTTTTTTTACAAATTGACGTAATATTGTCGCTGGAAAGACAAAAGGGCTTATGCGAAAATTTGGGTCAAAATGAGTTAAATATGCAGTTTTGATCAGTTCTTTTTTCTGCATCGAATGCGCTGACTCCCGTTTGATTCAGCCATCTAAAATATATTTACCATTCGGGAGATGGCTGCAGGGCCACAAAAATCTTCAGAATCAAACGAGAGTCAGAACATTCGATGCAGAAAAAAGAACAGATTCAAACTGCATATTTAACTCATTTTTGACCAAATTGTCGCTCAAGCCCTTTTGCCTTTCCATCGACGATATTGTGATTCAACTTTTTTTTTTAAAGACAAACATTCTCGGGTTACGAATAACCTGAAAATATTAGAAAAACTCCTCATCATAATAAGCGAAAAAAATTGCTTGTGCAAAGATGGAGTACTTAGCTAGCAGGGGAATCGTACCCACGACGCCCGGGTGGGAAACCGACGCGTCTGTTCACTCCGCCACTAACCGGTCAGTATAATGTTGCAGAATCGATTCTTCAACGGTACCTACGGAAATAGTTTGTTGCGAGTGGCCAAGTCAAGCTCATTTGAATAGGCGAAAGCGGCAACGCGAGAGTTAATTAAGTGCGCTCATAAATTATCCCCATTCTACGCAACCCAGAGGAGATTTCGTAAGTTGCATGTTACCGATTTGTGCAATAAGACATTCTATCTTGTTAGCGGCTCGCTAACAATATTCCGTTGGACTCTTAGAGTATATAGAGTGGTATCTATCCAAGGCAGTGTCGACAGTTTTTGATGATTGATGATCGATGCAGAAAACAAAAGCGATCAAATCTGCATATTTAACCCATTTTTCACCAATGTGTCACTTAAGCTCTTTTGCCTTTCCAGCGAAGATATTTTCACGTTGTTCCACGTTTTTTGTTTTTTGAACAACATGAAATGACAACAAGAATGACGCGCAGATTCTGTTGAAAAGTGATCAGGCATTTACTAGTTCAAACTTAGAGTACATAGAGTGGTACCATATCCAAGGCAGTGTAGTCAGTTTTTGATGATTTTTACCTGACTCGGCGGACCTAGGCGTGGCTAAGACTAAGACTAGAGTATTTATACATCCATTCATATCACATATCGACATAATGTTTTTGTTAATTCGTACAACCACTTTTTCACAGTATTGTTATCAAGAAAAATATAGCATATAACCTAGCGATGGGAAAAGCTTCACAGATTTGTGAATGCTACACGAATTGATGCTTCTTCAAAATGAACCCTTCACGATGAACCCTTCAATTGAAGTAACATATTAATCACAGCATTCCTCGTCGAGGGAGGGGGGTTAAATAATAATATTTTCGGGGCAGCTCTCCCAACCACATGATGTATGTGCATTATTCTATGGCAAAAATTATAGCTTGTAGAAAAACAATGATGAATTGTCTATTATTGGTTTCTCTTCTATGGTTTACGGATGCAGCTGTCAAAATCGTTTGAATCTTAAAAGTATTCAAGGTTTGAATTGTTAAGTGTAGCATGACTTAAAAGGGATGATTTACAATGAGTATGCACAAGGAACTTGCAAAAGCAAATGAAGTACTAGCAAAATTTCCAGTTTCTGTAAGAGCGATATAAACTTCTTTCAGGGCTTGAGATACGATTTGAATATTCTTACTGTACAGTACTCAGTTTGACAGTTTGGTTAGCAATAGGCTGAATATTGCGCAAATGACGATTCATATTAAAGGCATTTCCCCCTTTTATGGATATAACTTCAGAACAAAAGTTGCATTTGGCCTGGTAAACCTCAACTTTTTTAAAATAAACCCATATTTCACTTTTTCTTTCTCGTTGAACGGCCAGTCATAATTTTAGGTAGAGATTGAAAGGTATGTTTGTAAGCTGAGATATTATAAAAGTTCAACAAAATAATTCGTTCACAATTCAAAATCACCAAAAAACACTCGGAAAACTAGTGTCGTATAGACAAAACAAAGCAAAGAAATCATAAGCAAATGTCACGAGTACGTGCGAGGGAACGGATAACTAAAGATACTTCATTGCTTCATTCATTCTTCGAACTAAAATCGAAGGAAGAAGGGAATGAACAATTGAACTGTGGATGATGCAATATTTCAGTCTTTCGAACGAATGAAAATTGAAGTTCGAAGTAGATGCCATAGATTGTTCAATCGGAAGTACCAACTTAACCAACTTCAATTGAAGTATTTGTTCAATGAAAATGAATACCCAGGAGCCCAAGATCATCGTGACAGTACATAGAAGCGGTGTATTATATTTGCTGTCTCTTTCTCTCTCAAAGTGATTTATCGCAAGTTTGTATAGGTTGGGTAAAAACAATTAGCTCTCTCTCCATACATTGTTACTCCAAGGTTGGACTGGTGCGAAATATTTAAGGACACACCTAATGGAGGAGATATTATATTCAAGCATCTTTTTTTGTTCAGTTGCGGATGTGGTAAAAGGAAAAAATAAAAAAAAATCGGCTAGAAAACGGAATGATCCATACGTATCGCTGCAGAAGAGCGATGTCAGGGGCGGAGTCTTTATTGGATACTAGTTGCCCGAGCCAGTTGTGAGTGTCTTTCTTATTGAATAGGAATTCTAATAATACTGTTCTATTGAATTGACTGGTACTATGCTTATTATTACTTTTGAATGTTACCTTTATAACGTCGTTCAATATTTTGCATCCAGAGTGGTAGATACTAAAGGTATCGTCCTGGTGAAAGACGACCATTCAGAATCAAAAAAATTGCTTGAAATAGCTTTAGCCTTGTTTAGTGACCAGATCTGAAGAGCCTACTTACTAAGGTACTTCCCAACCTCCCTCTTCCCCATCTCCCTCCCTTCCTCCTCACAACACATAGCAAATATGGGGTTGCCGTAGTCCCACCGGTTCTGGGCAGTTGGAATTTTAGTGCGATAATCACACTTTGTATAGCTACAATATTCACCGATTAACTTAAATATTCGTATTTTTTTAAGCATACTTTCAGAGTTAGTCATATTTTGAAGTTTAGTGTTCAGTGGCGCCAAAAGATTTTACAAAAGGTGACGTCACACATTTGTCGTTCGCATCTGAGCCGAGCCGGGGCGTTGTTTTTTTCCTTCTATTTATTAATTTTGCATTAATACCGTATAAAATAAAACATATATTCCGAATCGACGTCTGTCATTCTCACTGAAAAATAATTCATTCTTCTATGGTTGTTCAGGTTGTTCTATACGAATATATTTTAGTTAAATGTCATAATATTTTTCATTGGAACTTATCATTGAAAAAAATGAAGTTTATAGGTAGATACTCACAGGTGTGCAACTCTTGCGAAGCCCCCGTAACAGTTGTTAGCTCTCTTCTCCTTCTCGCTGCAAATTGACGACAGCTGCGAAGTCTGCTCGAAGCGGGCGTGCATGTCATTGTTGTGCAGGATCACGAGCTCGAACTCCGAGTCCTTGGGGGTCCATACCACGGCGCCATTGGTCTGCGTAAACAGCAGCAGTGACAGCCAGGCGAGGAACATCCTCGATGACTTCAATCTGTGTAAAGACGTCATAATGGAGGGAGACTGCCTGTAACACGAAGAAACGTATTTTTATCATCTGATGTACTTTCGTAGTTGAAATTAAACATGTTTTAATGTTCATACCAATTTAACCATGTTGATTATAGCAGGGCCGGACCTGTGCAGGCGCAATTGGGCCAGTATGCTCCAGGCGGCGAATTGCCAAGGCGCGGATAATATAGGTCTCACTACGAGAGTTGGTGCCGGCCAATACTCGCACAGATGCATAGCTTACGTACAGCGTGTCCAACTGAATGAATAGGACACGCTTAAAGTGCATTTACAATATCAACATAAACACTCGCTGTCTCTTTTCCACGAGTGACAATAAGTAGGCGTAAACGAGACAAAGGGCTCTTTCTTTATGACACATCGCCACTGGAGCGTTTACCGATACACAATAAACCCAACGCTATGTATGTATTGTTTGTTTCAACTCTCGTTGCGTCAGCTATACCTAATTACAGTGTTTATTACGCACCCAGTGTCCATTTATAATATAAAAAAATAAAATACTATTCATGAACGGCAATCAAACCCGTGAATTTCCGGTCCAACGGCGCGGAATAAAAACCCGCAGCTCTCGTCTTATACTTGAT
Organism: Drusus annulatus; assembly: GCA_022651775.1. Taxonomy (NCBI): domain Eukaryota; kingdom Metazoa; phylum Arthropoda; class Insecta; order Trichoptera; family Limnephilidae; genus Drusus; species Drusus annulatus. The sequence continues at coordinate 502,700 of JAGWCC010000283.1, forward strand.
ACGAGTTGGTACCAATCTTCTGTTCGAACGAAATATACACACTGGGTGTTAAAAGGAGAAAAACATATGAAGAAACAAGCAGTACCAATGAGAGAGAAATTGGCGCAAATTTATTTCAATGAAAAATGAGACAGCGCTATATGAATTATAGTATTTATAGTGTTGTCGTATTCTTTCTGCAATACCACCCGTTAGACGTTTTTTTTTCACAATGTGAATGCACATAAAACGTATTTGAAGCAGCGTAAAAAATATCTTTGCATACCGATATAAAAGTAAATTTAGGATATAAAAAAATAAACAATACACTAGAAACATCTAGCTATTATTTGTGACTAGGGATTATTGATATCTGAAATTGGTGTCGCTGCGGTTCCAGTTACCGGAGACCGGCGAAGGACCAGTTATTTATCCAGTTACTTTTGGAACCGATTTCCGGTGAAAATATAGGTTTTGACAATAATTAAAATTTGCGCCAGGCGCCGTTTCGCTCAGGGCCGGGCCTCGGAATTGCACAATTTTACATATAGGTATTCCTGCAATGGGGCAAATACTTAAGAGGGTGACGCGGAAAATATATAATCACCATGACGGTGCCTATTCTAAAATGACATTCAAGTTCATGTGTACCTTTAATCAAATAGCATAGTACAGGTTCAATATATTATCAACTATACTCTCAGAGCAAAAATATACAATACAGAGCGCTGCTGTAGTGAGTTTTGATGAGTTTTGCCGGACTCGGCTGGACCTGGACGTGGCTAGGACTAGGGCTAGGGTATTTATGCATCTTTTCACAGCACATGTCGACATAAGGTTTTTGTTTATTCGTACAACCACTTTTTCACAGTATCAAAAGCCGTTGAGTTATGTCAATTTATGTCGAATATCAAAACGTGTGGGCGAAGTCAACGGAGACGCGGGACACGAAGAACACTCTTATAATACTTTAAAGCGGTGTGATAATTTGGGAAATGTTGTTCTCTCTTTCTTTCTCATAACTCGAAGTGATTTATCCCAAGTTTGTATAGGTTGGGTAAAAAAAAATTAGCTCTCTCAATATATTGTTACTCCAAGCCCATACCTGTAGATGGATCAATGTTTTAAGAAAAATAATTTAATGCAACACTTTTATAGGAAAATTCTACCATGTATCAGATTTTACAGAAACAATTAATAAAGCAACATTTTCATAGGAAAGCTTTTATCATAATTCATTTAAGGAATCAATTATTCTCAATTCTTTTAAGGAATTCTAAGAGTGAAGTCAAAATTTACAATGAATTATGTTTAATGCGACATTTAAGTCGGAAAACTCAGATAACATTGAGAGAAAATTTGCTCTGTATTGAATTGCCGGTTGAGAATCGGTTTACCGATTTTTTGTTGTTGTTGTATCAACGAGTTGTTTTTCACAGATATGGCAATGATAAGCCAAAATCGCGGATGATATTGTGTATTTTGTACTGATTCATGGCCATATGGTTCCCATTTGCAATTGAGTTGGTATATAGATTTTTAAAAATTGTACCAATTTGAATGAAAATAGGTGATTAAAAGCTGTCGTATAAATAACTAAATTTGGATGATAATGTATTACGTACGATATTCAATCAGAGTAGGCGAAGAGGATGGACTGCCATACAACTCTGTCTTAGCACACACTCCTTGCTTCGTTCACATTCATACATACTCTTCTGTTATTCGGACTCTTGAAATGGTCCGAATATAATATTTGATTCACTTGATCGTGCCATGTCTTCCTCAGGCGTCTCCGACTTTTTCTACCATTCACTTTCACACCATATATTCTTCTCATACTCCTTTCATCGTTCATCCGCCCTACATGTCCAAACCATATAAGCGTCCCTTATTTAATCTTATTCATTACGCTTACATCAGCCTTCCATTCTTTCCGGATATCCACATTTTCACGATCATACATGGTTTTACGCACATACGCCTCAGGGATCTCATTTCTACAGCATTCAGTCTATTTTCATCCTTCTTCTGCCAGTTCCATGTCTCACTGAAATACATTAGGCTTGGTACATACATAGTGCTTATGCACTCCGTTGTGGACTGCTAGCTTCCCTTCTTTGGAAAATTGATACAAATAAAGTCCATTGTGAAGTTATACAGATACACATTTCATTTTATTACGATTTGTGCCCTTCAACTTTTAAAAATGACATTACAAACCGTCCTCCGTTTTAATTTTCGCAGTTTTTAATTTTGAGGGGGTCACTTTATAGACGGAATGCGTCTCATTTTTTTAAGAGACGCTACTCTACCAATTACAGAGCCCCTAGCATGAAACATCGATAAAGGTTTATCGACAATGTCGGAAAATTGAAATCGTTCCCAAGCATCACTGCAAATCGCCAACGAACGAATAACGGCTCGCGTCGATTAAACATGCTCAATTTAGTCGATGTGAACTGTCATCTGTTCGTTGGCGATCTGCAGTCGGGCTCGAGAACGATTCTAAATTCCGACAGTGTCGTTAAAACCTTTATTGATGTGTCGTGCGAGGGCCCCAGGGGGCCGGGCCCGTGCGCACGATTTCGACAAACGTTTTCTTTTTCGATTCACAATTGTTTATAAATATGCAAAGATGCGGTAGGTATAGAGTCACGTGGGGTAACCGTGCGCGGAGGGTAAATGTGCGCACCAATGTTAGCCACAAGTTAGTGTATGATTCACATCCGCCAATTCCTTAATTATATGACGCTTTGAGTTGCCTTGAAGCAGGTTGTGTGTACAGTGATCGCTACATTGAAAATAAATAAAATGAAAATCGTGGTTTTCTTTTTTTTCCTATGTTACTAATGTGTGCTATTGTGAAACCAACTGTATCAGAGCGATGTGGTCTATGACAATTTTTGGTAAAATAGTGTTAGTTTCACAGGTGCAAAGTTATTCTCATAAAGATAACGATAAATCTGATTTTTAAAGTTTATTAATTTTGGTATGATGGGGTAAGTGTACGCAATTATGTGGGTTCGAATACTCCTACGTACAAAATATTTTGAAGCATAATGTTTCATCTCTTGTTTATTTTTACAGTGAAATGTGTCGCGTGTTTATGTGAGAAAGCATTCGTAGAGGTCAGTTTGCACCTAAGGTGTTTTTTTTTAATTTTAAGGAGGCACAAAAACAGGCTGCTAGGGACTACTTTTTTGCCCGAAATGCAATGAAAAATACCGAGATCCACCCTCAGAAGATTGGATAGACTGCATTGTGTTTTTTTTAAATGCATATCGTTTTAATATAAAAATCTTGGTGTAAAAAGTGCGTACAGTTACCCCACGTGACTCTATACTAGTGTGTCGTGCGACGAGTCCTAATTCGTTTGATTTGACCTCTGCTTTCTCCGTTGATTGTGACATTTCTAAAAATGTTTCTTATTGAAGATCGCCAAGCCGTTTTTTATACGATTGTCAAACAAAATATTCTTGTTTTTACGACTTTGCTTACTTACACGTTACAAATTGTCACCCGTGAAAAATCACAGAATGTAATTTGACTTGCCAAGAAAAAATATTTGTTTCATTAATCCACCAATTTCAAAAATAGAACGATGTCTGCTTAAACACATCATAGGTAGGTGGGATTTGAAAAAATATATTTTTTTTAAATTTGATAATTTCAATTAAAATCAGTTGCACATTTTAATTGTTTACACTCATACGCACGAAGGAAATTATTTATAGACAATTTTCAATGCTTAAACTCTGTAACGAAAATTGATTAAATACCTGCCTTCATATTAACATTAACATAATAATAATAATATTTGGATGATTTTTATAGCGCCGTTTTTGTGAAAAATTACCTCGAGGGCGCTGTACAGATCTTGTTAAATTGTAATGTTTATGTAAGATGGAATGCGGCCGCCCTAACAGATTTAGACCAACGTGGGCGAATGTCATCTGTAAGGGTGTCACTTGGATGATTTGTTGGATGCCTGGTTCGTTCGCGTTCGGGAACAGTCGGTCGAGATCGGCACTCCCCCGCCTCCCTGCCGGTTCCCGGGCGGTCGAAGGGACACATCTGGACAAGGGTCAAAGCAAGTAACCATTCTCGGGCTATTGCACTGCATTTCAAACACTGATATTTAAAGATTAAAATATTTTCTTAAAAATCGAAATTACGTCGAAACTGGTCACTTTAAAATTATTTAGAGTTTATTTACTTAACCTATACACAACAACGGTAATTTTAGTGTAATTTTAGAGAAGTAGTTTGTGAAATATCCTACTTATTTGGCGAAAAATAACGAGAAAGACTAAAACATGTCAGGCAGCTGCGAAAGCGCCACGACGGAATTAATAGTGAAAGTGTTTTGCGCAGACTAAATATGTGCATATTAATATTCGTTTTATGCCATAATAATTTTACTAGTAAATTAACTTATAATTTGATCTAAAATCTTTCCCACGATTCTGCAATGTTTTAGATGTTACATTGACAAGCATTAAGGTAAGAATCTATTATTTATTAACGTTCATACTTACATTTTTATCGTGACAGGTTTTTAGTATTAAATGTTTTTTCTTTGTTCTATAATTATGTTTTACGACAGTTGTTTCAGTTTGTATTGTGTACCTACCTACATTAAGATAAATTAGCAACAGCAAATACACGGTTCTTTTCATAAAAAATAATGTTTTCATATCTCGCTCTACTATCTTTGAATTAAATTATTACATAATTAACTTCCACAATTCATTACACTGGCTTTAAAGCAATCTCAAACCTTTTTCTATCTGAAAGTAACTAACTAACCATCACGCCGTTTCCTTACAGGGGTAGGCAGAGAGGACGGACTGACATACAACTCTGTCTTGGCACACACTCCTTTCTTCATTCACATGCATAGATCGTCTCATACGTACTCTTCTGTATATTTTTCTAATAACTGTTTCCTCTATTTATTTTCCCTCCAGCAATCCTTCTGTAAAAAAACAACTGCTTTTCTTTTAAATCGTAGGTAGGCACACTTTCAAAATTAAAAAGAAATATTAAAATATAAAAGAAAATCTGAAATTAAAAATCTACACTAATTTTGTTACTGTGTTGAGATTCAATGAATACCATTAACTCAATATTTTTATTAATAAGTTTTGCAGGACTAAGAGATTTTTTTTGATCAGGCAAGGGTACTCACAGGATATATCCCGGTTAGAATAGTTGATTATAAAACAAACGTATTTTATATAATTCGATGCTGGAATGGCAAAAGGGCTTAAGCGACCCTTTTCCGTTATTAAATATGCCGTTTTAAATAGTTTTTTTTTGCATCGAATGCTCTGACTCTCGTTTTATTCTGAAGACTTTTGTGTCCCTTCAGCCATCTAAAATAAATTTACCATTTGGGAGAAAGCTTGACTCAAGCGACATAAGCTTGGGATTTTTTTTAGCTTTCTGTCGCTTTGGGTAACTCAGTGAGAGCAAGGAGTTATATTTTTTTTCAAAATCCAACCAGCTACTGAAGACTTATGAATTTTATTGTAAAACAAACAAAAAAACTATAGAGTGCTCTGGTGCAAACTTCCCAAAATGGCGCTTCAGCCCTTTTGCCCTTCCGGCGTATATATATATATATATGAGTAGGGACTATAGGGAGTAGATAAAACGCACTTTTATTGCTTGTTTGAAATATTTAGATTCCCTTAGTGCCAACTGATTTATCTCGCCAATGCACGTGATAAAGCCGATTTGTATTTCCAAGATTTGAAGAAGAGTACCAACGGCATTTTATTACGTTATAAAATGAATAAAAATAATCTCACCATAAAGCTGTAAAATTAAATGAGCTATATTTTTGAAAAACCCATCCGTACACAACTTGTTATCGCTGTCATGAAGTGTCATTATAAAGCAATCATTAAAGTGTTGGTTGTCATTGTATATTGTGGGACAGGACAGGTGACATTATCTGTAATCATGGGTGTTTACGTGAACCATTATAATAGAGGATTGTCAGGAAAATTGACTAGGGCTCCGTTTTTTGTATGTTTGTTTGTATTTGACATAATAAACACATTTTTGATGAAACGGTGTCCTCGATGTTATCGATTTCTGAAATTCAAATAAAATTTTATAAATTTTGATGCTAATATTATTAGTATCAAGAAGCTTTTTTGATTAAGCCTCAGCACCCAAAATGTCGTTAAACGTCACTTTGTAGTATTCTAATACAATCAATACTAAAAATGGTTTATTTGTAAAAGTTCTGTGGGTAGTTAGAAAAATGTCTAAGGTTTCCAATGAATGATTTTTTTAAAACTGTAACCTTCTGAATTCTATTAAAAACATACTAAAATGTCAGTAAAAGGTGCAGTTTGGAAAACCATAGAGATGGTCGATATTTCTGTCCCGGTTAAAAGGAACCGGTTCCAAGCCGGTCACTGAAACTGTCGATATTATTTCTCCGAGGAACCGGTTCCACAGTTCCATGTTATTTGTTGATTTGCTAGTACTTTTTTTCGAAGAGGATTTTTTGTTGATTTGCTAGTACTTTTCGATTTCATATCTCTACCGACTTCTACTTTTTTTCGGAGAGAATTTTTCGTTGATTTACTAGTACTTTTCAATTTGAAAATTAAAATCTCCTTCGTGTAACTTTTCTGTCACCAGGAACCAGTTCCAAAAATAACTAGATAAATAACCGGTTCCTCGCCCGTCACCTGTAACTGGAACCGCAGGTACACTTAATTCTGATATCGACCATCTCTAGAAAACGAGCGAAACCATTTTTTAAAGTTTTGCCTAAAATTCCAGTATGCATTTCATAAAGAATTTAAAACATTACTGTTTAATAATTGTATTCACATGAAACTTATGATATTTTTTAAACTACCCGCTATAATTAACAGATAAACCATTTTTAGTATTGCATGTACTAGAAAGCCGGAAAGTGTGTATTTTTGGGTGTTGACCCTTAAGTAGACGCCGAACGACTCTTAATATTAATTTGTAAAAGTGTTAGAGTACATAGAGTGGTACCTATCCAAGGCACTGTAGTCAGTTTTTGATGATTTTTGCCGGACTCGGCAGACCTGGGCGTGGCTAGGACTAGGGCAAGGGTATTTATACATCCATTCATAGCACATGTCCACATAATGCTTTTGTTTATTCGTATAACCACTTTTTCACAGTATTGTTATCAACAAAAATATAGCATAAAACCTAAAAAACTGTTTAGTTGTGTACAGCTTAGTCGCATAATAAAACATGTGGGCGGAGTCCCCGAAGACCAAGATCATCCTTACAGTGCATAAAAGCGGTGTGTTATTTTTGTTGTCTCTTTTTTTCTCATGGTGTACGACGTAAAAACCCGGGGAAAGTGATTTATCGCAAGTTTGTATAGGTTGGGTAAAAATAATTAGCTCTCTCTCCATACATTGTTACTCAAAGGTAAAACTATTTTGCAATCTGAGAATTAGTCGAAGATCAAAGAAATTTCGAAAAAAAAAAATATTTCCAATACCATAACATTAATTATTTTTTTCTGTCGATTTCGACATTTTAATTTCTAATTTAAATCCGCTAAATACCCTACAATCATCTAAATCTTAACATTCACATAATTCAGTCGGCTAAAATGTAAATTATAAGTTATTTAGAGAATGAAAACTACAAAATGAAATCGATAGAAAAGTATTTTTTTGTGTTTTGGCTGCCGTTTCACTTTACTAGCGTAATTAACGCCAGTCGGATGGTTAAGCTTTGGCTTATCGTTAGAACTTTGAACTGTGGAAGTGATCTATATGTAGATTTAAATGTTGCAAATAGTGATTGCAATGAATCAATAATTATGACAAAGATTTTGTAGAACCTGGAGACAAGCCGCCAAGTGGTACCTTTACACGACTACTTTTTTTATTGTAAACACTTCTGTAATACATAAGGTCTTATAATTTATTTATTTTTTAAGTTATTAAATATTAATTCTGGAATTAGACACATTCCTCTACGAAGTCTAGATCAAATTTTCAATCGCAGAATCGAAAACACAATGAAATCGATGAAAACAATAAACACTTCGAAATATATTTTGATGCCAGGAAAGGTTTTTTCATCTTATTCCCTCCCAACCTCGGTGAGTGAGCTTAAATTAAATATTGCTATGAGCACACAAAACACAGTCTACAACATTTCACTTGCATATGCAAAAAAGCCCTATAGTAGCAAAAGGCTCAATTCTGTCTCCCTCTACTATATCTTGTATTTCTCTCTTTCATCACTGTCCCACATAAAAAATTTAAGAGAACTGTGTTGTTTTTTTCTCGAGTTGTTTTAGTTGAGCCAGTACTGCTCTTGAGTAAATTTTTTTGATAGACGGATGACTATGCTTTTTATGTGATCGCTAATTCGCTAATTAGGTAAATACGTCACACTTGATATGATCACCAACTATATATATATATATATATATGTGTATGTCTGTAATGTAATGTTATTTAGTTGATCTAAAAGCCCTGACGAAGCTTGAGATAAGCGAAACCTGGTTGGCGGTTAACACAAACAGAGTGGCGTTTTACAAAGTTTATTGTTTTATTTAATATGTTTGCTATGTGTTTGAAAAACCACACCTAAGTACCGACTTCCGATTTCATAATTATAATTTTTTGCCATTTTTCTAGCTAGGTTTCTGTCTTTAAAGATGAGAAGAATGATTCACCAAGAAAAAAAAGCAATGTGATCTTTTTAACCGTGTAAATACATTGTATTCTCTATGCATGAGTAGGCACCCTGATTGTGGAGGATAATTTCTTCTCCCGTTACCTCGTCATCTAGTTCGAATTTCGTAAACATATTGAAACTTTAACACTCCTGTTTTCTTTAAAAAAAACAATAAACACAGCACCTTGTCTACATTTTAATAATAAAACTCAAATAATTCTACGGATTTGTGACGAAAATTTTACAAAATCACCCTTTTAGTTTTCTTATCTTTAGTGTTGCTAAAGAATCATTTTTTTTCAGCAGGTTTACATTTGGATGTTGTGTTTTATTAGTGAAAAGTACTTTAAAGTATGTTTGAACAATATCGGCGGCCATCTTGGATGTCTGGGCCTCTATACAGATGGTGACGGTTCTATCATTTCGAAGAAAACATTCCGGAATTCAGATAAAAGTACTTTCTGAGAATACGACTATTAACTTAACGAAGCTAGGGGTAGCTTTGCAATATTTTCTTAACAGCACACGATAATGTTGTTTTAAATATCTTTGTAAGAACAATACACTTAATGGGTCTCTGTTCTTTTGTTTGGTTGTTGATTTCTTCTTCCTTATCAATACCTAGAAATCCTGTACGATAGTCGCAATAACTTATGAAGTTATATACCTAAATCCAAAGCTCTTTAAATACGCATTGGGTGTGTAATACCTGCCTATTCAGATCTGGCTACTTAATATACATAGCTATGGCAATTTCAAGCAATGTAACATTATGCACTCCCCAATATGGGAAATTTTGTGAGACTAAAATAATTTGGGAGGAGACGGAGAAGGTTTGAAAGGTGCATGGCTATTCAGAACTGGTCACTAAACACAAATTTCGGTAATCAACTAAGGAGGTACCGAAATAATGTGATTTTTTTTTAAATTTTCTTTTCCCGGGATCTGAACCCACGATCTCTTGACCCAGAACCGAGAATTATAATATTATTAAAAATGCATAAAATATATAACATCCTTTCTTTCCTGAAAAATCACTTCAAGGGGGCCCTTACCACTTCGTCACGGAGGTCATGTCAAAGCTACGTTTGCAAATTATTATCAATACGTTATCTCAAAACAAAATGGAAATTATACCTTAAGGGTCAGAATCCAAAAATACACACTTTTTGGCTTTCTAGTGCAAGCAAAATGCAAATTATTTATCTGTCATATTTTTTAATTTTTTTTTAAAGTAAGACAAACATTCCCGGGTTACGAATAACCTGACAATATTTGAAAAACTCCTACTGCCATCATAAAAAGCGGAAGATGTTGCTTGTGCAATGATGGAGGACTTGCCAGCAGAGGAATTGAACGCTCGACGCCTGGGTGGAAATCCGATGCGTTCTCCACTCAGCTACCGACCGGGTAGTTATAAAAATGTCTAAGGTTTCCAGTGAATACAATTATTCAACAGTAATCTTTTAAATTCTTTATGAAATGCATACTGGAATTATAGGTAAAACGTTAAAAAATGCCTTTGCTGGTTTTAAAACTGCACCCTTTACTGATAGTTTAGTATGTTTTTCATAGAATTTAAAGGAATACAATAAAAAAATTGTACTCACTGGAAACCTCAGACATTTTTCTAACTACCCATGAAAATTTGCAGATAAACCATTTCTGGTATTGCTTGTATTAGAATGCTACAAAGTGACGTTAAGCGTCATTCTTGGGTGCAGGCCCTTAATGCAAAGTAAAGATTTTATAACAAAATAGATAATATATCGATGATTTTCTCAGGAATTTATCAAACAAAGTAAGCCTACGTTAATTAATGATTTATACTTTGTACACCGAACACGATATAGATTGAACTCGTCCAGTAGTTGTCCATCCTCTAGACTGCAATCTAGTTAATGAGATAATGTTTCTCAGAATGATGTCACGGCCGCATTCACCAATCAAACTGAGTGATTGCTAAGATATAATTTTACTCCAATGTACAAATTCGATGTCACTTTTATGGTTAATTTATTTTTTACTTAGCGGTGGGGTAGACAGGGGGAAATTGTAACGGGGCAGCAGCACCAAAGCGAATAACTTTTAAACTATTTAAGGTATGTTGACGCGTTGTTGGGGGGGTCCATTCAGGCCTGGCCCTGAATGAAACAGCGCCTGGCGTAGGTAATTTTTTTGATATCTCAGAGTAATAATATACAAGAGAGAGCGCTGCTGTAGTCAGTTTTGACGAGCTTTGCCGGACTCGGCTGGACCTGGGCGTGGCTAGGATTAGGGCCAGGGTATGTATACATCCATTCATAGCACATATCGACATAATGTTTTAGTTTATTCGTATAACCACTTTTTCATAGTATTGTTATAAACAAAAAATTATCATATAACCTAAAAACCGTTGAGTTATGTCAATTTATGTCGAATATCAAAACGTGTGGGCGGAGTCAACACGAAGAACACTCTTACAATACTTTAAAGCGGTGTGATAATTTGGGAAATTTTGTTGTCTCTTTCTTTCTCATGGTGTACGACGTCAAAACCCGGAGAAAGTGACTTATCCCAAATCTGTAAAGGTTGGGTGAAAAGAATTAGCTCTCTCTCTATATTTTGTTACTCCAAGATTGGTACTAACTCGTATCAAGTACAAGACGAGAGGCGGGGGTTTTTACTCCGCGCCGTCGGGTCGGGAACTTACGGGCTCAATTGCCATCCATGAATGGTATTGTTTTTATTTTTATTTTATATCACATATTATAAAGCGCTGTGATTAGGCACTATCAGCGCCTTGGCTCCAACTGCGCCTGCATTTAATAATAATAACATTGAATAATTTGTATAGCGCCGTTTTTGTGAAAATCACCTCAAGGACCCCGTCTTAAGTTCGATATTTCGGTGTCAACTATTATTTTATACAACTCTGTCTTGGCGCACACTCCTTGCTCCACTCACATTCATACATCGTCTCATATATACTCTTTTTTAATTCTGACTTTTCACATGGCCCGATTCAAGTATTTGATTCACTCGACCGTGCCATGTCTTCCTCGGGCGTCACCGACATCTTCTTCCATTCCTGTCTCATCATATTATAATGTTGATTATATCATTTCATTCTATTAAAATAGTTTAAGTATCCCTATCATAATACTTAGGCAGTTAATGCCTTCCAGAAGATATTAACAAATAAAGTAGGATAGGCAATGACGTTACATAAATATAGACACGTTGTAGCGCTCTCAAAGTGGCTAACAATAATCACGCTAGTTGGTGTGATCGGTGTTTAAGCCGATTCAGTACTAAACGGTCACGCGTCGCTTGAGGTCGTTTCAAGCAAGTATGGAGCGAGGTCCGAACTTCGGATCTGTTTCGTTCATACACATATATTCTATGAATGTCTATCTTTGTCATACATGACCGATATTTGAATGATGAATTTACTGGTAACGTGTTTGCTTGCCACATTTTGTGTCAATATTCTATGGCTATAACGTGTCTATTGTAACGTCATTGAGGATAGATGTATAAAAAAATCATATTAATACTCGTATATTGATGTATTCTAGTTAAGTACTTAAATTGTTATTTTTTATCTAGAATAATAAAAAACACATTTAAAAAAACATGAATGTATTTTTTTTATTATTCATTTTGGACCACGTCGAGTTTCCGACATTGAAATCCGCTGGTCTAGACACATTGTAAACTAATCATACTGACGAAATTCATATTCAGAGTGGTTATGATTGCATCCTTATATTATACATTCCTTATCTCTGTGCAGGCGCCATTTTCATATTATTTATTATTTGCGAAGATAGCACTAAACTTGGTATTGCGATGTCAAGAAAATTAATAAATAAGTCATATTTCTAAGTACCTACCGCGCCCCATTATTTAATTTGTTACGGCGCACAGTAGAAAAGCAATTTATACAGTTTTTTTCTTTATCAGCGACATTTTGATTTTTTGACATTTGAGTAGTTCCCGTTAAACGACGACTCTCGGCACATTACAGTTTTTGATCAAATTGTAATCAGCTGACAAACATACCAACATTTAAAAAAATATTTTTTTAGTTTATACCACACAAGAGTCCCAACTGCTTCAAACCGTCTAGAGCCAGTGAGACTATGGCATCCCCGATTGGGTAGTGGGGAAAAGGGAGGTTGGGAAGTACCTGGCTATTCAGATCTGGTCACCAAACACGGCTAAAGCCATTTCAAGAGAAAAATCGATTCTGAATGGTGGTATTTTACCAGGGCGATACGTAGAGTATCTACCACTCTGGAACGTGCCGCTAATATACTATATATTATTTTTATAAGAATAAAATGTGTTGTGGCACATATTGACAAATAACATTTATTTGAACCTGAGACCTCTGAATTCGTAGTCGAGCATCTTACCGCTTGACCACGGAGGCCGTCAGAACTTGAGCGTTACGTTGACAACTGATTCACCATTAAAATGTTGTGTTTTGTTCGTAGTTTTACTCATATGTAAAAAGTAACCGAATAGCAGCACGCTTTATTACTTGATAAGCCAATTTAACATTAAGCTCTAAACTTTATAAAAATTAAAATTAAAGTTAAAATATTTAATATCATTATTTAGGGTTACTCTCACTTACCTGAGGTACAATCATCTATCTGGTAATATGATTTCTAGCCCATGGGCTATAAATCAACAACCTTTATTTCTTGTCCTTTTATTAAGCCATTATTTAACAGAACACATATCCTAAATACCCAACACACTATCGACAGTTAAAATAATAGGTTTAGGGTTTTATAAATCACACCTTTCGGATATTTGAATTTATAGAAGGTACGGGAACAGTGCCATGAGGTACGCCCAGTTAGGGTACGGATTTGTGGTAGCATTTCGTAAGAGTTAATTAGAGAAAGAAACTAACGCAGAGCACGACAGAAAACAACTGCACCCAGTGTAAAATTCTTCACTTTGAGACGAACTTGCATAACTTTTTTGCGCGATGCGATCAAAATATAATACGGTTCTCTGTATTTTTATTGTGAAGAATGCTTTCACGCATTTAACGTACATCGTTACACAATAAATTGAGGCTTGTAGAAACAAACACGGCAAAGTCCACCAATAATGGAAAATGAGTTAAATATGAGGTTCGAAAGAGTAAAAAAAATGCTTCATCATGCAATGTTGCTTTCCTAACAAACACGGCTCTAAACCATTTATTTTACGGATTAAAATTGAGTTCCATAACAAACTCAAAGTCCACTTCTTCCAAATCAAAGACGGCAGTTTTCAAACGGACCAATAGGAGCGTTGTAAATAGCTGTTTTCAAGATGGCGGTTTGTTGTTGTAAAACATTGTTTTTGTAAAAGTTGAGATATTACCCTGAAAATTACCGAAAATGTCCGCTGACGTGCATAATGAACTTTTTGTTTCCTGTTATTTTTATGGACATAATTTTTTTTTTACTTACTAAACAGCATAGTGGTAAAATAAATTAGTTTTTACTTACGATTTAGAGTTTTATTGAATGATATGATTACTTTATTAGTAGTTATTGTTATGTCATTAATATTGTAGAAATCATGCTGTGTGAAAAACAAAAATGAATCAATGATAATTCCAAGCAACATAGAACCCGGAAAAGTTGTTTTGAAATCGTTAAAGAGATGTCAACTATCTTTAGACCAAGCATTTCGGTGATAACTGGAGAAATCTTCCTGCTCTTGAATATTATTCCGCATTCATATCTTATTAAATCTTTTAAACAAATTTATATAAAAAATATCAGAATAATAGTTATTATTCTTTCTAATTTTTCTTTCGATTTTTAGTTTTTTTTTTTTTTTAATTATTAATTAAGTCACCATAACTTACAAACTTTTTCAAAATATTTTGTAAGATATTATTGTTTTGTATTTCCATCAAAATAAATACTTTTTAAATGTAAAACTATTTTTTACTGACTTTGACTGCAACCTTGTGAAAAAACGTGTCCATTTCAAAACTGGCAAAGTCCAGTTGTGTTGAAAACAAAAGCGGCAGTTGTCAAATGTGAACAACAAACACGGCAAAGTCCACTAATAATTTAAATATATTTTTTGTTTCGCACCAGTTAAACTAATGTATCAAGAAGAAAATTAATGTTTTTAGTAAGTACTATTTGTCGAATTTATTTTTAGTGACAGTATCACAAGTAATTTTTAAATTAAACGTTTTTTGTTCTTCCTCGAAAACTGTAGTCAATGGACTTAGCCGTGTTTGTTTCTACAGGCCTCAATTGATAACGTGCCAAGACTATAAAATGACCTGTAACAACTTCACGTCATTCTTCTGCATAAATATTATCATCGTTTATGATAAATTGTATTGCGCTTTTCTATTATCTACCTAGTAGATTGTAGATTAGTAGACTGAATGCTGTGGAAATGAGATCTTTGAGACGGATGTGCGATAAAACCATGTATGACCGTATTACAAATGTGGATATCCGGAAAGAATGCAAGGCTGATATGAGCGTAATGGATAGGATTAAGAAAGGGACGCTTAGATGGTTTGGGCATGTAGAGCGAATGAACGAAGAAAGGAGTGTGAAAAGAATATATGATGCGAAAGTGAATGGAAGAAGAAGTCGAGGACGCCCGATAAAGACATGGCACGATCAAGCAAATCAAATACTTGAATCGGGTCGTGTGAAGAGTCAGAATAACAGAAGAGTATGTATGAGACGATGTATGAATGTAAATGAAGCAAGAAGTGTGTGCCAAGACAGAGTTGTATGGCGGTCCGTCCTCTCTGCCTACCCTTGCGGGGAAACGGCGTGATGGTTAGTTAGTTAGTTAAAATTAATTAACTAATCAGTTGTTTATCCGTGAAAACTTACAGGATGCAATCTGAAAGCTTGTGATTTTACAGAATCAAATAATATTAATTGCTTTAATTTTAAATATAAAATAAAAATAATCGTTTGGAAAGACATATTATGGGTAGATATGTTATCGCTTGTCTGGATTTGAAAAGATTCTTTTTATGATTTGATAATTTTCTTAACACTTAACTTAATTTTGAAAATGTCACACTTTTACGCATAAGGAAATTGTATTTTTTTTATGAACTACAGCTATAATATTTTTTATTATGTTTATTGAGATACGGTTTGCAATAATAACTAAGAACATATGATCACCGGAAAGGCTGAAGCATCATTTTGGGAAGTTTACACGAGAGAACTAATTTTACAACAAAAGTCTTCAGTACCTGGATGGATTTTGAAAAAAAAATTACTCAAGTATCACAATGCACTCACTGAGTTACCGGATGCGATAAAAACCTAAAAAAGTCCCTAGCTTATGTCGCTTGAGTCAAGTCTTCTCCCAAATCAATTCAATTCAAATGGTAAATATTTTTTAGATGACTGAAGGGCCACAAAAGTCTTCAGTATCAAACTAGAGTCAGAGCATTCGATGCAGGAAAAAAAACCTGACCAAAACTGCATATATAACTCATTTTTTGACCAAAGTGTCGCTTAAGCCTTTTTGCCTTTCCAGCGACGATATAAAGGTGTACAATGTACAATGATTTAAGAAAATGGTCTAGAAATCGTTACAATAGAAACAATATCAAAATATGTAAACAGCAATTAAAAAGATATATAAAGACTATTATGCATAATTATTCACTTAATTTATTAAATATAAACCTAATTTTTTGTTTTCATTAGATGAAATAGTTATTGGTTCACATACTGTGTAAGGCAGTATGTATTTTTTGCTGATTGTGTTATTTTAATTATGTCTATGGTTGACGTTCATTTTAATTTAATAATAATTATTGTATCTTGACTGTATTGGTATCATTCTGAATCCAATTTGTACCATCATCTGATAGTATTAATACGCTAAGCCGTCGTCTGTACACGATTCGTTAGTTAGCTATGTTGGGCACTCATGTATGGAAAAACAATTCTGGTAATATTCGCTCATACGTAAAAAAGTTTGAAATTTTGTTCGGATTACGCTACTTCACGATTTACTCACTATATCCCTTTTGACGTGTGTATCAAGACTATATATATATAATAAATACATATATTATTTAATTATTATTTATTACGTTCTCTTCAGAGGTTCGTAGCTCATACCAACAACACGATGTGCAATTGAAATAGTGATTGCGACGGAGATTGATGATGATATTTGGTTTGTGAATGTAATACGAACCTACAAAGCAAATATTAGTATGCTATAATCAAAATATTATATTGCATATTCTATTATGCGGCGATAACATAATGAACTCATTTCAGGATGAGTGTTATGAATGATGATTAAGTTTTGCAATAACGGATAATCCAACGCAGTCAAAAGCTGCCAAATAAATTAGATAAAAAAAACTGATGGATCTTCGTGTTGTTGATTGAACTACCAAGAAGGTATTCGTTGATGCGAAGGTACTCTTATACAAGACACGTCATACTCATACAAATCTCACGAAAAATGTAGCACCACTAATATTGCACCACTAAATGTTTATCCCGCGTATGAAAAGGATAGGCATTCAAAGAATATGTGTGTGCGGAAAGATAGCTATATGAAACGTGTTTCGTTGACTTGGTTTCGTTCAACCAGGCGCGCTGTCTCAGTAACGTATCTACATTATTTAATTTATCTATGCCCTTATACCTCCATTTATATTAGATCAAGCGCCCTTCAGGCGATTTTCCCACAAAAACGGCGCTATAAAAGTTATCCATTTATTATTATTATCCCCGATGTGTAATTTGGTAAAATAGCAAACGCCCGTCACAAAAAAAAACGGCAAGCCAGATGCAAGTGTAATGAATAAAGAACATATATTCGCCAGAAAGGCAAAAGGGTAATTAATAGGATCAAGAATTGGTTTGTTTTAATTAGCATGGAAGTAAAATGACATAAGAAACACGAGTATAAAAATACAATTCGTTTAAGTTTTTAATTATAGGGTTATGAAATTGTTGACTCGTTTAAATAGAACTTGTAAAAAAATGTTCTAATAGAACTAAATAGATTACCATGATCCATAAATGGAGGACTGTACGCTGTTTGCGCAAATAAAAACATGTCCAAAGAAGCGAAGCTAGCAGTTCACAATGGAGTGCTTATACCAACCCTGATGTATGGCAGTGAGGCATGGAACTGGCAGAGGAAGGATGAAAGTGGATAACCATGTGTGACCGTATTAAAAATGTGGATATCCGGGAAGAATGCAAGGCAGAAGTAAGCGTAATGAATAGGATCAAGAAAGGGACGCTTAGATGGTTTGGGCTTGTAGAGCGAATGAACAAAGAAAGGAGTGTGAAAAGAATATATGATGCGAAAGTGAATTGAAGAAGAAGTCGGGGACGCCCGAGGAAGACATGGCACGATAAAGTGAATTAAATACTTAAATCGGGATACGATGTATGAATGTGAACGAAGCAAGGAGTGTGTGCGAAGACAAAGTTGTATGGCGATCCGTCCTCTCTGCCTACCCCTGCGGAGAAACAGTGTGATGGTAAGTTAGTTAGTTAATTAAGTTATTTTGTTTTACAATCAAATTCGTAAGCCTTAATTACCTGGTTGGATTTTGAAAAAAAAGGGTAACTCAATGCTCTCACTGAGTTACCTGAAGCGACAAAAAGCTGAAAAAAAATTCCAAACTTGTGTCGCTTGAGTCGAGCCTTCTTCCAAATAGTAAATATATTTTAGACGGCTGAAGGGCCACAAAAGTCTTCAGAAACAAACGAGAGTCAGAGCATTCGACGCAGAAAAAAAAACTGATCAAAACTGCATATTTAGCTATTTTTTTACCCAAGTGTCGCTTAAACCCTTATAGAGCCAGAGTCTCTTTGAGAAGTCGACAATGTTCCAGAAAAACATGGCACAATCGGGTGAATCAAATACTTCAGCGAGTCGGGTCTTCAGAGCAAGAATATATATGGAGAGAGAGCCAATTATTTTTACCCAACCTATACAAACTTGCGATAAATCACTTTCTCCGGGTTTTTACGTCGTAGACCGTGAGAGAGAAAGTTGCAACTCAAGTTGTCACATAGTATAACACACACGGTTTTTAGGTTATATCCTACATTTTTGTTTAAAACAATACTGCGAAAAAGTGGTTTTACATATAAACTTAGAGTACATAGAGTGGTACCTATGCAAGGCAGTGTGGTCAGTTTTT
The DNA here is from genome assembly GCA_022651775.1 of Drusus annulatus. Lineage (NCBI taxonomy): Eukaryota > Metazoa > Arthropoda > Insecta > Trichoptera > Limnephilidae > Drusus > Drusus annulatus. Next base: position 521,586 of record JAGWCC010000283.1, read on the forward strand.
GATGATTTTTGCCGGACTCGGCAGACCTGGAAGTGGCTAAGACTAAGGCTAGGGTATTTATACATCCATTCATAGCACATGTCGACATAATGTTTTTGTTTATTCGTATGACCACTTTTTCACAGTATCGTTATCAACAAAAATATAGCATATAACCTGAAAAACCATTTAGTTGTGTCCACTTTAGTCGCAAATTTAAACATGTGGGCGGAGTCCCCGGAGACGTGGGAGACCATGATCATCCTTACAGTACATAAAAGCGGTGTGTTATTTTTGTTGTCTCTTTCTCTCTCATGGTGTACGACGTAAAAACCCGGAGGAAGTGATTTATCGCAAGTTTGTATATGTTAGGTAAAAATAATTAGCTTACATTGTTACTCCAATCATAAAAACAAAAACCTTATATCGTCATGTGCTATGAATGGATGTATAGATACCCTAGTCCTAGTCCTAGCCACTCCCCAGTCAGGCAAAAATTATCAATACTGACTACACTAGCGCTCCCTCCTGTATATATATATATATATATCAGGGATCGGCATGACATAATATGTATGAGACTGCACTTGCGATATTTCTCATTTGATTGCAATTTGCAATACGATACAATAGTGCGATTGCATTGAATCATTTGCGAGTTAATTATTTGTAATGAGGAAACTGCCAATATCACCTACGGAAATGCTTTCCCTAACGTTATCTATGCATTCATAAAGGTATTATGAAAGCACGTGCAATGTGCATTGTGCATATAATATATGCTGGTGCTAGTGAGCTATTATTACAATGTACCATGATATACAATGTACCATATATGTATTTTGTAGCGTTGTGACCGCTCCGTGCGAACTGCTACAAAGAACCACTTCATTTTGCGGCAGTTCAAACTTCATTCATTTTTCATTGAGCAAATACTTCAATTAAAGTTAGACTACAAAGCTACGAAAAATTACTTTATTTTTCGGCAGTTCAGTTGCGAAGTTGAACTTCATAGCATACAAAGAAGTACTTCAATTGAAGTTCGACTACAAATAACTACTCCATTTTGCGGTAGCGCACACTTCAATTGAAGGTCGACTACAAAGATTTGGCGAAGAACTAATGCTTTTGAGGATTTTTTGTCGATTTGCTGGTACTTTTCGATTTCAAATCTCTACCGACTCTTTTTTTTGGAGAGGATTTTTTTGTTGCTTTGCTTGAAGTTTTCAATTTGAGATCTCTACCGACTAGTACTATTTTTTGGCGAGTTCGACTTCAATTGAAGTGTTCACTGCGAAGGGTTCATTTTAAAGAACTGGCAGTTCGTGAAGCATTCACAAAACTTTGAGGTTTTTCCAAAGAAGAAAGCAAGGAATGAGTCATTAAACGCAGATATTCAGGAGAGTCAAAACAAAATTTGTAAATTTTGTTTTTTGTATGTTATTACGACATATTACGTCACACGTACGTTTTAAAAAATAAATAATCTCGCATTTTTTTTTTTTTCTGACTCATTTCATTTTTCCTTGCCAGATATGTATCTAAAATACAATTCTGCATACTTAATCAAAACATGATTTTTTCACTCATTCAGTTCTTCCTTTCGCAGTTTTCGCACACAGATATACACTTTAAAATTTTCACATTCAAATAAAAATAAAAATAAATTAGGTTAACTGTATTTACCTATAAGTCAAAAACCTTTGTGCTTTATGTATATTGTATTGTAAAGTTTTTTTTATTTATTTTAATTTATCATAAATACTCGAACATACGTCTAGAGCCAGTGGGACAATGACATCCAAACTTAAGGATGTCATAGTCCCACTGGCTCTAGACGGTTGGGAGCAGTTGGGACTCTTGTGCGGTATTCACTTTAAATAAAAGTCCAGTCCTGCGCTTCCATCGCCCGAGCGTATTTCTGGTGAAAGACTCAAATGACGTGTCGCAAAGAGTAGTTTAGTGTTATTTTAAACTTATTGTCTAGGTGCAGGTGAGCATACAAAAAATTGGACATTTGCCAAACTGAGAAGTCATCTGATGTCTCCACCTTGTCTCCAGTCGTCAGTCTAGATTCTAGATTGCCACGTGGCAATGCGACCAGCCGACCACGTGGTCACGTTGAAAATGGCCCATGCATGCTCATCCCACTTATCAAATATCTCCGTCTTAATATTTTACAGATAGTGTTGATTAGCGCGATTTGGCGAATCGGAATGTATTTTTTTACCGCTGCATGTACATTTTACATTTTAGTCAATATCATAGTTATTATTGATAAATATATTTCAAGTCATACTATACAAAATATGAATCGATGCCTTATCGTTTAAATCAATTAGATTGTATTTCAAGGTTAAAAAAATAATTTTATTTCTTCTCGATAAAATTAATTATACCTACACGAGTTTTATAACATTTTCGCAATAGTTTGATCAAAAGCTGACATCGATATTATCATAAGACATTGTGTATTCATAGTACTTATACATACCTACCTTTACCGTAAACGAAAATTTATTTTTTTTCTGTGATACGCAAGGTTGGGCAACGTTGTGAGGCTGGTCAAGGAAGGAGCTGTAGGAAATAATTTGTTAATGCTTGTTTATGTCTCGAAGAGGCCCGGATTTAATGAAGGACGAAAGACAGGTAGCGGTAGCTCATTCCGCATACGAACAGATTTACACAAAACGAGTCGGAGAAACGACTCGTTCTTATGAAGCCGACATCAACTATGTACGGGTGTTTCGCTCGTGTCCGTTGAGTTTATGATTTTTTTTTATTTATTTACTAGTTTAGTCTTGATACACACGTCAAAAGGGACATGGTGAGTAAATCGTGAAGTAGCGTAGTCGGAATGAAATTTCAAACTTTTTTACGTGTGAGCGAAAATTACCAGTATTGTTTTTGCCCTACGCGGTGATCTTACGAATCGTGTACGGAAGACGGCTTAGCGTATTTATACTATCAGATAAACTAACGGACTATTGTACAAATACATAACACCAAATGTGAAAAAGAGCAACAGGACAAAATATACATAAGAAAGAACATTCAAATCAAAGCCAAGGTCAAGTCAAAGTTTTGGTAGAGTCGTAAAGAATGACAAAAATCATTTAGACTGGTACCAAAAATTTCAAGACCATGGCTTGAGTTAACAAGTCTCGACACTCTGGACAGTGGAGAATGATACCCATAATTAGTAGAGTGATGATTGAGGAACAGCAATTCATTCTTTCTGAGTCTACGGCAAGGAATTTTGAACTGGATGAGTTGCAACAGAGAAGGTGAGTCAATTATACAATTAATAATTTATAATTGACTAACGCAAAAAAAACATATTTTTTCACAAATTTTACTACCATAATATGATGTATTTTATGGGTACCTACAACTAGATTCTAAAAATATTATTTATAGAATATCTTTACTAACTTATCTGTGCAGGCGGCTACAGGTGACTCTTTGTGATTACCTCTCTCAAGTGTAATTACCTAAATGCGTAATTAAACCCTTCAACATTCATGCGAGTTTTATTTTCACGTTTATAATATGTTATAAATAATTGTATCGTTTTATTTTACATAATATTTAATCAAAACGCTACAGTCATATATGCATAAGAACCTCTTGTTACGAAGATTCATCATTTTTATCCAACACGAAATATTAGTTTTAATAAAACTTAAAATGGTCAACAACTGCCTCAGTTTGGCCCTGCGATATTTTTTTTAATCAAAAGAAGTCAACGGAAATAAACATATTCAATTCTCATGTGCCTAATAATTAAATTTGGGTTACAATGCACAGGTGTACATTAAATTAATTCGCGGCTTGGTGTTAACTTCCCACAGTCATATAGCATCGCCGCGTGCCATGCTGACAGGCCCGGTTCCACGACATCTCGCCCCCTGTGCAGTAAGTACCGATTACGGGCATGCTGATTGGCTATAGAGTTTGGATCGCATCGATTTTAACGTACGACACACCACAGAAAAACAGACTTTATGTCAAAATAACTATTAGGCAATTCGTAAAAAAATTCCCTGACAAAAACTTTTTCCATGGGTACATTTTTGTTAGTCGTTCACAGTACAGTGATGTTGCCAGCGCAGTAAAAAAAACTTCATTATCCATGATGCGGGTATGTTTTAAATGATTTAGGGAAATTTTGATAAGATTTCGGGAATAATTTGAAGTTAATTTGAATATTGAAAGAAGGGTGAATGCAGGAAACTACATTAATGGACTGAACGCTATTCCGTTGGCGCAAATATAAAAAAAATGTCCGAAGAAGCGAAGCTAGCAGTCTACAATGGAGTGCTTATACTAACCCTGATGTATGGCAGTGAAGCATGGAACTGGCAGAGGAAGGATGAGATTAGACTGAATACTGTGGAAATAAAATCCCTGAGGAATATGTGCGTAAAACCATGTATGACCGTGACCCAATACAAGGCTGATGTAAGCCGCAATGAATAGGATCAAGAAAGGGACGCTAAGATAGTTTGGGCATGTAGAGCGAATGAATGAAGAAAAGAGTGTGAAAAGAATATATGACGGAATAAGTGAAGTGATATGAATAAGTGAATGGAAGAAGAAGTCAGATGGGTCCGAGGAAGACATGGCACGATCAAGTGAATCAAATACTTGAATCGGGCCACGTAAAAAGTACAGAATAACAGAACAGTATGTATGAGACGATGCATCAATGTGAATGAAGCAAAATAGTGTGTTCCAAGACAGAGTTGTGTGGCAGTCCATCCTATGTGCCTACCCGAGAAACGGCGTGATGGTTAGTTAGTTAGTTAATCTTTATTTTAACGGCGGGGTTCAGAGATGACACCTACGTTTTTTGCACAGTTTGAACTTATGGTGGATCCGGCGCTGCATGCTGACAAAGGTTTTTATTCATCGATGTCGGTTTCTCAGAAAATTCTACCTGCATGTCTAGAGAGTATATAACATTTCATTTTGTTAATAGATAAACACTTAATTTGTCTGTCATTAAAATCGGTATATTCGGCAATTCTCATGAATAACGCATGTAACAGATTTAATTAATAATTAATGAGGATTTACAATTTATCATATTCAGCTCTTTCTTCAAATGAATGACATACGAACGTCATATTTCAGCGCTCATTTCAATTGGTTGAAACCTTGGAGTAAGAATATATATGGAGAGAGAGGTAAATATTTTTACCCAACCTGTACAAATTTGCGATAAATCACTTTCCCCGGGTTTTTACGTCGTATACCATGAGAGAAAGAGATAAGAAAAGTCGTCACATAATATTGCAGCACTTCTAAGTATCTAAGGATGTTCTCCGTCCGCGCTAACTTCACATCATCGAGTCTCATAACTTACTTCAACGGATTTTGAGGTTATTTCCTATATTTGCGTTGGTTAAAAAACTTGCAGTGATTATACAAATAAATGAAACATGATGGTGATACGTGCTATGGGCGAATGTTCAAATAAGACCAAACAAAGATTATAAAACATCACTTTTCAGAGGTATTTCAACAGTTTTAAATATTATTGATCGAACATTAGAATTTTCACATTTAAATGATATAAAGACAGAAAATCAACAAAAAGTTTCCATCATTATTTAGGCAAAACTTCTGTTATTAGTGTTTGTGTGATATTTTGACTTTATAAATCATTTTAATGGAGTATTGATATTTTTTTGTTTAATGTGTTCAAATATGTTTATTAAAAATGTCCGAATTCCATATGGGCGGTAACTAATGGGCTATCCAACATCCTTGAATATATCTTGTCTCTTTCTATCGAGTCAGTATAAAGTAAGCCGTCCCGACTACACTGTTTCGCAAAGGTACCTTTCCATGTCCTCCAAGGTTGAAACGATATAAAAAAGTAATAACTACGATGTAAAACAATTAAAAATGTTTTTATGTCAATTCACAATTTTACACCTCGTTATCAAAATGCATGTATTGTATTCGGGAGATAAAAAGATTTTCAATAACAGTATACTTATCATTTAAGATGAAGAATTCAAAAAAGGAAAGATTTAACCTTACAAAAAAAACTTTTAAATAGATAAACATATTATTAGCTGAGTAGGCGCCTAAAAAACCTGCAACCGACATTGATGGATGATTATTTGAGATTGATGTGGATATAGTGTTCTGGGTAGCGTTGAGAAAAACTTCAATGTTTTGTGAATGCTTCACGAAATGCTAGTTCTTTAAAATAAACCCTTCGCAGTGAACACTTCAATTGAAGTCGAACTCGCAAAAGGAGATTTGCATTTATCCGGTTATTAATTTATCAGTTTATCCGCTTAAAAACACGTACTAGTCGGTAGGGATTTGAAAGTGAAAACAACTGGAACCGGTTCCTTGCCAACATAAAAAGTACTAGTCGGTAGTAGCGTTGGGAAAAACTTCATTGTTTTGTGAATGCTTCACGAATTGCTAGTTCTTTAAAATGAACCCTTTGCAGTGAACACTTCAATTGAAGTCGAACTCGCAAAAAGAAGATTTGCATTTATCCGGTTATTTGTGTGCAGTTCTTTTTGGATCCGGTTCCTCGCCGAAAAAAACACGTCCTAGTCTGTAGGGATTTGAAAGTGAAAAAAACTGGAACTGGTTCCTCGCCAAAATAAAAATCACGTTCCTTTCGATCGAAGTACTTTGCAGTCGGACTTGTCGTAATGAAGTACTTCTTTAAAGACTTTGAAGTTCATCTTCACAACTGTACTGCTGCAAATTGAAGTAGTTCTTTATAATCTACCTTCCATTGAAGTATTTGTTCAATGAAATGAAATTAATGAAATGAATGAACGCTAAAATGAACTACCAACTTCAATTGAAGTATTTGTTCGATGAACAATGAATGAAGTAGGAACTATTGGCAAAAGAAGTAGTTCTTTGAAATAGTTCTTTCAAAGCGGTCACAACGCTAGTTTTAGCTCTGCCTGTCTCACCGGGGAGAGTTCTCGTGTCGTGTAAACCTAAATGTTTCGTTGATTGAGATGAGCATAAAAAATGATGAATTGGAAAATTAGTGACCAACTATGGAACTAATTGGATAATCATTTTTATTTTATCTCTTGCCGAGATTTTTTGTATGTTCCAATGAAGAATTGTCGAAAATTCGAGAGCGTTAATATAATGCTTCGCAGCCAGAGTTGACTCGAACGCGGCACTCACACATATGCATTGCTTGCATACAGCACGTTTCAAACTTTTTATTCGACATGAGAAAAGTAACTGTAAAAACTTTCGAACCCTCAAATTCGATCGACGTAACTGTTTGCTGTCCCTTTTTCGTTGAAAACAATAAGTAGGCGGAAGTAAGATAAAATACTGTTTCTCAGTGACGGTTCGATAGAACATCCCTGTTGGAAGTGTATACAAATGCACCAATACACACAATCTTAAGAATGTGTTGTTAGGGTCGACTCTAATTGCGTGATCAAGTTGAATGATTTTATTTTTAAAACTGAATAATAAGTTTAAACTTGGCGCCACTGAACAAAGAATACCTAGAAGTGTGATCTATACCCACTTATAAACTGATATTACCAATAATTCACATCAGGGCTTCGACTCATGATATTTTTTTCAATTTTACGGGAATTTTCTATTCGGAAGTCGATCAAAAAGTTTGAAACATGCTGTAAGAGGCAAAGAGACTTTTTTAAGACAAAGTAGACTCGCCGAATGCCACAGTCAACATGTTAAGTGCGTTGGAGCACTTTATTCCATTTTTAACGCAATTAAAACGTAATACATATTCTTTGATCCATTTTTTTCAAAAGTACAAAATCGAAGAACACACAGAAAAAAGTGACTAACCTTTCCAGTTGTCAAAAACAAACCTCTAATCCAAAATGGCTGATAATGCTAACATATGATAAACATGTGTGTACCAACATAACAACAAAAAAAAAATCGATAGTCGAATGTACACAGCCCGCGAAAATTCAAAATTCACCTTTTCTTTAATTATTCATTATTAAAATATTATTTAGTGATAAAAAAATTGTTAAAAAAAAAAAAAGAATCTGCGTTGTAAGTATTTTTACACTTCAAAATAATTATTTAACTAACTAAGTAGTTAAATATCACAAGGGTGGGCAGAAGGATATACTGCCACACAACTTTGTCTTGGCACATTCTCCTTGATTCATATTCATACCATATCAATAAGTTTTCTTGCTGAACAATATCGGCACTGAGCGGATCCGGACGTTGGTGTGAATCAGCCTTAAATCGTCAGCCGAAAATTATTTCAGAAAATAACGACGCCGGAAATGCTAAATTAATTTAGCAAACTCACCAACGTTAATTAGCATTTCCCCGCGATATGAAACGGTTTGAATTACGGGCGTCGGGAATGCGTCCGTCCAGACACCGCGAGACTAGCGCACGAGCCGTTCTCAACTAGCAAGTAAGTAAATGAAAACTTGAACATTAATGGAGAAGCGCGGATACGTTATTATAGTAACAATTGATTTCATACAGTTTACTTTGCCCTTTTGACTGCTGAATTATTTGTTTGCTAGTTGGGAATGGCTGTTGCGGACTGTCTGGACGAAGCTAATGACTTTCAAATGAAACTGCAATTACTCGCCTGCACTAGAATGTACAATACGCCGATACTCAATTCTTCATACGTAATTAGCACCGAACGTCTCCGATAGCGGGATAATGTGTACACACATGTTTCAAATGGGGCATTGGCCATGTAAATTCTCTTAGGCGGGTAAACATGGTACAATGCGTGTTTGCAATAAGCCACAGATGTTTTAAAAAACATTATTCAAATTATCTTAAATTTAGTTTATCTAAGTACATATTTCTGGCAGTATGCTTGAGATCTAAGATCTACGGTTTATAACTTGAAGTAACAATATATGGAGGGAGAGCTTATTATTTTACCCAACCTACACAAACTTGCGATAAATCACTTTCTTCGGGTTTTATGTCGTACACCATGAGAGAGAAAGAGACAACAAATTTCATAGACCGCTTCTATATACTGTAAGGATGATCTTGAGGTTCTGGTTCACGGTGGGACTCCGCCCACATTTTTTATTATGCCACTAAACTTGACACAACTAAACGGTTTTTTAGGTTATATGCTATATTTTTGTTGATAAAAATACTGTGAAAAAGTGGCTATACGAATAAACAAAAACGTTATGTCGATATGTGATATGAATGGATGTATAAATACCGTAGCCGTAGTCTTAGCCACGCCCAGGTGCGCCGAGTCAGTTTAAAATCATCAAAAACAAGTAAAAACCTGACTTCACTGCCTTGGATAGATACTACTCTACCAACTCTATGGTTTATGATAATGATGAATGTAGGTAAATCCAAAGTCATGGTGTTTGAAAGAGAGATGGAGTAATAATAATAACAGTGAACTCATCTAGCGTAGTTTTGTGATATTTCACCTCAAGTGTGCTTCATACTAAATTAATGATGCTAATAAGACTAACTAACAAGGAGAGATTAATACATAATATGTATACAAACTAAAACTATCTAAAGTCGTTATCATAAATCATGAGAGGAAACGGTTCAGATATGGGTATAACAGTGCATGTGTACATCAACAGATTTAAAAAAACAATTTACCAGAAGCTAAGGGTATAAAAATCCCGATGAAACGTATGAATTCATATTAACATATTTGTTAAATCAAAGAAAAGGAAATTAGATTGAGGACAGTTAACATGTTGGTATTATAAAACATTAATATTCAAGTATTATAAGTAAACGATTCTAAAAATGCAAATATTGTAAATATAACAAGTAACAAAAGAACAATGAATATTTTATGACAATGAGTATAGGGTTTTCAGTAGACAGTAAAGATATTGAGTTGTAAGGATACAAGTAAGGAGAAAACCGAAACAAAGCAAATTAGGGACGTTTTTCAAGAAATTAAATTTGAATAAGTTACGTTTAGGATGTAGGATTTTTAAACAATTTGGTTTTTAAGATCCGTTAGTACGAGAACAGCGTCCAATATATTTTAGTTATGCACGATAAATACTTGAAGCACGTGGATGTGTTTGTGTATTTAGGAAGTATGTAATGTTGAAGGCTGTTGGCGCAAATAAAAAAAAAATGTCCGAAGAATCGAAGCAAGCAGTGCACAATGGAGTGCCTATACCAACCCTGATGTATGGCATTAAGGCACGAAACTGGCAGAGGAAGGATAATGATGTAGAAATGACATCCCCGAGGCGTATGTGCGGTAAAACCATGCATGACCGTGTTCAAAATGTGGATATCCGGAAAGAATACAGGGCTTATGTAAGCGTAATGAATAGAATCAAGAAAGGGACGCTTAAATGGTTTGGGCATGTGGAGCGAAGGAACAAGGAAAAGGGTGTGAAGCAGTCGGACACGCCGATGTATGAAAGTGAATGAAGCAAGGAGTGTGTACCAAGACAGAGTTATATGGTGGTCCCTCCTCTCTGCCTACCACTTCGGGGATCCAGCGTGATGGTTGGTTAGTTAGTTATATTTCAATGGGAAGAGTTGAATGCAACTTTTTTCTTGATCCACGGGAGAGGATATAATAGAATTCGTAGAAACATGATTTATAGATTTTTTCTTCGGTTACCTTTGTAAACACTCAATAGTATTTCATTGTGTGTGTAGACATTTGATTGACCGCGGCTGTCATTTAATATTCCGTCGCGGCGGTCGTGTTGTACGAAAACACATTAGGTGCAAATCAAAAATCATTTCTCATTATTAATTAATTGGCCGACACTTGAATCAATTCAGTGTTCGAGGCACTTAAAAGTCGCAACCTTAGAGCAATAAAAGTCGCAACAGAATGAAGCTACTCAGGTATTTGATAGGTGTCATTTCAATTTGGTGTAACGCGACCCATGTTTGCTCAGCTCAATTGTACATTCTACGTTGGTTATTTATAACTACGATTCTTATATAATAATAATGGCCGCGGTAGACTCATATATCTCAATTTGCATTGAATTCATTGTATTGCAATGGCGAACCATAGCCCACTGGCAAAAAAATGTACTTGAATAAAATTAATTTTTTGGACGGCCCTGAGAGATTTTTGTGGGCTTGTTTTTTCCATTTTAGCAATTAAATTAATTTTACATTTCTCGTCCCGTGTCCGTGCATTTTTTCAAATGTATCATGCTCCCAACCGTTTAGAGCCAGTGGGGCTATGGCATCCCTAATCGCAATATCTTGTGAGGCTGAAGGTAGCGGGGAGGGGAAGGAGATGGGGAAGAGGAAGGTTAGAAAGTAGCTGGCTATTTAAATCTGGTCAACAAACACGGCTAAAGCCATTTCAAGTACCGTTTCGATTCTGAATTGTGGTCTTTTGCCAGGGCATTAAAAAAGTATATACCACTCTGGAACGTGCCGCAAATATACTTTAAAGTATTTTATATGAATTAAATGTATTAAATTAATTTTATTAGCGCACGCCGGGTTTGAACCCGCGACCTTTAAATTCGAAGTCAAGCGTCTTACCACTCGACCACGAAGGTTGTCGTGGTGTATTTCGTAATTATAATTTTTTCTTCCTTTGGATTCCTTAAACATCATCCCTGTTATAATTTCAAATATAAAAATATAAACGTTAAAATAAATTGTAGTTTGCTTCACCGTCATAAAATGGAACTCTTTTAACATATACGAGTATTATCTCTAATCTGTGTAAATTTGTTAAGCTTGTATTATTCGCATTGCTTTAGTTAGCAGTATTTGGATTTGTTCTTCATTGAAAAGAAAAATAACGCTTGAACAATAATTAAAATGCGGTGGTATCATACAATTATATTTCGCCGCTGGAAAGGCAAAAGAGCTTAAACGACACTTTGGTCGAAAATGAGTTAAATATGCAGTTTTGATCAGTTTGTTTTTCTGCATCGAATGCTCTGACTCTCGTTTGATTCTGAAGACTTTTGTGGCCCTTCAGCCATCTAAAATATATTTACCGTTTGGGAGAAGGCTTGACTCAAGCGACATAAGTTTGGGATTTTTTAGCTTTCTGTCACTTCAGGTAACTAACTACCTGAGTTATTTTTTTTTTTCAAAATCCAACCAGGTACTGAAGACTTATGAATTTTATTGAAAAACAAAACAAAATACTTAAAAGTGCTCTGGTGTAAACTTCCCAAAATGGCGCTTGAGTCATTTTTGCCTTTCCGGCGACAATATGGTCTTACGTGTTTCTTTATTGATTTTATTTCTTATTCTATAAATATGAGATTGGCCGAAACAAGTTTTATATTATGTAAGCCTTAACATAATGGAAATCATTTCAGCCCACGATTTTCTTCTGTGTCTGCTAGATTCGTCAAGGATTTGTCTCTAGATTTATCTGCTAGATTCGTCAAAGATTCGTCCCATCCTAAAAGTCTTAATTAATACAAATTCATTCCCATGCATCCCCGATTGGGGTATGTTGTGAGGCAGAAGGTGGAGGTGGGGGTAAGGTGACGGGGAAGAAAAAGGTTAGGAAGTAACTTTTTTTTTATATGAATACCGCACAAGAGTCTCAACTGTTCCCAACCGTCTAGAGCCAGTGAAACTATGGCATCCCCAAATAGGGTATCTTGTGAGGCTGAGGGTAGTGGGGAGGGGAAGAAGATTGGGAAGAGGAAGGTTGGTAAGTACCTGGCTATTCAGATCTGGTCACCAAACACGGCTCAAGCCATTTTAAGCAACGTTTCGATTCTGAATGGTGGTCTTTCACCAGGTCGATACTTAGAGTATCTACCACTCTGGAACGTGCCCAAATGTACTTTTTATTATATTTATACGAATTAAATGTGTTATGACAAATATTAATTAAATAAAAGTTATTGGCGCACGCCGGGTTTGAACCCGCGACCTTTGGATTCGTAGTCGAGCGTCTTACCACTCGACCATGGAGGCCGTCAATTATTATTATTATTCAGATCTGGTCATCAAACACTGCTAACGCCATTTCAAGCAACGTTTCGATTCTGAATGGCGGTCTTTCACCACAAGTTTATACAGAAAGAGGGAGAAATATTCCCCGGCACTGTTTAAGATGTTACCATACGAAATATATTCAAAAATGCATTCTTGAGTTTCGATGATATTCAAAATATCTACAAAATCTTATCATTGCATATTTATTTAAAGCCGCATGGTATTAAAAATATTTTGTTACTTTTATATGTTGTTTGAATTCTGCTGAACTGTCAAAGTGTACAGTTTTTTTAGAGCTCTAAACACTGGATAACATTATTTTTCAATCTGTAATTCACCCACGGAAATCTAGATTCACGTTTATAAATTCCTTTGACTACATAGTGAAGATGCAAAACTATAAAGTTCTTTTTCTTATATTTTATCGAAGGAAGCAATCACTTTGTAGCTTGACATTATAATTTAAATAAAAAATATTTTTGTTTTAAGCCACTTTATTTATACACATATAACAATTCGACCGGTTTCGGTTAAACTTAACCTTCTTCAGGAACGTATATATATATAAACTAAGTTAACTAACTTAGTTTATATATATACGTTCCTGAAGAAGGTTAAGTTTAACCGAAACCGGTCGAATTGTTATATGTGTATAAATAAAGTGGCTTAAAACTAAAATATTTTTTATTTAAATTCTTTTTCTTAGTTTGTCATATTTTGACTTGCGACAGTTTAGTTGCGGACGCGCGAATTATCTCGGAAAATTCAATTGAATAATTACCAGCCACAGGTAAATAATTGTTCCATGTTTTAATTTGCACAAACTACTTATTGGCACGTACAACTCGAGCAATTTTCTCCATAATTTACTGCGTCGATAGCGGAAAACTATTTCTAACCTATTAAGTTTTTGAATTTCTTTATCGTGACATCATAATAGGGCATCCCCTACTTCATATCAACAAGTAAACATATCCATATACAAAGTAACAAGTCTAACACGTTCTTAATGCTGGTCTTTACAATGCTCAGAGCAATAATACAAAAGAGAGAGCGCTGCTGTAGTCAGTTTTGGTGAGGTTTGCCGAACTCGGCTAAACCTGGGCATGGCTAGGACTAGGGCTAGGGTATTTATACATCCATCATGGGACATGTCGTCATAATGTTTTTGTTTATTCGTATGACCACTTTTTCAGAGTATTGTTATAAACAAAAATATAGCATATAACTTAAAAAAACCGTTGAGTTATGTCAATTTATGTCGAATATCAAAACGTGTGGGCGAAGTCAACGGAGAGCGGTGTGATAATTTGGGAGATTTTGTTGTCTCTTTCTTTCTCATAATGTACGACGTAAAAACCGGAGAAAGTGATTTATCCCAAGTTTGTATAGGTTGGTTAAAAATAATTAGCATGAAAATCAGATATTTCTGATTGAATCAGTTTTCATTCAAATCGTAATGGATGACATTTTTTTGAGATTATCAGTAATATGTATCGTAATATTTGAACTATGGACGAAACGATACTTGTTCATGCCTTTACGATACGAATTGATTTGTAGTCAATTATCGGCGTTACAATACAACCCACAATGACTCAATATGTTTACAAAATTGCTCTTTATTGTTCGTAAAACAATGAAGTATTAACTACAAATTATTTCCTTTTTAAATACGTTCGACCGTACGAGTGTGAACTTTTCAAATTTTAAATTGATGCTAATTGAAATTATCAAATTTTAAAAAGTACCATTTAAATCTCCAACTACATAATAATGTCCTACCTATAATGTACTTTAACAGACATTATTCTATATTTGAAATAGGTGGATTAAAGCAACACATGTTTTTTTCTTGGTAAGTCAAGTTTCATCCCTTGATTTTATGTGGGTAACAACCTTAGAGTGCATAGAGTGGTACCTATCCAAGGCAGTGTAGTCAATTTTTGATGATTTTTACCGAACTCGGCAGCCCTGAGCGTGGCTAGGACTAGGTCTAGGATATTTATACATCCATTCATGGCAAATGTCGGCATAATGTTTTTGTTTATTCGTAAAACCACTTCTTCACAGTATTGTTATCAACAAATATATAGCATATAACCTAAAAAACCGTTTATTTGTGTTGAGTTTAGTAGCATGTGAAAACATGTGGGCGGAGTCCCCGGAGACCAAGATCATCCTTACAGTATATAAAAGTGGTGTGTTAGTTTTGTTGTCTCTTTCTCTCTCATGGTGTACGACGTAAAAACCCGGAGAAAGTGATTTATCGCGAGTTTGTATAGGTTAGGTAAAAAGAATTAGCTCTCTCTCCATACATTATTTCTCCAAGGTAACAACAATTACTAGTGTATGCAATATGCATTAAATTAATTCAATCGTCGCCGGAAAGGCAAAATGGCTTTTACACCAGAGCACTTCAAAGTTTTTATTTTAAAACAAAAATCATAAGTCTAGTACCTGGTTGGATTTTGAAATAAAAGTTAACTCAATGCCCCCACTGAGTTACCTGAAGAGATAAAAAGCTTAAAAAGTCCCGAACTTGTGTCGCTTGAGTCAAGCCTTCTCCCAAATGGTAAATATATTTTAGATGGCTAAAGGGTCACACAAGTCTTCAGAATCAAACGAGAGTCAGAGCATTCGATGCAGAAAAACCACCAGCATATTTAACTCATTGTCGACCAAAGTGTCGCTTAAGTTATTTTGCCTTTCCAGCGACGATATGTTGATTGAATTCCATAATGATTTTCTTCAATCGGAAAGCAAATATTGAAATAGAACTAGAGTCTCAAGCGAAACCAATATTTAAAAAAAAAAAAAAACGTTGGCATTTAATTTAAACACGAACATAAAAAAACAAATTTGAACATTGTGTTAAAAATTTTACTGAATTAGCTGTTATGTAAATAAATTTGACCTTTGAAAGGCTTTTATATAGAAAGCAGCATTCGGCGAGTGCGGGAAAAAGCAACGTCGCATCGTATCAGTATTGTTACATCTTTAATACCTTGGAGTAACAATATATGGAGAGAGAGCTAATTCTTTTTACACAACCTATACAAACTTGGGATAAATCACTTTCTCCGGGTTTTTACGTCGTACACCATGAGAGAGAAAGATACAATTAAAATAACACAGCTTTTATGTACTGTAAGGATGATCTTGGTCTCCCGCGTCTGCGGGGACTCCGCCCACATGTTTTCATATGCGACTAAACTCGACACAACTAAACGGTTTTTTAGGTTACACGAGTATGCTATATTTTTGTTGATAAAATACTGTGAAAAAGTGTTTATACGAAAAAAACAAAACATTATGTCGACATGTGCTTTGAATAGATGTATAAATACCCTAGTCCTAGTCCTAGCCACGCCCAAGTCTGCCGAGTCCGGCAAAAATCATCAAAAACTGACTACACTGCCTTAGATAGGTACCACTCTATGTACTCTAAGCGTAATACCTACTAATAAATTATTTTTTTTTTACAGTTTTTTTACGAGATGGCTAAGTAGGTACCTACCAAATTGCACGATACAAAATGATATTCGAGCTTTTAAAAAAGTATTTCAGACGCGGTCAAATTAAAAAAATATATATTTTAATTGAACCTATTAAAGCGGTCTCGCCCCCATAATTTTCCTAGCGGCGACAAGGGGCAACCGCGGTTATCATCAAAACATCAATTGACCATGAAATAAGGCGACTCTATTTACCCGATCAGATTGATAATTGATAAGGAATTACGATATAAAAATTATCGCATGACTTTTGGCACCGTGACTCAATACTTCGCGATGTTTCCCATTGAATTAGATAAGTTAATTTCAGTCAAACTGCGTATCGGGATCCGTTCTTTCTGCATATTTTGCATTCTCGAAGTTGAGGGGTTTCCGGGAATTTTTAATTGAATGAAAAGGGCTTTATATTGGACAACTAATAATAATATTTTCGGTATACTTAAGTATTTCTTTCTCAGAACTTTAGTTCGGTGAATAAATGCTCAAAGCAATAATATACAAGAGATAGCGCTGTTGTAGTCAGTTTTGATGAGCTTTCCCGGACTCGCGTAGACCTGGGCGTGGCTAGGACTAGGGTCAGGATATTTATACATCCATTCATAGCACATGTCGACATAATGTTTTAGTTTATTCGCATAACCACTTTTTCATAGACACATAAACATAAACAAAAAAATATCATATAACCTAAAAACCGTTGAGTTATGTCAATTTATGTCGAATATCAAAACGTGTGGGCGGAGTCAACGGAGACGAGGGACACGAATAACACTCTGACAATACTTTAAAGCTGTGTGATAATTTGGGAGATTTTGTTGTCTCTTTCTTACTCATGGTGTACGACGTTAAAACCCGTAGAAAGTGATTTATACCAAGCTTGTACAGGTTGGGTAAAAATAATTAGCTCTCTCTCCATATATTGTTACCCCAAGAATAAATGTAATATTTAAATAGCATCACGCCAGTAGTGCACAAACTTTTTAGCAGAGGAGCCAATCTACATATTCATCAAACATGTGTTGGGGTGCAAAGGTTTATCCATACGTTTGGTGAGATATCAAAAACATTCACTGCCTGAGAATTCGTTTAGGACATGGGGTACGGATTACCATTAAAAAAAATCTGAGCCAGGGTTTTCAAATCATAATTACCATAAACGTGTAGATTTTTTTTTATTTAGCCAATTGGGCCGTACGAAATGGGAACGTATGCGGCCTGCGGACCGCGGGTTGTGAACCACTTTTATTTTTACATGAATACCGCACAAGAGTCTCAACTGCTCCCAACCGTCTAGAGCCAGTGAGACTATGGCATCCCCAATAGAGGGATGTTGTGAGGCTGAAGGTAGTAGGGAGAGGAAGGAGATGAGGAAGGGGATAGTTGGGAAGTACCTGGCTATTCAGATCTGGTCACCAAACACGGCTAAAACCGTTTCAAGCAACGTTTCAATTCTGAATGGTGGTCTTTCACCAGGGCGATACTTATAGTATCTACCACTCTGGAACGTGCCGCAAATATACTATATTTTATTTTATATCAATCAAAATGTGTTATGACACATATTAATTAAATCAAATTTATTTGCGCACGCCGGGTTCGAACCCGCAACCTCTGGATTCGTAGTCGAGCGTCTTACCACTCGACTATGCAGGCCATCGACCGCTGCATTACATTATGCCTCAGAACCATAGAACAACTATTCTATGTTCTGAACATACTCCAATTGGGGATGTCATAATCCAACTGGCTCTGGACAGTTATTTGGAGTAAAGATTGGAAACTGGATAAAATCTAGTATTTGAAAAATCCGGATTTTCGCATTATTCACAGTGGAATCAGAATTTGGATTTCTAATCCGGATTTTGAATAAAAATATATGTTTCCATTGCAATGTTATATTAAATAAACGCGCCCAACAAGCTAACAGGCATGGAACACTAAACTTAATAATTAGACATTTCGAAGTCACGGATAAATACATATTTGAAAATTTGACTGTTAACTATTTTTTATTTATTTATTTTTAAATATCTTGCTAACATCCATAGCAATCCCGATGAGTTATAAAAACTCACTCTGGGACAAAGGAAATTAAGGGCATACATAAGTTACAGCAAATACAGAGTAATCAAACTAACATAAATCATAATAAATCAAACAATATAATACAATATACAAGTAAATAATATAATATTTTTAAATTTCAAAAAACCTTGAAGTGCAGTAAATGAGAATGTTTTTACTCTACCGAGAAAAGAAAACTGATTTGGTGTTTTCATCTTTAAATGAATTTAAAAAATATTCTTTTAAAGCTTTATTTTGGTATTTTTTTATTATTTTACAGTGAATACCCGCAGAAGAGCCCCAACTGCTCTCAACCGTCCAGAGCCAGTGAGACTATGGCATCCCCAATAAGGCTGTGTTGTGAGGCTGAAGGTAGTGGGGAGGAGGAGATGGGGAAGCGGAAGGTTGGGAAGTACCTGGCTATTCAGATCTGGTCACAAAACAAGACTAGAGATATATTTTTTTAATTTACAGATACATTGGCCTGTGATGTGGACGACATTGCAAGCAACGTTACGATTCTGAATGGTGGTCTTTCACCAGAGCGATACTATGAGTATCTACCACTCTGGAACGTGCCACAAATATCCCGTATATTATTTTATATAAATTAAATGGGTTGTGATACATATTAATTAAATAAAATTGATTTGTGCACTCCGGGTTTGAACCCGTGACTTCTGGATTCGTAATCGAGGGTCTTACCACTCGACCACGGAGGCCGACAAATAAAATAATTGTGATAAAATAATAATAATAATAAAATAAAATAATATTAAAAAATGATAATCATAATAAAAAATAAAATAATAATAATAATAAAAATACACGTAAATCGCGATAGAAAATAATATTTATGTAAGGATAACATAACTGTATTTTTGATTAACTTGCGATTCATAACTTAGATCATGGATTGCATTTATAAAATCCGTTTTTAAACAGTTTTTTCTTCTGTAAAGTTGACAAAATGGATTTTTAAAGAGATTTACTACCATCGCGACGGCGGCAATGAACATGAACGCAGAATATGAAACTACTCGAGTTACCTTAGAGTGATTTACTCGACACATTTCAGAAATACCTCCATCTTATTCAGCAAAGATAATTGCAAAAACGTCCAATTAACAAAATAATGCACCTAGAATTCCTCTCTTGGATATAACGAATAGACAATTAATTTTTTAGTGTTGAAAATCATCATTTCATTGCAAAATATTTTGCAATGAATTGGTGATTTTTGTTTTGATGATTGACTGGGTAATTTTCCTGTTTAAGAAGCAAAAATACAGCTCTGCTAACATCAAAACATTTTTCTAACGACTTCCATGAGTTAAAATCTAATTTAACGAACTAACTAACTCACTAACTATCAGGCCGTTTCCCCCAAGGGATAGGCAGAGAGGACGGACCGCCATATAATCCTGTCTTGGCCACACAATCCTTGCTTCATCTTTAAGTATTTGATTCACTTGATTTTGCCATTTATTCCTCGGGTGTCCCCGAATTCTTCCATTCACTTTCGCGTCATATGTTCTTTTCACACTCCTTTCTTTGTTCATTCGCTCAACATACCCAAACCACTAACATAAAATATAATTCATATACTCCAAATAACCAAACTCAAGCGTCCTTTACTTGGTCCTATTCAATACGCTTTCATCTTCATTGCATTCTTCCCGGATAACCACATTTTTAATACGGTCACACATGGTTATCTACTTTCATCCTTCCTCTGCCAGTTCCATGCCTCACTGCCACACAGCAGGGTTGGTATAAGCACTCCATTGTGAACTGCTAGCTTCGCTTCTTTGGACATGTTTTTATTTGCGCAAACAGCGTCCAGTCCTCCATTTATGCATCATGTTAATCTATTTAGTTCTATTAGAAGATTTTTTTACAAGTTCTATTTAAACGAGTCAATAATTTCACAACCCTATAATTTAAAACTTAAACGATTTTTTTTATACTCGTGTTTCTTATGTCATTTTACTTCCATGCTAATTAAAACAAACCAACTTTGTTAAATTTTATTTCTGTGGTGTTAATTTTCTAAAATTTCGTACCTCAAATAATTTGGTCGCTAGCGTGGAGGCCGAGAAGATGTTAATGACGATGAGCGTCCTGGAGTTGTGGAAAAACAAATCATGGATTTTATTCTTAGATCCTTTTTTTTCAAAAGTGAAAAATCGAAGAACACACAAAAACGTGACTATCCTTTCCAGTTTTCAAAAACAAACCACTAATCCAAAATGGCTGATAATGCTAACATATGATAAACATATGTGTACCAACATAACAAAAAAAACGATAATCGAATGTACACAGCCCGCGAAAATTCAAAATTCACCTTTTCTTTTGAACAGGCCTCGTACATAACACATTATTTTTTAATTATTTCTATTTTTGAAACTGTTAATTCGTGGTGGAACTCCATTTTAATGATTTTTAAAATACCAAATTTTAAACTTTATTCCATTATTTTTCCACTGTTAAAAATAGTGGAATAAAGTTAATAATTTGGTATTATTAAAATCATTAATATTTTATCACGTTTAAAAATTAACAACTCAACTTTTAATTTAGCGTGAAATATATTTATTGCATTCTAAGTATAATCTAGCAGTTGCATAAGCTTTTTAATGTGAGTAGGTATTGTGTTTAAAAATGTCCACTTTTTATTTATTTATATGATTTCACAAAATTCCCAAACTGTCCCGGGGTCAGTGGGACCGTGGAATCCCCAATTCAGGGAATGTTTTAAGGCTAAAGGAATTGGTAAAGGGAAGAAGACAGGAAAGTGGAATATTGAAAAGAAATCGGCTATAAGATCTGGTCAATAAACATGGATAAAGCAATTACAGGCAACGTTTAGATTTAGATTTGATCATTTTTTAGCGTGAATATCGCACAAGAGTCCCAACTGGGACATATGTCATCCTCTATCATTTAGGTATGTTGTGAGGCTGAATGGAGTAATGGGTCTAGGAGATGGGGAAGAGAAGGTAGCTAGCTCTTCAGATTCGACCACTAAACTTATGGCATTTGCCATTTCAAGCAATGTTTTAGATTTGAATTGTGGTATTTTACGCCAGTGGTCGAAAGGCGGTACAAACTCCGAAGGGTGATACTGAGAGTAATCTACCAATCTGGAATCTCTCGTGATCAAATCTCGAATTACCTCGTGGTAATATGTACTAAGAAAGCTGGTGAATAGCTACTTAATTCAAGTTATCTTGAAGTTACAAGAAGTTTATTGAATTAATTATACTGTGGTACAGAACGTGATCAATTATCTACACGATACTTTGAAGCCAGAGATTTTTCATTTAAAAAATAAGTCTGAACATTTAACGAAATTAATATTTTTAATACTTATTTTTAATTTAACATTTCATTAAACTATAGGTGCATTGACTCACTTCAGGTTATGCGAATTTCACTGTCGTTTGATAAAAAATAAAAGTTTCACCGGTATGTGCATACCGGTTTTCGGCATGTTTCGAGACGGTCACGAATCTCTACATCAAGAGAGTCTGCTTTCGTAAAAATTAGCGTCCGCCAAGAATCGAGCATAAATAAGTTTTCTTTACCAGGGTTAATAATAAATAGTTACATACATTTTCTTATCTTATTTAATTAGAAAAATTACGCAAAATTTGATGATTTTTCTAACTTTCCGGGGGTTTTATAAAACAATTATTGTTTATAAGTGGTATTTTTTTACTTACGTGAAAATGATGATTTCAGGCACGTCACTTAACAGATTTGTACCTTGTTTACATTCATATGGAGACAGGTAATATTACAGTTTGCACAATCACCAAGTCTTGATACACCTCGCGTGATGCGCTACACTTTACACTCGTTCACCGTGCGGTATCTCTATTTCCACGTGCTTCTCGCTCCACGGTGTAGTGGCGAGTGGCGAACTGACGAGTGGTGAGACTGGCGAGTGGCGAGCGGCGAGTGTTGTGCCGGGCGGCGTGTCGGGCGCGAGATTCGGGAGAAAAATGAGGATAGCGGACAGGACCGAATCATTTAAAACTAAGTTTTCCTTCTTGCTTCCTTAGGCCTTATATTATACCTTATAGAATATACATGGAGAGAGAGCTAAATATTTTTACCCGACCAATACAAATTTGCTATAAATCACTTTCTCCGGGTTTTTACGTCGTATACCATAAGAGAGAAAGAGACAAGAAAATTCTTTATATAATATTGCAGTTCTTCGTTCGCGCTAACTTCACATCATCGAGTAGACTCAAAAAAAAAAGAAATAACCTCAAAATCCGTTGACTCACGTCAATTATTATTTTGAGGTTATTTCCTATATTTGTCTTGATTAAAAAGCTTGCAGGGATTATATAAATAAATCAAACATGATGGTGATATGTGCTATGTGTGGATGTTCAAATAAGGCCAAAAAAAGATTATAAAACATCACTTTTCAGAGGTATTTCAACGGTTTTTAATATTTTTGACCGAACTTAAGAATTTTCACATTTTTAATGTTGTAAAAAATATAAAATCAACAAAAAGCTTCCATCGTTATTGAGGCAAACCTTCTGTTATTAGTGTTTGTGTGATATTTTGACTTTATAAATCATTTTAATGGTCTATTGATATTGTTTTGTTTAATGTGTTCAAATATGGTACTCGTATGTTTATTAAAAATGTTCGAATTCTATGTGGGCGGTAACTAATAGGCTATTCAATATCCTTTAAAATATCTTTGTCTCTTCCTATCGAGTCAGTATAAAGTCAACAATACTGACTACACTGTTTCGCAAAGGTACCTCTGCATGTTCTTACTCCAAGGGTACTACAGATCTGTCCGCTAAGCCATTTACAATCATGACCACCTGATTCCTTCTGATGTAACTTAAAATCCTCTTTTTCACGAACGGTTATATTACAAACGGAGGATACAAGTGTCACAACGATGCTTTTAGCGGCAGGTAATGACGTTAGAAAAATATCTTCGATGTAAAGGCAAAGGGGCTTAAGCGACACGTTGGTAGAAAAAAATGAGTTAAATATGCAGTTTCGATCAGTTGTTTTTTCTGCATCGAATGCTCTGACTCTCGTTTGATTCTGAAGACTTTTGTGGCCCTTAAGCCAACTTTAATGTATTTACCATTTAGGAGAAGGCTTGACTCAAGCGACACAAGTTTGGGACATTTTTAGCTTTTTGTCGTTTCAAGTAACTCACTGAGAACATTGATTTATTCTAGTTAACTTTTTTTTCAAAATCCAAACAGGTACTGAAGACTTAAATTTTATTGTAAAACAAAAAAATATTTAAAGTGCTCTGGTGTAAACTTCCCAAAATGGCGCGTCAGCCCTTTTCCATTTCTAGGGACGATATAGACACGTTATTGTCTTAGAATGTTTCCACAAAATATGGCAAGTAGTGTAAATTCCCCATTGAAACCTTAAAGTATATAGAGTGGTATCTATCCAAGGCAGTTTAGTCAGTTTTTGATGATTTTTATTGGACTCTGCGGACCTGGGCGTGGCTAAGACTAAGGCTAGGGTATTTATACATCCATTCATAACACATATCGACATAATGTTTCTGTTTATTCGTATTACCACTTTTTCACGGTATTGTTGTCAACAAAAATATAGCATATAACCTAAAAAACCGTTTAGTTGTGTCAAGTTTAGTGGCATAAAAAAAATGTGGGCGGAGTCCCGCGGTGACCCGGGAGCCCAAGATCATCGTGACAGTACAAAGAAGCGGTGTATTATATTTGTTGTCTCTTTCTCTCTTATGGTGCACGACGTAAAAACCCGGAGAAAGTGATTTATCGCAAGTTTGTATGGGTTGGGTAAAAATAATTAGCTCTATCTCCATAAATTGTTACTCCAAGTCATGTACGACAAAAATAGACATTCTAAGAATATGTTTATATGGTCGAAATGGATATTGAACCGGGTGGCGTTTCGTCGAATACTGCATCAACGAATACGCCGTATAAGGACGGCCTACTGTCAGCAGGTTGTCTTTCTTATACGTATGTGTTGCTACGTTCACCATCTCACTCTCTCTCATGGCGCTTTAAATCTTCGGTAAACAGTGGAAATAATCGTTTTATTAAAATAATAAGTAATTTGCGTGTACTAACGAATGAAATGTTATTCCATGGCTTTTACTAGTGTTTACAGTGTCATGGAAACACTTTCCCATCACACACGAGGGAATTTCGCCACTTATTTATGCAGATTGTTTAGATATGGTATACAAACACAAGCGACGCGTGACAGTTCAATATTAAATCCGCCAAATCGAAAGTACGGCAATTACCGTATCTTTTGCTTGCCATTTCGAGAGCTCTACAACGTGTCAAAAGTTTGTAGTGTCATTGGTGGCAGGACCATATTAAACCCTTTTTACTAAATAAAACTACCGTAAACCAAGATTTATTTGGCCCTTTTTATCTAGCATGACAATACAAAGAAAATTAAAACGAAAATCATATTTAAAGGGAAAAAAAAATGTTAAAATATCAAAAAAGTAAATAGTATAACCGTTGGGAGGTTGATATTTTTCTCTTCTCGTACAGATTGGGCTATTAAAATAATAATAATAAATGGATAACTTTTACTGTTTTCGTGGGAAAATCACATCTAGGTCGCTAATTTATCTAACCTCTATAACTTATCACTTATAACCAATAACTTACAGTTAAAATTTATTACTAATGGCTTACAGTTAATATTTTCAACTAGTGACTTACAATAAGGACTTATAACTAGTAACTAACTACTGAGTATAACTTATAACTAGTGACTTACATCTAAGATTTCATTATTATTACTTCATCACCTCCTCATTATTGCTCCACATTTGCATTACTGTTCAACGATTCTTTTCTTGTGTAACGACATATAATAGAACAAGTTTCAAATTCTCCAAAAAAGAGCAATGAGAATTATACTTAGGCGAAATAGATATTCAAAAGTAGTAAAAATGTCAGACGAACTAAATTGACTAACAGTGAAACAGATGCTGACATTAAACACATTAATATTTATAAAGAAAACACATAAACTTTGTTTGTAACCACTTTATTATTTAATATTAAGTCTACCGGTTTCGGAAGTACCCTTCCATCATCAGGACAATATACAACTTAACCCTAAAATTCCCAAATTATACGGCTTATTGAAAGTACACAAAGGCAATAAACCTATTATACCTGTCGTTTCATGCTGTAATTCCCCAATTTTTAAAATAGCTTCACTTATAACAAATGTATTTACTAATCGAATGTGTTTTCCCCAAAATTTACCATTAAGAATTCACTTGAATTAATTAATGCAGTTAAGGACATGGTTATCCCTAAAAATGCAAGACTTGTATTCTTTAATGTTATCAATTTATTTCTTAATGTTTCCACAGATGCTTGCAAAGAAATAATTATAAATATGTTAAATTCCTCTAAACTATACATATGTATGATTAATGATCTTTCCCGTTTATTTAACATGTGTCTCAACTAGCGTTGTGACCGCTTTGAAAGAACTACTTCTTTTGGCAGCAGTTCCTACTTCATTCATTGTTCATTGAACAAATACTTCAATTGAAGTCGGAAGTTCATTTTAGCGTTCATTCATTTCAATTACTTCATTTCATTGAACAAATATTTCAACTGAAGGTGGTAGTTCATTTTAGCCTTCATTAACTTCATTTCATTGAACAAATACTTCAATTGAAGTTGGTAGTAAAGTCTACCGACTAGCATGTGCTTTTTCGGCGAGGAACCGGTTCCAGTTCTTTCCAGTTTTTCCAGTTTCAAAGCGCTACAGACTAGTACGTGATTTTGTTGGCGAGGAACCAGCTCCAGTTCTTTTCGTTTTCAAATCTCTACCGACTAGCACGTGCTTTTTCGGCGAGGAACCGGTTCCAAAAAGAACTGAACAAATAAGCGGATAAATTTAAATCTTTTTTTGCGAGTTCGACTTCGACTTCAATTGAGTGTTCATTTTAAAGAACTAACAATTCGTGAAGCTTTCACAAAACATTGAAGTTTTTCCCAACGCTAGTCTCAACCAAAACTATTTTTCAAATTATAATTATATCAACAAAAATAAGGTTTACCCATGGGTGCCCCAATCAGCCCACTATTGGCAGATATTTTTATGAATAACCTAGAAAATAAGATTTTCGATTGTTCTTCATCACTTTTAGATAATGTTTTTGTTTGGAAAAGGTATGTAGATGATATTTTTTGTATTTGGACGGGAACAGAGCGGCAACTTGATAAGTTCCTTCATTTAATAAAATCTTTTCATAAAAACATACAATTTACTTTAGAGATAGGCAATAATGCATCAATTAATTTCTTAGATTTAACACTATCTTCAGTAAATAATAAAATCGAATTTAACATTTATCGTAAAGCAACATTCACGGATATCACCATCCATAATACTTCAAATCATCCGGTATCACATAAGCATTCAGCCTATCACTCAATGGTACACAGGCTAGTACAAATTCCCTTATCACCAGATCATTTCTCAATTGAAATAGAAAAAAAATAAACAAATATCTTGGAATATTGGTTTTACCACAAACTTAGCTACTAATACATTTTTTATATAAAAGTAAAAACAATAGCATAAGGAATCCCTTCCATTGGCGTAGAATCTTATATACGAGTATCTAATTTCTCTTCACTTAGTACCCGAAATTTGCCTGCCCACATTTAAACCCGCGTTCTATACAAACAACAGCATTGATATATTATTGAAAAATGCCAAAGATAGTGATGATAAATTAAGTCATTCTGGCGTTTATAGACTTTCTTGTAATAATTGTCCGTCATTTTATATAGGTAAGACATCTCCAAATGTTAATATTACAATCACTGAACATCTAAGATGCTTAAAAAACACTATTTTTTCAGAGTTCGCCAATCACCTCATTGCCACTGATCATAATTTTAATAGGGATACAGGGGTTAACATTCTTCACCGTTGTAATAAATAGAAAAAAATAGATAACTTAGAAGCATTAGAAATTAGAAAATCAATAAATAGTAAATGTAATGTTTTGAATAATCAAATTAATTTATCTTATGGTATAGTCCTATCCTAGATATATTTCCAGTAAGCCGCTCTGTTATTCCCATAATCCCCTCAATTACCCCTTCTCCTTCCCATTCCAACTCATAAATATGTATATATATCTCAGCATTTTGTATTTTATGTTAATTTTAATATTGTCTTGATGATGGAAGGGTACTTCCGAAACCGGTAGACTTAATATTACATAATAAAGTGGTTATAAACAAAGTTTATGTGTTTTATTTATAAATATGGGAAGCCACAAAGTAAATGCTTTTAAACATCTTATTACCAAATTATTTACAACGTGTGTTCGTTTAAACTTCTCAATCGTTATAAACTATATATTTTGGGTTTCAAGATACAAATTATACACCTACACTCCTACACATATTTAAAAAAAAAAATTTGTTAATCAAATTAGGTTAACTTTTATAAAAAATGTCAAGAAAGTTTGTCATATTTCAATCATTGACACTTTGGTACAGTTATTGAATATCAAAATATAATGTGGGTATAGAATTCTTGAATGAAAACGTTGTAATCAAAATTAATATTATTTTCACTATTTTATTATCAGTAACAATAATTATTATTAAGGTTTAAAGTTTAATTATTAAGGTTTGTTTATCTGACATGATAGGTGTTATTTTAGCACATTCACAGGTCATCTACATATGGCTGTTGAAATATTTTCGATTGTGTTTTGCTTTTTCTTGTTCCCAGGGGCTTTGGGGATTTTTAAGATAGTTTTTTGTTAGTTTTACATTAAATGTTGGCTTTAGGTTTTAATTTTTAGCTCGTCTGTTATAAGTATCACGCTATAGGTTACGTTAGAAATCGTACTCTCCGATATTTATTGCTTGCATACAGAGAGTTTCAAACTTGTTAATCGTCTTTAAAAAAGAAAATTCTGGTAAAATTTAAAAATAGTTCAATTTTTAAAAGAAAAAACTTTCTGTAATTTCATTTTATTTTCAACCAATTCATAAAATGTGTCCTTGAGGTGATATTTCACTAAAAT
The DNA here is from genome assembly GCA_022651775.1 of Drusus annulatus. NCBI lineage: Eukaryota > Metazoa > Arthropoda > Insecta > Trichoptera > Limnephilidae > Drusus > Drusus annulatus. Next base: position 550,200 of record JAGWCC010000283.1, read on the forward strand.
GGCTCTTTTCAAATTAGCCTAGTATTATTATTATGTTGTAAATAAAATTCGCAACTTTTTTCAAAATTTCCAAATATTAAAAATCGATCATCGTATACTTTTTTAACTATAAGTAGGCGTGAGCAAGACAAGAGGGTTTTTCTTAGTAACTTTTCACAAGGATATCACTTTCAGAAACGTACAGGAGGATTGGAGTAGGATAGGAAGGACTGAGGACTGAGGACTGAGGACAACAGCGAATGGAAAGCATTTGTCGAGGAGGCCAAATCCTACCCTCGAATGTAGCACCGTGATGATGATGGTATGTGATGTTGATATATCTTACGTTGAGAAATCAGTTAAATTTTAAAATTGTTGCCAGTTGCAAATAACAAAGAAAATCAAATTGTCAAAGATTTATTTTCGTAGTTAATAATGTTCCTAACAGATTTAACAAGCACTCTCTCTCTCATTAGGGTTGTCAATTGTCCTATCGTTTACTCTACCTAAGTGATGCTGCTTTTATTATTATTATGGAATCAATTAAACTTCTAAAATACGTACTAAATGGGGGTAGACTTGGTAGACATGGGTAGACATGTGAAAATTCAGTTCAAACGTCTTAAAATTAAAAAAAGAACGCAACAACAGCAAGCATCAATTACGAACAGATACAGATGTTAAACTCTAAAGCAGTCATTCCCAAAGTGGTCTATATCGACCTCCAGGGGTCGATTCCGACCTGCAAGGGGTCCACGTCTATGAAAAAATAAATTGGGGGTGCATGAGACGTAAATGGGGATCCACGAGAGTGGATTCCATTTAGGCAGGCCGTCACCAAAATGTTGGCTTCCCGAAAACTTCAAAGAAATATTTCCTTTTTCGGCAGTTCCAACTCCATTCAATTCTCATTGAACAAATCTTCAATTAAAGTTGGTAGTTCCGTTGGTGCGAACTACTTCATTTTGCGGCGGTTCATATATTTCAATTGATGTCGGACTTCAATGAAGTACTTTATTCTAAGTACTTCAATGGAAGTTCGATTTCAAAGACTACAAAGAACCAAATAACTACTAAGATTTGGCAAGGAACAGGTTCTTCCTCAGTTTCATCTTTTTGTCGATTTGCTAGTACTTTTTTGGGGAGGAACTTTTGTCGATTTGCTAGTACTTTTCGATTTCGAATCTCTACCGACTAGTACTATTTTTTGGCGAGTTTGACTTCAATTGAAATGTTTACCGCAAAGGGTTCATTCAGAACTAGCAGTTCCTGAAGCGTTCACAAAACTTTGAAGTTTTTCCCATCGCTAAAAAAAAACAATATTAGGAAAGCGGAGGTCTATACAAAACAGTAAAAATCGGCATGTGGTCTACGGGACAAAAAAGTTTGGAAACCTCTGCTCTAAAGGAACAACGACAAACCATGGAAGGTTATAAGAAAAAAGAATAGGAAAAAAAAAGTTTAAAAAAAACAGAGAGTAGGAGACCAAATGTGCAGCCATAGTTTGTCTGCATCTGAAACGATTTTGAAATGTTTCCAGTCACTTGATCTCTCATCATTCTCAACCCGAATCTTTTTACATTTCTTATGACATTAAAACAAACCAGACTCTTTTGTTGGTATAACGAGAAATACTAAATCCATGAATGCAATGTTTTGTAACATAAAATACCAGGAAATCTGAATATCGCATTCAATAATAAGACAAATATTGACATTAAAAATAAAGTTTAAAATTATATGCAACGTCGTTCTAAAGCGTCCGTCTATTTTCATCGGGTACCTAATTAGTGTTGCAATATAATAATATATATATATGTATATATATTATTTTTGTTTTACAGTTAAAACCACACAAGGTAAGACGCTCGACTACGAATCCAGAGGCCACGGGTTCAAACCCGGCGTGGGAAAATAACAAATAAATTTAATCAAATTAATATGTGTCATAACCTTGGAGTAACAATGTATGGAGAGAGAGCTAATTATTTTTACCCAACCCATACAAACTTGCGATAAATCACTTTCTCCGTGTTTTTACGTCGTGCACCATAAGAGAGAAAGAGACAACAAATATAATACACCGCTTCTTTGTACTGTCACGATGATCTTGGGCTCCCGGGTCACCGCGGGACTCCGCCCACATATTTTATTATGCCACTAAACTTGACACAACTAAACGGTTTTTTAGATTATATGCTACATTTTTGTTGATAACAATACTGTGAAAAAGTAGTCATACGAATAAACAGAAACATTATGTCGATATGTGCTATGAATGGATGCATAAATACCCTAGCCTTAGTCTTAGCCACGCCCAGGTTCCGCCGAGTCCGGTAAAAATCATCAAAAACTGACTACACTGCCTTGGATGATACCACTCCATATACTCTTAAGGTCATAACACATTTAATTCATATAAAATGATGTATGGTATGTTTGCGGCACGTTTCAGAGTTGTAGATACAAAGTATTGCCCTGGCAAAAGACCACCTTTCAGAATCGAAACGTTGCTTGAAATGGCATTAGCCGTGTTTGGTAACCAGATCTGAATAGCCCGGTACTTCCCAACCTTCCTCTCCCCCATCTTCCTACCCTCCCCACTAACTTCAACCTCACAACATACCCCAATTGGGGATGCCATAGTCCCACTGGCTCCAGACGGTCAGAAGCAGTTGGGACTCTTGTGCGGTATTCACCATAACATAAAATAAAGTAATCTAAGGTGTTTGTTTTTCAAAAACTGCATTATCCAATTATTCATTGGCAATTGTCTAATAACTTTGCTATTTGTTTGTTTAAATATTGTTCCTCTTCTTATTATTTTAACTCCGCCATGGTAATGGATTGTGTATTTCCCAAATTAATCGTGTAAAAAATAAACCAAACAAATGGTTTATATAAGTTTTGTACAAATAGCCGTTTTGAGGTGCTGTAGTAATATACATTATACATATAAAGAAAAAACAAAAAAAAAAACAAAAAAACATAACCCAAAACAGCTTACTATATAAAGGAATGAAATCGTATAATGCGCTGCCGGAAACCATCAAAATTATGCCTATCAATAAATTTAAAAAAGCCTGTAAAAAATATTTAAAATGCATATAAACCAAAAATAATAAGTAGTGTTTAAGTTAAAATATTATTAGTCAAAAAGAAAATGAAATAATTATATACTTGTAAACTTAAATGTACAAAGTAACTAATATAAAAAATGAGATAATTTATTTTTATTTTTTTTTAAAACATAGTATTCGAGGTGACATCATATAAATGACGTGTTTAGTATAAAAAGTTGATATTAATTCATGTGTCAGAGCATAAAAAGATTTTCAAGCACTACTTAAGAATCTACTTATCTAAATGATCAATTATTATTCAATGCGGCAACAATTATCAATAAGATTAACATTGTGCTTCTAAATTGAATTAAATATTGCACCTATATAATCAAGTCATAAGACGCTCGACTACGTATCCAGTGGTCGCGAGTTCGAACCTGTCATGGGCAAATAAATTTTATTAAATGAATAATCGAAACGTTGCTTGAAATGGCTTTAGCCGTGTTTGGTGACCAGAAGTGAATAGTCAGGTAGTTTCCGACCTTCGTCTTCCCCACCTCCTTCCCCTACCCAGAAAATTCAGCTTCACAACATACCCCAATCGGGAATGTAATAGTCTCACTGGCTCTAGACAGTTGAGAGCAGTTGGGACTCTTGTGTGGTATTCACTATAAGAAATAAAAATAAACTATTTTTAATATCGTGGGAGTGGGGCCATTCAGAACGACACAACATCGCGTGTTTAGCTATTTTACTCCGTTGTGTAACATAAAATGTATTTTATGTAAAAGCCTTAAGACTTCAATAAATAAATATTTTTTAAATCATCAAGTGTATGAAATATGCATTTGACGAAAAAAGGCTCAAATATTTTATTCATGTGTTTAATCCGATGTTTAGTTATAAGTTTGTGGTTATTTTCGTTGGGATCGATTTATTTTATGAAGCTTAAGGCTGTTAAAAAACACTACGAGTATGTTGTTATTATTAATTTGAACAGTAAACATTATCTGTCGAAAGAAACTTTCGAATTAATTGTTTTACCTGTTAAGCCTATATTTTAAGAAGAAAAAAACCTGGGATCCTTTCGACCTGTTTCGATATTTTAAAAATGAATATCGGTTAGTTTACACTAACCATTTACCTACACATTTAGAGAAGTAAACAAAATTCATTAGTTACTTGGAAGTGAATACAGGTTTTAAATACCTACCAACATTAAACCGACGACAAACGTAATATCATTGAAAAGGGAATGTCACAAAAACAGGAACGTCTGGATTAAGTACATAATAAAAAGGATAGTCCGTATGGGGACTATAAAAAAGGATTTGGTTTTCCGTGATAAGAATTGTCATGTCTTTATAAAATACATACTCGTATACAGGCTGTCAGACCAGACCCCGAGCCAAGCTCGCCTAAAATCAGCAAAAAAATCGTTAAGAAAGTACAACTTAAATATAAAAACAAATTAGATTCCGTTTTCTCAGGCTCTACTGGAACCAAATGAGCCTACACTTTTGATTTGGGCGAAGACTGATGAACTGCAGGATATTAAATGAAAAAAATCACCAATAATAAAATTTGTGAAAATATCTTTCATTTTATGGACCTAATGCGAGCCTTGGGGTCGAAAATTAAATTCGGTTTTCTCAGACTTCAATGGAACCGAATGAACCTTAGCTTTTGATTTGTGTTTAGAATGATGAATTGCAGCATATTTAACGAAAAAATCCACCATTAGTAAAATTTGTGAAAAAATCATTCATTTTATAGACAAAATGCGAGCCTTGGGGTCGAAAATTTGATTCCGTTTTCTCAGGCTTCAATGAAGCCGAATGAACCTAAACTTTTGATTTGTGCTTAGAATGAAAAACTGCGGAAGATTCAGTACAAAAATACACCATTAGTAAAATTTATGAAAATATCATTCATTTAATGGACAAAATGCGAGCCTTGGGGTCAGAAATTACATTCCGTTTTCTCGGACTCTAATGGAACCAAACGAACCTTAACTTTTAGTTTGTTCTTAAAATGATAGTAAACTTATTCACCAATAGTAAACTTTGTGAAAAAATCATCCATTTTATGGACAAAATGCGAGCCAAGGTCGCAAATAAGATTCTGTTTTCTCAGGCTTCAATGAAACCAAATGAACCTAGACTCTCGGCTTGAGTTTAGAATGATGAATTGCAGAAGATTCAATAAATAAAAATACACCATTAGTAAAATTTGTGAAAATATCATTCATTTTATGGACAAAATGCGAGCCTTGGGGTCGGAAATTACATTTCGTTTTCTCAGGCTCTAATGGAACCAAATGAACCTTAGCTTTCGGCTTGTGTTTAGAATGATAAACTGCAGAAGATTCAATAAAAAAATTACACCATTGATTAAATTTGTGAAAATATCTTTCATTTTATGAGCGTAATGCGAGTCTTAAGGTCGAAAATTAAATTCCGTTTTCTCAGGCTTCAATAGAACCGAACGAACCTAAGCTTTCGGTTTGTGCTTAGAATGATGAACTGCAGCAGATTCAATAAAAAAATACACCATTACTAAAATTTGTGAAAAAATCTTTCATTTTATGGACGAAATGCGAGCCTTGGGGTCGGAAATGACATTTAGTTTTCTCAGGCTCTAATGGAACCGAATGAACCTTAACTTTTAGTTTGTGCTTAAAATGAAAAACTGCGGCAGATTCAATAAGAAAATCCCCCAATAGTAAAATTTATGAAAATATTATTCATTTAATGGACAAAATGCGAGCCTTGGGGTCGGAAATTAGATTCCTTTTTATCAAACTCAAATGAAGTAGGATGAACCAAAACTTTTGGTTTGTGCTTAGAATGATAAACTGCATCAGATTCAATGAAAGAATCTACCAATAATAAAAATTATTAAAAAATCATCCATTTTATGAAAAAAATATGAGCCGTTTGCTCAGGCTCCAATGGAACCGAATGAACCTTAACTTTTAGTTCGTGCTTAGAATGGTTAACTGCAACGGGTTCAATGAAAAAATTCACAAGTAGTAAAATTAGAGAAAAAATCATCCATTTTATGGACAAAATTTGAGCCTTGGGTCGGAAATTAGATTCCTTTTTTCTCCGGCTTTAATGGAACCAAATGAACTTAAACTTTTGGTTTGTGCTTAGAATGATGAAATGGCGCAGATTCAATGAAAAAAAAACACAATTAGTAAAGGTTGTGAAAAAATCATTAATTTTATGGACAAAATGCGAGCCTTGGGGTCGGAAATTAGATTTCGTTTTCTCAGGCTCCAATGGAACTTTAACTTTTGGTTTGTGCTTAGAATGATTTAGAATGTTTTGTTAGGCTCCAATGGAACCGAATGAACCTAAACTTTTGGTTTGTGCTTAGAATGATGAACTGCAGCATAAAAAATCCACCATTTGTAAAATTTGTGAAAAAATCATTCATAATATGGAAAAAATGCGAGCCTTGAGGTCGGAACTTAGATTCCGTTTACTCAATAAAGTCAGTTAGGACTCTTTGCTCTTTATTAAAAAAAAATTAAGTGCAGTAATTTTTAAATGAAAAAAAATTCACGGAACGCCTCGTTCAGACTGGACCACTACGGCCAATAACTACACATGGTTGAACCATGAAAGAGTGATAAGCTCCTTGAATCTGCCCCAGAGGTTGTGAGTTTGAAACCTGGAAGAAGAAGAAATTAAAACCATTTGACACATTTAAATTTTAAAAACCTATGTAGTATATTCACTTCTTATTATATTAACCTTCTTTTCAAAGTAGAAGATACTCTACTTCAGAACAGAAATGTATGTATAGTGATCAGATCTGAATAGCCAGGTACTTCCCAACTTTCCTCTTCTCTTTCCTTGCCCCACTTTCTTGCAAACGGGGATGCCTTAGTTCCACTGCCTTCGGGAAGTTGATAACTAACTCATGTGCCGTATCATCTATTATATATAAATAAAAATATAGTTTTTTACACTATGCATGCAGATGCAAAGTGGGTAAAGCTTTAGGATGGGAGGGAAATGAAATAAGTTTACATGAAAAAATAAATCCAGCATCCTTTTTTTCATACAAAATTTAATTAATAATAATATTAACCGAAACATTTTATAGTAATTGTTGACTTTTCCATCATCAGTATTGCAAGTGATTTATGCAGCTTTCTAGCTAGAATTATTTACAAATCTTTTTCAGTATTCGATAAATACGTTACAAGTAGGAAAAACAAAAAACATAATTTGGTGTAAACCTTGGATGCGTTCAAGCGGTCCGATTTCCTGCGTGAAAAATACACAATATCTGACGTTACAGCGTATCGATGCTGATGTTCTATTTTAAGTGAAGAAGGAACAATTTAGTCAGGTTGTTTTCATCATATCAGGCAAATATCGGCAACTGGTGTTGATACAATTTTTGGTCAAATTATGATATACATATATAGCTTAAAATTGTGGCATTCAACAGCTTTCATTTGCAGTATCGAACTGATCAAATATTGTGGACAATCGGGAAAGGCGTTTGAGAGTGAAAGCCTCAATGCATGCTCAGGCTCTGGAGCCTTTTTCCACGTTACCGTGGACCTATGCGTTGCAATCATTCACAAATAACACATCCCTGTTCTTAAGGCCGGCGTTGCCGAGAGTTGTGCTCTGTTCGAGACAGTCCAATACCCTTTTGGGGAAGTTTGTTGTTATTTCGAATTCCTCCGGTGAGAGGGGGTGACTGTACACGTAGTTGTAGATGACCTGAAATAAAATATTGGATGAGTGGTCGTTTCAATTTTCAAAAACTGGTAAAACATACCGGCTCCTCCTACCAATCATTTACCATATTGGATTTCTATGTGATAAATAAGAAAAAACTGACGGAAAAAATGTACATATTACCAATCATGCCATACGTAGCCTACAGTGGGCCTTTTGGTTCTGCTGTGAAACTTGGATTAATGCAGCGGTGAGAAGCTCTTTACTGCCAAGGGCCATTTGTATAATATATTTCAACTGCCCATTCTGACATTAACAATGCATCATTAAATCCCACCATCCACATCTTATTATCTGTGATTATTTCAATAAATATCTACGAAATTCAAATTTACAATCACGTAAATATCAGATGTAATTTTTTTCACTCTGTTGACAGTTTATCAATCTTCTCCCTTGTAAGCTGACTTAAATCTTGGTAATTGGATTGGCTCCGGATTATCATAAGTTAAGCAGAGGTTGCGTTGGGAAGAGCATAATTACGCATTTGAGCATAACTTACGCAAAATTTCGGCTTAACAGTCGCTGAGTTTGATTGGGAACAACAGTGGTAATTCTTTAACTCAACCATTATACACTAATCATAAAAATATGTGTTTTACATGTATTATTTTATATATTTAAAAAATAAATAAAAAAAACTCTAAAGGTGAGGCCATTTTTGCTACAAGAATCCAGGTTCTAGTAATTATCAATGCAATTATGTAAACACAGGAATAGAATTGATTAAGTAAATACTAATTACCTCGATGTAGATCAACTACATAGTTAGAAGCATTTTTTCCTAGTAACTTACCCAACTATACAGCAATGGATATTTGTTCTCGATTAACTCACCCAAGTACACGGTAATGGGTATTTTTTCCCGAGAAACTCACCTTAAGGCTGTCGGTCAAGCTGAACCTCCTCTCCAGGCGGGCCCCGCACGGCAGCTTGATGAGGAAGGAGATGGCTTGCGGGTCGGTGAGCTCGGGTTCTGTGGGCAGCTGGGACGCCATGGCTTTCTTTGCGTTTACCAGATCCTACAATGGAATTCAGTTAAAATAAGAAAGAATTGAAACAAACATAACAAGAGCCAGGAGGACAGTAAGTCTTTCAAGTATAATTGTAGACATTATTTGTAGTTGAAGGTTTAACGTTACAAAATTAAAGTTATGTGTCTATTTTTTGTGAAATTAGTAGAGACCTGCAATAAGTAAATTGAGTGGAAAATATTATGACTTATATTTTGAATATGTGCATGTAGATCAAAAAACACCGATTCTGAATACATATACGTATTTCCATATTATTATTCTTAGAATTAATAAATGTTTCTTGAAAATTAGTTAAAACGCCATAAAATATAAACGCTTCATGTTTGGTCGAGCGAACTCCTACGTCAAATGTACCGTTTGCGTATGATGTGATGCCACCGGAACGTACGAGTATTTTGCTATTCCCATAGTGCATCTCTTTCTGTTACATGCGTACTTTGCGAATAAGAGGGAGATGTTATGTAGGTGTAACAGTTTTCTATGGAGTTTTGCTATACTCTATATGAGGGGCTTAGAAGCAAAGGCAGCAATCTCCTTCATTTTAAATTATTTCTTGGAAAGTTGATTTTACGTTTAATGCACTTTTCTTTTGTGAATATGTTGATAAATTTAGAGATAATTGTTTCAAATTGTTCCTAGTTTAATGTGCACTAACATTTTTGTACACTTCATTCTCCATTTCTTTATTATAATCATTCAAAAGTTGACAATGCTACAGAACCGTTTTTGGAGATTGCTGCCTTTGCTTCTAAGCCCCTCATATAGGGATGGTTTATATTGGAAATTGGGTGTCACTGCAGTTCCACCTACCGAGGCTGGCGAGAAACCGGTTATTTATCCTGTTATTTTTGGAACCAGAAAAGTTCTACGAAGAAGATTTTTTATAATAAAATGTCGTGTTTATATTATTAAGAAAGGATTCCTGATTTTTTTTCTATTTAATGGGGGGGGGGGGGTGGCTAGCGATATTTTATGAACGAAAAGAACTGGAATTGTGGAACCGGAATATCGACGGTTCCAGTGACCGCCTTGAAACCGGTTCTTTTTGACCAGGATAGATAAATATCGACCATCTCTAATGGTATTGTTGTTATTCTGTTTTTGTTTACGTTACACCATTTTTCACGTAAAACTGCATTTCTTGAAACGATGATAAATTGCTTGTCTGGCGCAGTAATGCTTGCATTTTACACATCAGTACGATGCAATAATAATGCATAATTATCTCCTGACATTTTAGAAGGTTTTGGTAAATTAAAAGCGGTATAATTTAAGAAAAAATACAAGCTAACAAATATGCGACTGACAGCTGGATAACGGTGGGACAGTTTGAGCTGTCAAAGGTAAATACTGTGTGATGCGCTATTTTTGGAGGGATATACAAAAAATCCAACAGTAAAAATCAATTTTCGTGTTGAAGTTATGATATTTTAAAAGTTATAAAAAATCCAGTTAACTAAGTTAGACGGTTTAAATTAATCAAAAAAATGTACTAGAATTCCTTGTTGAATATTTTTAAAAATTCCAAACAAATTGCCCTTCTGACCCCGCTCGCTACCTCTGAGATACTGCCGTTTTGGCAGCGTTTAAAAAATTCGAACTTTGAGAATTAATTCGACTATGAAAACGAACTTTAAAAAAAATATATATACTGGTATTTAAGTTTGAATGTGGATATTGACAAAAAAATAAATAAAAAATAACTCAAATTCCTTATTGTCAGTGTTATTTTTTGGGAAAATGTGTGTTATTTATGGGGAATAGCAGTATTATTTTTCCTAAGAGATTGATGTAGGAAAAAATGACAACAAAATACATTGATTGAAAAATAAAAATGGTCATTGTGTAAATTTTTTCTTCCTCGAGGTTCTTCTTCCATAAAAAGATAGAAGACAAGATCCTTTCGGAATCAACTGTGCCTTGGCATCCAAATTGCTAACTCCACTGTCCTAAACGGTCTGCCAACATAAATTTGTTCTCCGGAGGAGATTTGACATTCAATGGCTCTTTTGAAGAGAATATACTGAGTGGATAGTATCTCTGTGCTTAACCCTGTTAATCCCAGCCTATTTTGCATAGTATGTGCGAAAAATCCACTGTATTTTTTCACAAAAAACAATAGTTTTTATTTTATTATTTATCTCAGTTAATATTCAGTTCTCAACATTACTTTTTGTAGTGTCATCCCTATGATGTATAAATTTATTTATTTATTTAATTATATACGCCCTCATGGGCTTTTACATAACATATGATATAAAACATAAAATAACAGTGACATAAAAAATAACAATGATTAGCACCCAAAAACATGATTAAGTTGTTAGAAATATTATAATGCAAATTAACACTAGTATTTTTGAAAGAGGTATGCTATTATAGCCTTCTTGTAACTAGATTCAGTGCAGTTGAATATATCTAGTATTTCAGCGATAGAATTACTCACTGCATGCAATCTAGGTACAAGCGAGTATTTAAATGACTCAGTCCTGATATTATTGTTACATTTAAAAAGAATTTTGGATCGAGTGGATCTGTTAGGTACATAGAAGGTAATTAAGCTAAGTAAATCAGGGCTGTCTATAATACCATTAACAATTTTTAAAATAAAAGTCAAATCAGAAACAAGCCTCCTGTCTGAAAGTGTTAGTAATTTTAATTCTTTCATTAAATAATTATAATTTATGGTTTCAATAGGTAGACCGAGTTTGTAGTTAATGTATCTTAGAAATTTATGTTGCAATTTTTCAATAGAATCAGAGTGGATTTTAAAGTGAGGGGACCAGACAGAAGAATTATATTCGACTTGACTTCGAACTAATGAAGAGTACAGGATTTTCAATGTAGAAATATTTTTAAATTCACTGGCATTTCGAAGAATAAAGCCTAGCAATTTTAAACCTTTACTTGTTATTATATTGATATGTGAGAGAAAATTTAATTTAGAATCGAAAGTAATGCCGAGATCATTAATTTCGTTCACAGATGTAAGGGAAATATTATCAATTTTATAATCATAGTCGAGAGGGTGAGTAATTCTAAAAAATCTGATTGACTGACATTTACTAATATTTAAAAAAAGTTGGTTAAGTTTACACCAATCATGTAACTTATTTAAGTTAACTTGAATGTGAGAACAATCATCTGTGGTTTTTATGAGTTTGAAGAGTTTCAGATCATCTGCGAAATTAATAAGCAATGGTTGTATATAGGTGACAATTTTTTTTATTATTAATATTTATTTATTTTAATGTGAAGTTTTTATTTAGAAAAACTAATATCACATGCTAGTAAAATTGGTTCATCTAACATTAACATCTTCTGGGGGGATGGGGGGGGTAGGTAGATAAACCCCTGGTACCGGAGTACCTACCGCTGAACTGCCTTTGTCAGAGACAACAAGTTCCACCTGTACATGGCACCTTCATATATGCAAAAACAATATCATTTGAACATTTTCAACCTATCGCTAATAATTTAATTGTTGGGTAGCGCTCACCAGTTTTCTCTTCTCCTCGTTGGCCGCGTTGTCGCACTCCATTTGCTTGCGCTGTTGCTCTTTCTGCTTCTCCTCCATCTTCATCCTCTCTTTCTCCTGGTCGGCACGCAGCGACACCTCGTAGGCCTCGTCTTGCTGCTGACGGAGGCTGGCGTTTAGGCTGCGCTCCATCCTGGCGACAATCACAAACCATTTAAACCTGCTTTCCATGTCAGAAATGAACTTTTATTGAATTCATTTCACTTTGATCTCTTCGATAAGGTGACAAGTGTAATTGAAAAGTGAATTCAAATGCTTTGAAGATTTATATAGTAATTTGTAGAAAATATATTAATATTATTGGATAAAAATGATTGTATCTTCTTTAATTTCACCAATTATTGTCATGTCATGTTATAATAAAAAATGCAAATGTTCAGATGAAAAGGCAGCTAACGTGAAGGCAAAATTAAAAAAAAACGCCAAAGTATAATGCAAAAAGGTTAAATATAAAATTGAAGATAAATCTCTAATTTTGAAATTGACACTTCGTGGTGGAACTCCTAATGATTTTAATAATATCATTTTTTTACAGACGCATCTAACAGAAGGTAATAAAACTACCCGAATGTATTTTTGAATGTTATTGTAAAACTGCTTCTGTTAGCAATAAAACAAAACCCAAAGTCACAGATGAGACTTAATAAGCGCCCATTCCAGACAATAATAGTATTATAGATTTACTTAAAATTGTACCAGTCTGAAGATGCCCGTCATAAGGTGAAACCGGTCAGGTCTTAAATAAAAAATAGTGGAATAAAGTTGAAAATTTGGTATTATGAAAATCATTGAAGATAAATCAATAAAAGCATGATACTCGGTACTGACTGAACATTGCCCTATTTATTAAGTCAGTTGAAATGATATGTCAACATTTACACATCCAAATTAACCATTTAGAATTTTTTTCCTTATTGACAAAGTTTAATTTATACCACGTAAGAGTCACCACTGGTAAAGACCAAGGTTTAACACCAATCTTAGTGAACTATGAGTATATACGCATATTAAATAGGACATTTCTTACCACCTACAGTAAAATAACGTTAACAAAATTAACAATAGCCCGATTCTTCCTACCTACAGAGTAAAAGAAAGATAACAAAATAAACTATCCAATCTTCCTCCTGCACAACTCTTTCCTCTACCCTGTTCCTTTCGTCATCACACCATTTTCTAAATGAGGATGCCACAGTTCTACTAGCTCCAGGCAGTAAGTAACAACAGTAGCAACTTGTGTATGTTAACCACATAACAACAATAAAAATGGCATCTTATGGCCAAGTAAATGAGTTTAGTGCATATTTTTTGCACATATCAAAATAAAGTAAACAAGCACCTGTCTGCCCTGGCGGTGGCCAGATGTATCTCGTTATCGCTGATGATCTGGGAGAGGCGACTGAAGAGCAGGGGAGCAGAGCAGCTACCAACGATGCGGCCCACGATGGTCATCTTGTTCTCGCGCAGAGCCACCACGCACAGCAGCGGGAAGCTGCGCCCCGCGCCCACAGACTGGGCCACGCGGTAGCCCTCGGGCGTCTCCACGCCGCACCCCCACATCAGGGTCTTCTCGTTGATGTACGTAATCAGCTGCATGTCCGACAGAGTGTACCTAGCATCATACATTTTAATCAAGGGGGTGCTAATTCAAACACCTAAAACTATTGTAATAGACTCTAGTCGGGGTAATCGACTGAATCAGTCAACTTAACCTCTATTGGACCGGGCATTCATCATTATTTTTCAAGAGTTTTTATCCTTTGAAACCTGTTGTTCGCATATTTAAATGAACCATAATCGCTTGTCAACAAAATAATCAATCCATATATTTTGCATTGCGTTAAGTTAGGTACAAGTCGAATAGTAAATATTTTAAGTTTGTCTGGAAAAAAACGATTTTCGAAGTGACATTACTGTTCGTATTTACAGGAAAACCTAGTGCAATTTTATTTTTATTTGGATGGAAATTTATTCAGCCACCCGAAAATACAATAAGAAACTAACAAAAAATCTTCATTTAAAATAAAAATATTTTTGTTTTAAGCCACTTTATTTATACACATATAACAATTCGACCGGTTTCGGTTAAACTTAACCTTCTTCAGGAACGTATATATATAAACTGTTTATATATATACGTTCCTGAAGAAGGTTAAGCTTAACCGAAACCGGTCAAATTGTTATATGTGTATAAATAAAGTGGCTTAAAACAAAAATATTTTTATTTTAAATTATAATGTCAAGCTACAAAGTGATTGCTTCCTTCGATAAATTAAGATAAAATAAAAAAATCTTCACATTTCTTAATCAATTTTTTTTTCTGATATTAGGGAGAAAAAATCAATTACCTGCAGAAGTTATGTGTATCGGGCGCACTGTCCGAATGCAGGTAGATCAGTAGGAATTTCAGTTCTTGTTTGGCGTCGTTCAGAGCTTGGGAGTATGTTCCTTGGTAGAACACGGGGTGTACCGGGTAGCGAACTGAATATGTGTTGATAAACCCCATAACATCTCCTAACGCATCTGTCACTACTGCAAAAGCAAAAAAAAAACAAAAATGTATGTTAAAAGAAGCAAAATAATGTTAATTGGAAAGACATTTTCAATCGGTTCCAAAGAAACAACGTTATCCCACAAATGAGATGGGCTGAAGAAACTGCCGGCTTCAGATGGGTGAGAGCCTCCAAGAATAAGCAAAACTAGACATTTTAAGGGAGACCTATGTCCAAAGGTGGACATCAGAAAACTTATGAAGGCCGTAGGAATCGGTTCCCATTTAAAAAAAAATAAATAACATAATATTCTTTAAGGATAAAATTATCAATTAATAAACATTATCGTCATGTGTTATGAATTAGGGAAAGTTGTTACATAAAAATATTACAAATAACTATAAAGCAGAAAATGTTTTTGTCTCACTAAAAACTCTCATGAGATTTACAAAGCATTTTTCATCTAGAATTACCAGGTCAAAGCATATCATCGCTGAAAAGGCAAAAGGGCTCAAGCGACACTTTGGTCAAAAATTAGTTAAATATGCAGTTTTGATCAGTTTTTTTTCTGCACCGAATGCTCGGACTCTCGTTTGATTCTGAAGAATCAAGCGACACAAGTTTGGTATTTTTTTAGCTTTTTGTCGCTTCAGGTAACTCAGTGAGAACATCGAGTTACCTGAGAAAACTTTTTTTTTCTAAATTCAACCAGGTACTGAAGAATTTTTATTATAAAACAAAAAAACTTTGAAGTGCTCTGGTGTAAACTTTGGCGCTTCAGCCCTTTTGCCTTTCCAGCGACGATATAGTTTCAGCTTCCATCATGTGCTATGAAGCTTTGAAAAATCTATTGGACTATCAAAAAGAGATTATGAAAGAGGGGTTTTCAAACCCGGATGAAGGCGATTAGTAATTACTTAGTACAAAGATAAATAAAAGAGACTCACTTCTCCGCCCGAAAATACTGTTCAGTATGTTAGGAATAAAGGAGACCAGGTTGAAGCACACGGAGAAGGCCATATGGATGATGAAGTTGAACAGGCCCTGGATGCCGCCGGGCCCCCCCCTGTCCGGGATGTCATTGGTGGAGTACACTTGCTGGGCAATGTGGTCCCGCACCACGTAAGGGGGCCTGGCCTCAGTGGAAAACAGCGAAGGTCTACCCTCTCTTATGTTTAATTGGTCTTGAATTGCGACCTGGAAATAATAAAGAGATTTCTCAATTCAGCAGTATTAAAAAAAAAAAAAAAAATTCAAATATTAATTCTAACCTAACTTAAACAATATTCGAAATTTTACTACAGTTGGGTTAGGTAAGACTAGCAAATGATATAAATATATTTATTTGAAATTTTTAAATGACAGGAAAGTACCCAAATATACTTTGTAGATCATTGACCTCCAAAGTAATAAGGATAATTTGTCATTACATTGGGTTATTGAAAAAAAATTATAGACAAATATACCTTCTAGATCATTAACCTACAAAATAATATTAATTATTTGTTATTATAACCACAGCCGAATTTTGGGAAAATATAAATAGGTAAGTTCAATTTCATTTCCTGGTTCATTGTATGAAACAGAAAATGTTCTAATGGTTTGAAGAAAATGAAACGCTCTAAATAAAAAATGATATTTTTTAGTTAAGATGCAGATTTTTTTACTAGGAAATTTGGCACTTCTATCAGATACGCCACACTTAATAATATAGCCCACGTTGTAGTAACCAGTTATAATGTAATTCATAACTACAAAACAGAGTATGATTAGCAGCAGTTGCCAGATAATAGTAGGTTAGTAAGCAGGGATGAATAGGTCGCGCAATTAGGGTTGACCCAAAAACTCAGGAGTGTGTGTATCGGTGCATATGTATATACTTTCCACAGTGATGTCTTTGGCAACGTCCCTGAAAAACAGCATATTGTCTTGCTTATGCCTACTGATTGTCATTAGCAAGAAAACGACAAGTTTGTACTATCATTTTGTGTTTGAAAAGTTTTTACAGTGTGTTCTGTTTTACGGATCAATAAAATAAACCATTCTTTTTACTTCACTGGAAATTTCTTTCAAGTCTAATAACAACTTTGAAACATGCTCTATGTAAGCAATGCATCTGTGCGAATACTATGTTCGACTCAACATTCACTGCGATACCTTAATTAAACCCCATTTCATTGGCTTTATTTATTTGCACATTCCCTATTAGAATTCTGTCTATATTACTTACCAAGAAAATTTACACAAAATGTGCAAACTCAGAGTGTGAAGATAATATTTTGTGGTAAACCAAAGGGATAAGAAAATATATTTAAAGATATAATTCACATAATTACAAAAAATACCTCCAAATTCCATTGGTGTCTTAGTAAAACTTCCCTACACACAGTCATATCTTCTATTCCTGTGAGATCTTGAAACTGCAATATTTTTATAGTTTGTTCATTCGTCAGCCCAAGAGCATTATTGTCATCCATCGCGAAGATTTTGATTTATTTTATCCCGCGATATTTTCTGGGTGTTAAAACCGCGTACGTCATACAAATTTCACAAAGAAAACATAAAAACGTGAAAAACACCTAACTCGGACGAAAATTCTTGAACTTCAAAAAATCACATTACACCGATGTTTTTTACGTGTGTTAATTACCCTTGGTGACAACTAATAAAAAAATAGCAAAAATTAAAGGGTTAAGAAGTAAGAAAAGGAGCCAACTATATTATTTTTCCCAGGAACCGGTTCGCTTTTTTTACAAATAAAAATCGACATCATTTGTTCGAGGAAACGGTTCTTTTTTTTTGTAAAAAATGGAGAAAATCCATTAAATGCTTTTTAACCGGTTCCACAGTTACAGTGCTTTTCATTCTCACCAGTTCCAAGCCATTCACCGGAACCGTCGATATGTTTTCTCCAAGGAGCAGGTTATTTTTGGAACCGGTTCCTATTTTTGTAAAGAAAAAAGTTGCTAATATGTGGGAGTGAACGGTGAATTTTAGTTAAAATGTCATGACGAAACGAACCTGGTTCCGATTATTTTCACTGTAACTAATCTGACACTTACTTTTTTCAGAATATCTGTAGCCACCTGCCCCCATGAAATAAAAATATTCAGAGGAACCGGTTTCAAAAGTAACTGTTTAAATCTCCGGTTCTTCACCGGTCTCAGATATCAACTATCTTTAGATTTTGGTGTGGTGGTAATACAATCTGAAAATTTCAGAAAGTAAAAAAATCCTAACTTTATTTTAATTTTATAATTAATAACCGTCACAAGTCCGTAATAAATATTAATAAGATCTTCTAAATGTGTATTATATTTACAAAGGTCTGATTTCTCCACTTATCCGAAAAAAAATGTTATGATAAATATTTTGGATGTCCCCTCACTATTTTTTTTTACGCATGCGTATCATTACCAACGTGAACTATTTGCCATGAAGTATATAGCGAGTAGCGAGCTCGTGTCTTCGTCAGTTTTGAAATTGCCTTTGGCGAGGTCGGTCGGTCGTTAGTTGCATGTCCGATTCAACTTTATTTTAAAGTTGATCAAAGGATTATTGCAAAGTCGATTAATATACGAAATTCGCCGCCGGTAAATTTGCATAATAATAATTTGAAATCGCGATTAAAACAATATTTTTTGTAATTAAAAGTTCTCAATTGTCATATTTCTTTTCCTCTTACAAGTCCTTTGATTTAAATCTTAAATCATGTATTCATATGATTAATCGTTTTAAAAAATATAATAATAAAAGTGTGGTGGGTTTTTTTTACAATAATTATAAGATACGCTTAATATTGTGTATAATACGAGTGTAACACGGTGAATTATTTTGATTAGAATGTCAAAGCATTATTGCAGTATTCAAATGCAATGTCGATTAATATCCGAAATGCGCCGCTGCGTAAAATTGCATAATAATATTTTGAAATCGCGATTAAGACAATATTTTATTAATATATCTCACTTCTCAGATTTATTTTCTTCTTACAAGTGTTTTGATTAAAATTGTGTAATAATAAAATAAATCTTTTTTTTTTAATATTATGAAAGTGTAGTGGGTAGTTTTTTTTAAATAATAATAAGTTACGATTCTGAATTATTTAATATTGTGAATTATTTTTGATTCGAATATCAAAGCATTATTGCCGTGTTCAAATACAATATCAATTAATATCCGAAGTGCGCCGCCGATAATATTGCGTAATACTTCGAAATCGTGATTAAAACAATAATTTATTTTGTGAAAAGATCTCACTTGTCATATTTCTTTTCCTCTTATAAGTGGTTGGATTTAAATCGTGTATTAATATAATAAATCGCCCTTTAAAATATAATTATGAAAGTGAAGTGGGTAGTTGTTTAAAAATAATAATAAGATACGCTTATGTAGTATTGTGAATTATTTTGATTCGAATATCAAAGCATTATTGCAGTGTTAAAATACAATATCAATTGATATCCGAAGTGCGCCACCGATAATATTGCATAATACTTCGAAATCGTGATTAAAACAATAATTTATTTTGCGAAAAGATCTCACTTGTCACATTTCTTTTCCACTTATAAGTGGTTCGATTTAAATCGTGTATTAATATAATAAACCGCCCTTTAAAATATAATTATGAAAGTGAAGTGGGTAGTTGTTTAAAAATAATAATAAGATACGCTTATGTAGTATTATGAATTATTTTGATTCGAATATCAAAGCATTATTGCAGTGTTCAAATGCAATGTCGATTAATATCCGATGTGCGCCGCCGCGAAAATTTGCATAATAATATTTCTAAATCGTGATTAAAACCATATTTGATTTTATTAAAAATTCTCACTTCTTATATTTCTTTTCCTTTTACAAGTGCTTTGATTTAAATCATAATCGTTTTGAAAAAAATAATTATAAAAGGGTAGTGGGTAGTTTAAAAGTAGTAATAATAAGATGCGCTTCTCCAATAATGTGTAATACGAGTGTAAGTGAATTATTGTGATTGGATTATCAGTGCTTCTAGGTGCTTCGTAGGTAGGCTGATGCAGTCGAAGAGAATCATCTAAGTAGTGAGTGATTTTTTCTATAATTTAAAGGTTTTCAGGATGTAAGAGTGCTTTGGAATATCTTTAATTATATTTTCACAAGCCTCACCATTGAGTTAAAAGGTATACGTCTTTTTTTTATTAATAAATGAAATGGAAATGTTAAAACCTTCAACTTGTTTTTGACATTTCCAACATAATAAGAAGGTAACATGTATATTAATTTGTCCAGTTAGGGAAGTAGGTTTAACCATTACTTTTAACTCCATTAATGGAGAACTGAGCGCTGTTAGCTTAATAAAAAATATTATAAGAAGCGAAGCCAGCAGACCACAATAATTCAGATATTGACCATACCTAAACAAATATGCAAATTGACTAATTTATGATTTAGTGACGAGCATAGTCGAAACCATCGATAATCAATCTATCCAATCAGAAATATTTTGATATTTACAACAATTATTTTGGATAAGTAGTTTTAGATAAATGATTAATTTTGAATATAACCTAGAAACCACATATAAACTAGTAAAAAAGAGTCCAAGTAAAATTCAAAACAATTTACACTTGTGTTATTTAAAGGGAGAAGCCAGATAGTACTTACCGGAAGGGTTAAACAATTCAAACAAAGGTTTTTATAATAGGGTGAATAAAACAATACAATACACAAGTTCATTTTTAATCTAGCTATAATGTAAAGAAAAACACAATTACACAAATAGTGACCGACAACAATACTACAAGTCAAGCCATCAATAGTATTATTTTAAACATAATTTGTAAGACATAAGTTGTATGATTTTGATTAAATTCATTTCTTCAAAGTGGGTTTTATTATCAATTTGTTACGGATACCTCTAAAAAGATATGGATGGGATGTAACTTTAGTTTAGGCAGCTGTTTTGTGATGAGCCTTAAGATAGTAGATTTGGGCTTGTGCTTTGAGATCAGCCAACTGCCTGACAACGAGAGCAAGTGGACTAACGTGATTCTGAAAAAAAACGTAATGCATATATAATTAGATTCAGCAAGTTTTGGGGTAGGATTAATTTAAGGATTTGCATACGTAACTAAATGCTAGATGCCGTATACGTACATTGACGAAATTTTGCGCCAACAATTGGATATCAATAGCTACATACAGATATTAATCAATGCAACAGTCTTAACAGTCGACGCTCGTTGAGTATACACCTTTTGTTTGAGCTTTAGCGCCAAATAAACAAAGGCTGTAAGAGTGCATTCATCGTGAACAATATTAACAGTTTTTATTGATAACTAATGGAATAATTAAATAGCATAATAATATTTAAGATTATTTATAAGACTAGGCTGGTAAAGCATTGAAGTTC